>OW240914.1:57160781-57455562 GCA_933207985.1 Pelobates cultripes | reverse complement strand
TGGATTTAATATTTCTGGATATGCGTTTCAAATTATTTTTAATATTATATTTAATAAAATATTTAAATGTGCAAAACTATTTCCTTTGAAATAAAAATATGATATATTTTTAAACATTTTAAATATATATAGGAATGTCTTCCTCCTCATGGCTCATAAGACACAATCAAGTTGCCGGGATTGAGTACAGAAACAGAATATGCACAGAATATGGGCCATACAAGCAAGTACTGGCCAACCAACTTGACATCATGGTCATAGACGAGGAACAGAAGGTGGTGAATGTGGCTGTGACCCCCCAAGGGAGTAGTTTCAACAAATTCCAGGTGGGACATCTGAGATTTCTGCCCAGAAGAGTGGAGTTCTAGGAATAGCTCAGATACTGCAAAGAACCCACAGACTCCCAGGCTTCTGATAGAGGACCCGAGAATGAAAAATATACATACCACCCAGGAGGCATGAGAAAACCAATTTATCTATCTATCTATCTATCTATCTATCTATCCATAAAATGTAGTTAATATTTATAAAATAAATAAAATATTTGAAAAATATACATACCACCCAGGAGGCATGAGAAAACCAATCTATCTATCTATCTATCTATCTATCTATTCATAAAATGTAGTTAATATTTATTAAATAAATAAAATATTTTAATATTCTTTAATATATTCTTTAATATAAAATAAAAAGCAGACAGTTGCTGAACTACTGTACACCAATGCTTTTTCTGTGGTTTCTTGGAGAAGAGTGCCACCATTTTTCAGTGTAGTTCTGATTAGGGGAGAAGGGATTGTTTGGATTATTTTGTATCCTTTAAGGTATTTGGATACACTTTCACATACTACATCCAATGAACGTGGATTTCAGCATTTGGAAAAAATACCCCCCCACAGACCACCCCAGGACCCTTGAATATTATACCATATAGGGTTATATGTTTATAGTACATGTTTTGACATACATGCCTTTTACCTTCTAACGTATTTGTGGTTAACGCTGATTGTACAACTAGGGGTTTATCTACTAACACGCTGACACTTTGTATCAGTAAGTTTATGGAATCTTGAGAAGATGTCAGTGTAAGAACAATTTGCTCTTATAGTTGGTCGTGTCATCGCGGAATATGTACTAAAGATCTGGCAGTGGATTTAGGGTTATTTACTAACTAGTAGGAATTGTCAGGAATTTAAAATGAGTTTTACATATTAGACCAAAATAGCCAAATTGTAAAAGTTTTCCAAGTCATCTCTCATTTTGGCAAATTTAGCCTAAAATCTGAAAATCTCTTTGAAATCTCTGTGACTCATTTTAGAGGATAAGTCAGTGAATGGTGGTGAAGTAACAACAAAAGTGCAAATGTTCAGCTAAAATTAAAGCAGGTATCTTATAAGCTAATGCTATGAAGATTGGAAGTATACACATATTTAAAGTATGTGGTGGGGAAAACTAAATCCATTGTAGGGGAATGCTTAAATAAACATTACATAATGCTTTTACATTTCCAGACACACTCACCTATGAAATCTCTGCAAATGTAAATTATTCAAAAATGTGTTCATTTTTTATTTTGCTACTTGAGTGCAGTAAGAAGTAAAAATATCTCTGCACATATATTTACAAATACCACTGCACACTGCGACAGATGATTAGGGTGGAGCTGTCACTGGTAGTAGCTTTGGTCAGTAGCTTAAGATGTGGCTGTGGGCAGGATGGCAGTTTGTTACTGCTTGTGCACTGCTAATGCAGTCAGAGTTTTGGTTTTATATGAAATTTAAGTACCTAGTTAGAGGGATTCACTTGTCATAGCAGGGTGCAGTGAGTGACTGTTGGTTTATATGGAGACAATCTGCTATGGATGAAATGTCATATATCTTAAAGACAGACTGAATACAATGTTTTAATGCTGTGCTTCTGTTAAAGAAATCAAGGTTAAAGGCACACTCCATACATCATAGACCCTACAGTGCCTGGTGCCCCCCATTTAAAGTAGTTAAACCATTTTTAAATGAATTGACATGGTTACATGGATTCCGCCACTCTCTGTCAGATGATTGCTCTTGCCCAATGACCTTGGCATAAAGCTTCTGGTACTCATTGAAATGTAGTGGAGGCTGGAACAGCCACCGGGCACACTCCAAGAAGATAAACCATTTTAGTGGTAGTGTGACTACTTACAATGAGGGGCGGGGGTGCACTATAGTGGTTATTGTGCATGGAGTGTTCCTTAACAACATATTATCAGTGGCAAACACAATTAAAAAAGTGATCTATAAACCATAACATTATTGCTATTTCTCATATGTATCTTTATATGATGCTCTCAAGCCACAAAACCCATGAAACAAGAAAAGTGATTTAGTGATAGCTTGCAATTAATATTGCTCATAAAATATCATATGGTCAAGCTGTGTAAGCCACAGTCTGTAGAATGATGGCTCTCAGTGACTTATCCTCTGATTTATGCATTAAATAACATTACTGTATGCAGTAAAATGTAACTTAGACGTAATCTAAGTCCATTTCAGTTAAAGCCAAGGCAGAACCAGTCTTACTGTGTAAACAGACTGAACACAGATACATTAAAGATGTGCGCCAATGCCTGACTAAATAAAGACTAGTAAATATGCCTAGCAGGCTTCCCATGTACAAGCTATTATTCTTCCACAAGGCTTTTACTTGGTATCCTCTTAAATGAATGGCTGATGGTCAATTAATATCAATATTTCACTGAGTTTCTCCCACTGGACTCCAGTCCCCTCTGCACTACAATTTCCTGTAACTTTAGGCATAGAATCTTTGAGATTTAGAGAAAGTATTCAAACAACCAGCCTGTCAGGAATATTCAGTTTTAACATTGTTGTTCCACTTTTCACCATTTCCTTTCTTTCACAGATATCATATCTGAAAATTCCTGGAAGCAAGGAAGCAAGGACTTTGATCAAAATTATCACAAAGCAGAACGTTCACTTCCACAAATGGGGGAATTTGTTTTTTAAAAAATATTAAGCGTGAAGAAACTTTCCTTTTTTTCCATTTTGTGATTTTAGTTTGTGTGCTTGACACAAATCTATACAGAATGCTTAGCTTTTCCAATAAAGTATATGTCAACATGTAGTACATCCATAAAACAAAGTCACAAAATTATAGCTTTCATTCACAGCTTGGGCATATATTTTAATACAAATGTATCTGTTTTTTGTTCTGTGTATTTTCTCAGTATGAATGTTCCACATAGGATCCACTTGTTAGGAAGTCATCCCTGCTTGTCCCCAGGAATTCAATGCATCTCTGAGGAGATGATGATTGGTACAGTGCAGTGCCATAGTCTTTTCATATCAGAAAGCAGTGGATTGGCTGAGATCAAGATTGGTGCTCTTGGGGGTCAGAGCTTGACCTTCCTATGGACCAAACATGGGTGCATGCACTAATAAATATATGGCCAATTTGGGGGTGCTAATCCTGGCTGACAAGCTACTACACCCACTAAAGTGCACTAATTAAGTTGGGGTTTCCTGGACGAACAAATAGAAGCTTTATTCGAGACTTATTCCACTGGAAACTCACGAAATTATGTTGTGCCATGCTGAGGACAGAGTTGGGAAGAGGCAGACAATCTCCTCACTCTTTAGTTCACTGTACAGTCCCGCTGCACTCTTACACCCCCTCCTAACTCCAGGCAGGAAAAATCCCTGTTTTTGGGAAGGGGGGGTTACAACTTATAACTTTTGTATTTACTCATCAGGTACCCTCCTTACCCTGATACTGATGAGGTGTAACTCCTTGCATTATCAGGGTAAGTGAGCGGGTAAGTTGGGTGCTCAATTAATGCGTATTTTATGTAATTCTATTTAGTGTATTTATTGCAGCATTAGTGCATGCTTGTGTGAGTGACTGTAACTGTTTTTGGGAGTGCAAGAGAGTGACTGTGTCTGTGTTTTAAGTGTCTTTAAAAGTGCTTTAATCTAACTGTGAGTATTTATCAGACAGTCTGAGTGTGCCTATGAAGGAGTTCACCTATTTGTTATAATTATTTTTTTTTTTGAAAGGTAAATATTCCACTACTATATATTTATTCAAAGAGCCAGTGATGGTTGTAGAATATTGCATATTTTATGTTTATATTGATTATATAGGAATGTGTGAATTGACATAAGTAATATATCTATATAGAAAGTTGTGACTACATCTTGTTCTATGTTCAATGACTGTGATACGAGTGATGTATGAATGGACAAGTTAGTGACATTGTGTTATGGTTTTAAAACAAACCATAAACAGAGGGAATGTAGAATATTGCATATTCTATGTTTCTATTGATTATATATGGATGTGTGGATTGACATAAGTAACAGATGGTATAAGTCACAAGGCTTTCTTTGTCTGAGAACTCTGGAATGTAAGTTGGGGGTTTTGTCCTTATATGGCTAGAGTTATAGTCTGACATCATTATGGTCATATCTATATAGTAACTGAACACGAGGTCTCTCGCTCTCTTGGCTCTTGGCTCTCTCTCTCGATGTAAAGATGTAAGGATGTAACTCTCCTATCAGAAGTCCAGCAATTACCATCTGCTGTTGAAATCCATATCCTGTAACATCCTTTGTTGTTTTATTATGTATCAGTAACTAAGAATAAACCTGAAGAAACCATAAGTCAGATTGCGTATTAGTACTTTTAATTAATATAGACATATATTAATGTGGCGAGCAAATTTGGCCCAAGACTATATATACAAAAGACTTATATATATCAATCAACTGACGACAAGAAGAAATTAAGAAGATTTAACATTGACGATCCGATCTAAACCAGATTTTACAATTGTTTATGCCATAAGCATCTACAATGATATATACTATATATATATATAAATATATATACAAGTCATATATATAATAATAATAATAATAATGTCCAATGTTAACATCAAATTATAATTAATATCTAGGGATGGGTAGGCGGTGTCATTCACAATTTTCACACCGAATGTCTATGTGCAGCCCAGACAGCAATGTTCAAGCCAAGTCTATTCTTATAGTTAATTGCTCATCTTAATAATATCTAAAATATAAAAGACTTTTGTGTATAGATTACATAAATCAATTATATAAGTTAAATTATATGGGTGCTAAATCATGAATGTCCTGTCAAAATGGTCACTAAATTAAAAAAATATCTGGGCGAGTCACTGATATGGACAGGACATGCACATTTTCAAATAGTGAAAAAAAAACTTCCAAGTTCTCTTAAAACATAAAACAGGGTGTTTCAAATAAAAAGCTATGTACTTCTGAAATCATTGCAACATAAGCAAAAATGATGAATGATAATAAAGCAGTTGACATTGCTGTTTACATTCAATGCAAGGAGTAGCCTTAATTTATTATTAGTGTTCTATGATTTATTATTTTATAGAATTATGCAAGCTCACAAGAATTCATACCTTGGCTTGATTATTTCAATGATTATTTCATTTATGAAGAGATAAACCCAGAAAAAAAATAAATTGCACCAGATGATCTGAACCCTAAAATCTTCTCTGTGCAAATGATGGAATTATGTCAAGGGTAAAGCACCTTAAGGCAACAAAATTATTTAACTATGCATTGTTTGCTTAAATAGCATAATATAAGGGATACTTAGTGACAGCATCTCATTTAAAAGTTTTAGCTTTGTCTCATTCTGCAGGCATAAAAAGCAAGTAAATATGTGCAATTGAAATATCTTGCAATGTCAATGGCGTTTTAAGTGAACACACGTCATGAGCATTCATGGACAGCACTCCTATGAGCTTATTTGGACAGCACTCACTATGAGTTTATTTACCCAAAACACAAGACTACACTCCAATAATTTATAGCAAACCAAGCTCCTATGTCACGGTGTAATATGTCATGTGTTGTTGTTCATCTGAGTTTTTATTTACCTTATTTTAAGACCTGCTAAGGAACAGATGGTTGTTATTATATCCTGAAATGTAAAACCATAGAAGTCAAAGAGGGTGTACTTTCTTTTTTCCCTCGACTCTAAGTCCAATGAAAACTGGCATTCAAACATATTCACTATGTGAGAATTGTTTGAAAACCACAGTGAATTCAAAGCGAATTTCAAATCTGAGACAAAAAATTGGAAGCATAGCTGACCTCGGGAACTTTTCCAATTCAGCTACTTTGACCTAAAATTTGAAATTCATGTTGCATTCCTAACAATTATCACTTTAGTGCATAGCCCTGATAGTATCCAGTAGATTTTTATCTTCTTATCCCATCGTGAGTAATTCACAATATGATACATCACATTCATAATTATATTGCTTACAGGAAAAAAAAAACACAGAAAAAAGGATGCCTGCACAGTTTGAGTACATTAACACAAATGCAATATTTTCATTAATAATAGTCAAGAGAAGGCCCTGTTACGTGAAGGAGAAATGCACTGAACAGGTGACTTCCCAGCAACTACAGCTATAGAAGGATACAGGTAATCCAGTTTAGGGCGTCACTTAGATTAATGAGGTGCTTCTGCTTCCAACATCAATGGTGCACGTGAGATAAATTACAGTAATCCCTTTATTATCTGAAGCGTGACTTTCTACATGCATTACAGGGTTTTCAAGCCCCTATTATTTTCAAATGTTTTACAAACTGTCTAATACATTTTTGTTAATGTACTCCCACTATGAAGATATGTTCGTTCATAGCTTTTTTTTTTCTTAGAGAATTACAACCTTGAATGCAAGCCAGCAAGTGAATGATTTTTAATTATTAAAAGGCTGACATGAACATTTTTAATTAACAATTCTTGCATAGAAAGACTTCAAAGAACAGAGACATCTTGGCATGTGCTGTCTTGAGTGAAAAGCAGAGGGAATTTGACAGATCACTGTGAAAACCTGCGCAATAGGGATGTTTAGAGATGAGTGGCTGTTTTATTATCAGTATCATTATTGAAAGATGCACTGCAAACACCATAACCACGATAGTGCTCCGTAGTGGTTATGGTGTTAGGAGCTGCTCTAGTGGTTATGGTGCCAGATTTCCACAGGTGCCATCCCATGGTAAACTGCCAAGCCATTATGAATCATTTGACGCTTACCTGGCTCTCTCCGCGTTCTTTATAGAATTGAAATTTAAAATATTTTTTTCTTCGATTAAAAAATGAAAAAGGCTGTCTCGGTATGAGGGTTCAGCATTTATATTGAGGTAAAAGATTAGGAACATTTTGAGGCAAGCCAGATCACACACAGTCCTATGTCGTCTTAGGCAAACAAGAATGTCAAACTTTTAGTCTGCCTAAATAAGATAGGTTGATAGGTTAATATGCAATTAATGGAAAAGTAACAGAAGCTAAATAATTGGTCAGAAATACAAAAGGTTATTTATAGCTTGAGTAACCCGTGAAAGATAAAGACGTATTCAGAAGCGTGAAGAAGAATTGTCATTCACAATTTCTACTAACAGAGAGGCGAGACACAGTTGTCAGGATGAATGGAGATTACAGCTAAAACAAGAAATCTGCCAAAAGAAAATTCTAAAGGAGGATTCCTGAAAGGAAATGTCAAGATTCTGAGTTTGCAACCAATGTCCATTTATATTTCATGGGAGCCTTGCATGGATGCAGTAATCAAGAGCTACATGAATGTGATACTGACTACCTCGATTTACTCAATAAGGCAGATCTCTGTATAGACAAAGGAGGGGAACAGGTAAATTGAGCTGTAAACGAACACCATCACCCCGATGAGATGCTTGCAGGGCTGAGCAGGTTAGAAGGTAAGGAGCTTGAAGTGGCACTGGCACTAACCGACTTTTTGTTGAACTCACTATTCTACTAATAGATTTGAATTGTTTCTGATTTTAAATATTTTGTGTATTGTTTTTTGAGAAAAATCTGTCACCTCTGTTATGTCCTGATAAAACATAATTTCACAATGAGCTGTAAAGATGCCAATGCCTGCTGTAAATGACCTTTTTTAAAATGTATTAATTTAAAATGACACAATGGTATTCTATAACAACAACAAATTGATTATTTCAAATTTACCTGGTATACAGCTATTAGCCATTTTCTAGCATTGTGATACAGGTCCTCATCTGACCACATGGGATGCTTCTCGGCGAGTTCCTCTGCCAGGTGGTTATGATATCGGAACCAAACAATGCTCACAGCTTGTAGGAACAAATTCTCATTAGCTCTAGTATTGCCAAAACCTTGAAAACACAAATAAATACATATTTATAGCTTTTGGAGTATAGAAATATTTACAATTCAAGCTTTTAAACTGTAAATGGTGAAAAATGATATGTATTTTTAACTCTTATAATGATATAGGCAATGATATAGGGAGGAACTCACAAAAGATATTCACTACAAATTTTAGTTAATTAAAGATAAGTTAAGATAAATAAACCACAATAAATATGATACACATGGGTGCTCTACCCCAAAAATAATACTGACTGTGTGTAATATCAATAAAAGTCAAACATGCTTTTTCCCGTTTCTACATTTTACAAATTTCTGAGACACTCAAGAACCAAAACAACTTTAGCCTAATGAAGCAGGTTTAGTCTATAGATCATGCATTTGTAGTCTCAATGCTCAATTCTTTGATATTTAAAGTTAAATGACTTTTGTTTCTGTTCATGCAGCCATAGCCATAGCTTTCTTGGCTGTGTCTCACTGCTAGGCTGAAGAAATAGTGGCTGTAAAAAAAGATCCGGTGCAGAGAGAAAAAAAACTAAATAAAAGTTGAATAGTTATGAACAGGGAAACATAAAATACATTGGTGGGACAGTAAGGGTACATAGATTGGGGGAGGGGGAAGGATAAAAATAAAAATTGAAGTCTATGACATAGCCGCTTTAATCAATTTCACTAGCTCACCATAAATCCCATCTGTTCCTCCTTGTCCCGTGGAAGGGTCTGGTGCTTTCCACATTGCAAGATTCAAATCCGATTCTTTAGGGAATAGAGGGTCAGAACCTGACGCCAGTTTCCCTCCGGAAAAACTTCTCAAAACATCACTCCATGATTGAGAGGTGCCATATACTGAGCTCCCATCGATCCACGATGTCACACTGTTTATCTGGAAAATAGACAATTTTTTATACAATCTACATAGTATATAAAGGGCATGAAAAAAAAAAAACAGGTTAATTAATGTCAGAAATGCAAAAGAGATTTATTTCCCTGTTATCAAACAACACATGTGGGGCGATTTAGGGATGATGGTGGAGAAATAATCTAAAATGGAATTCCATATAACCATCACCAGTTTACCATGTATATGCTTAATAATATACTAATCACCATAAATCTTACTAATTGTATGACCCTATAAACGTGAAATCACAACATATATAAAAGGAAACTTACAATATAGATTGATAAGCAATAAAATACTGAGGCTACAATAACTGCTGATAAAACAGTCCATAATTTGGATTCATTAATTCCATCAAAAAACTAATGACCTTATAGAAAACAATAGTTTGTGGTAGACTTCTTCAAGAAAAACAACAAAAAACACAAAAAAACACAAAAACATGTTTATATACAGTGCACTTCACTGATATTGGCTCCATGGTAAATATGAGCAAAGAAGGCTGTGAAAATAATCTTTGTTGTTTAATCTTTTGATCTTAGTCATAAAATACACAAAAAACACATGTTTATCCCAAAAAATATTACATTATTTGTTAAATATATATGTGGCACAATTATTGGCACCCCTGTGGATTCATATGATAAACTATACATCTGAAGTCTATTTCGACAGAAAGTCTTCCAAACATATCTTCCTGTTTTATAGGGGTAAAAATATGAGGTAACATATTCCAAGTTCCCTTAGTTATTCCAAAATCCCCTTATTTATTCATCAGAATTGGTAAGACCAAGAAATATAGCTGTGATGTGTGGCAAAAGGTTTTTGAACTTCAAATGGGAGGTGGCTCTAGGAAAATAGCAAAAGCATTGACAATGCCAATTTTCACCATCAGGGCAATAATGAAGAAGTTCCAGTCAACTGGAAATGTAATGGACCAACCTTCAAGAGGATATGTGTCTATGTTGTCTCAACACACTGTGAAGAGGATGGTTTGAGTGACCAGTATATCTCCAAGGATTATACCTAGAGATTTGCAGACATTAGTTGCGTCTTAGGATCCAATACTACAAACCGACTTCACCTACATCATCACAAGTTGTTTGAATGAGTGTCAAGAAAAAAGCCTATATTCGCATCCAAAATAAATTCAAATGTCTTCAGTTATCCAGACACTACTGAAACTTCATATGGGTTTGGGTTCTATTATCAGAAGAAACCAAAATACAGATTTTTGGTCCTAAACACCAGAGGTGGATTTAGCGCACATAGAGAGGTATCCATATGGAAAGGTACCTCATTCCCACAATTAGCTACAGTGGTCGCTCTTTAATGTTTTGGGGTTGTTTTTCTGCCAAAAGACCTGAATATTTTGTTAGGATACATGGCATCACATACTCTTCCAGCAGGACAATCATCCAAAAGATACATCAAAATCAACACATGTTTTACTGTCCACAAAATCATGATCATGCCATTGCCATCTCAGGGATGACTGAAAGAGTGCCAATAACTATGCCACACAAAAATTTAACAAAGATATATATATTTTTAAAAACCTGTGTTGTTTGCAATTGTTTGATATCCATGAGAACAGAGTATTGGTCTGTGTTTTTGAACAAAAGATTAAAAGGTTAAATAATAAAGATAATTTTTCACAGCTTCCTTTGCTCCTATTTACCAAGGGTGCAAATATTAATGGAGGGCATTGTTTAAATGTATAAATGAACACATATATATTCACTGTAGTCAACTAATGGAATTACACTTGGTTCTGTAGAAATGCCAAATATATTAAAAAATATATTGGCATTCAGGACTTCTAATTCCTTTGCTTTTTTTTTAGTTAATATTCTGGGATCCATACAACCACTTACAGTGGATACACACAATCAACAGTCCAATGAGGAACAATAATAAAGTGTCACTATTAGATGATGCCAAAGGGAAATGAAATGCTTCAAATATGTATTCAAATTAAAAGGAAGTACACAAATTAGAATACAACAGCAATATCAGTGATTTCTTTTTCTTTTAAGTGATCTCATCCCAGAATCTTCATAGATTATGGTAATTTCATTAATTAAAGGAATTACAAAATACAGCATCTATTTACCCATCCAGTGTATGAAATTAAATTCAAAAAAACATTTTTACAAATTGTTACAGCTTAATAACAAAGTAGGAGCAATTCCCTGTGTCTACTTTTTAAAATATAGACGTTGTGTAAGGATGTTGTGTTGAGTAAATGCTATCAAATTTACTGGCCTTGTATACCTTGTGTATAATTTACATATAATGTGTATATTGTATTTCTTCTAAATAATGAGGGGTGTACAAAAATGCAGCCATATAGCTACAATAACACAAAACCATAACAAAATATGACTAAATTTAGCTGTTTGCTTCTTCAAATATAATATCTCTCTTTTACTATTAGTCTGACTCATGTATACATAGATAGATGAACAGGTAAAATACAACAAAGTAGGGAGCGTGTATGGGTCTTTTAGCAGAAACTGTGTTGGCAAAATATCTTAAATGAAAACATTCTTTAAGACTGATTTCAGATTGTCCAGTTTGGCCTAAATTTTAAAACTCACTTTGAATTCACGTTGAATTCCCGACAATTCACTCTTTAGTGAATATCCATCAGGGAATTAAATCAATATTACAAAATTGAGTTTAAAATAGCTAATTTTGAAAAATTCTCCAAGTTAGCAACAGTCACTATTTAGCTACTTTAGTCAATAAATTATAATTTAAATTTATTTCTCAAAAATTTGAGTTTAGTAGAACCTTGACTACCAGTAAAAAACCTTTGGCAAGTTATAAAGCAATATATTTTACCTAAAAAAGATTTACTTTTCAATATTTTTTTTTCAGAAGTCACTAAATGCTGATTTTGTTTACAGAACAAGTGAGAAGTGACTAATAGAGAGAATAACAGGAGTAGCTATAAATAATTTATATTTATATATTATATATTTAAAAATATATAAAATGAAAATATACTTTTTTTTTTACTGATCCTCCTCTTTTTCCTTCTACTAGTTAGTTTTTACCACTTGTTCTATGCACCAAATGATAGGAAAAGCTCCTTTCAGTGTACTGAAAAAATATATACATAATATTATTATTCTTTTTGGGGCATTTATTTTGGTCATCTGACTCAGTATCCAAAATTGGAATTCTGGAAGTCAGAAAAAAATATTTTTCAAAAATAATTGGTTCAGCCGAAACAAAATATCTAGCCATGTACAAATCTAGCAAAAAAAAGGTAATTTTAAGTTGTGAACATATTCTTGCCTATTCAGTATATTTATGTATATGAGAAAATTAAACTATAAATCCAAGCTTGATCATTTCCGGTTGAAATCAGAGTTGACACATATATAATGTGAATCCTACCTGACGCCTTGGGTTGTTTGGACTGTTTCCACTTTGTTTACACCATTGACAGCGTTGGAAAGGAATTATTATATTCCCTGTTTTTTCAGGATCAAAAATTTCATCCCCGATAGGAACTTTAATGTTTAGAAACTCAGGTGGACATCCAGAATTGTCTATGCCAATAATTTCAGAGAACACATGGTATCCTGAAAAATGACCAATATTATATTATGTTGTGATAGTATTAGGATTTAGTTTTACACATTCTGGAGTATATGTCAGGTCAAAAATACCATATGGACAATCGAAAAGATATAACACTCATAAAATGAAAACAAAACAGTAATTTCTGTACAAAGTGATTAGAATAAACATACACCTTGAATTAAGTGTAGATTTAGTCGCTGTTACTGAGACATGGTATAATGAGAAAAATGACTGGGACATGGCAATACCAGGGTACTCTTTATATAGAAAAGACAGGGAAGGCAAGAAAGGGGGAGGGGTGGCCCTGTATGTGAAGGATAGCATAAAATCTAGCCTAATAAAAGTTAGTGAGGCGAACATAGAGTCCGTTTGGGTTATGTTAGAATTTGGTAATCACACAGTAACTCGTGTAGGTGTGATTTATAGGCCTCCAGGACAAATTGTAGAGTTAGATAATCAACTCGTTGATGAAATAGCTAAAATGACAATGAAAGGGGAAGTTATCATCACGCGTGACTTTAATCTTCATGATGTGAATTGGAAAACAAAAATAGCTGTTTGTGCCAGGAGCACTCATATTCTAAACTCCCTACTGGGATTGTCTCTAAACCAAGTTGTTGAGGAGCCAACTCGTAAAGAGGCCATACTAGATTTAGTGTTAACAAATGGAGATTTGGTATCAGATATTACTGTAGGTGAAAGTTTAGGATCCAGTGATCATCAGTCAGTGTGGTTTAATATAAGAACAGTGACTGAGTCACACAACTAAAAAACAAAAGTTTTAGACTTTTTTTAAATTAGAATATGTGTAAAGGAGTCATAATCAGACTGGAGAAATTTAAATGGAGTCCAAGAGAAATGGGATTATTTAAAAGTTGCACTACTGAAGGCAACAGAAAATTGCATTAGGCTTGTCAGTAAAAGCAAAAAATTCAAGAAACCACTGTGGTACTCTGCAGATGTGGCCAAAATAGTAAAAAACAAAAAGTTAGCATTTAGTCATTATGAAAAAACCCAGAGTGATGAAGACAAAATGATCTATAAGATTAGGCAGAGAGAGGCTAAGAAAGTTATAAGAGCTTCCAAATCACACTCAGAAGAGAAAATAGCACAGTCAGTAAAAAAGGGGGACAAAACTTTTTTTAGATACATAAATGAGAAAAGAAAAGTAAAACAAAGGATTAGTTAGATTAAAAACAAAAGAAGGATGTATGTAGAAGAGGATAAAGGTCTAGCTGACTGCCTCAATTAATATTTTTGTTCTGTATTTACAGATGAAAATGAAGGAAAGGGACCTCAGTTAAGAAAAAGGATAAATGAGTCATTTATTACACGTGAGTTTACAGAGGAAGAGGTTCTATTTCAACTGTCAAAAGCAAAGACAAATAAGTCAATGGGACCTGATTGAATACACCCAAAGCTATTAAAAGAGCTTAGTGGTGTACTAGCAAAACCATTAACAGATATATTTAACCAATCATTGTTAACAGGAGTAGTCCCAGAAGATTGGAAGTTAGTGAATGTTGTGCCCATTCACAAGAAAGGTAATAGGGAGGAGTCAGGCAACTATAGGCCAGTAAGCCTTACTTCAGTAGTGGGGAAAGTGATGGAAACCATGTTAAAGGAGAGGATTGTTGAACATCTAAAAACACATGGATTTCAAGATCAGAGACAACATGGGTTTACTTCAGGAAGATCATGCCAAACTAATCTTATTGATTTTTTTGATTGGGTAACAGAAATTATAGATCGGAGTGGTGCAGTAGACATTGCTTACCTTGATTTCAGTAAGGCTTTTGACACTGTTGCACATAGAAGGCTTATCAATAAACTGCAATCTTTAAGTTTGGATTCCAATATTGTTGAATGGGTAAGACAGTGGCTGAGTGACAGGCAACAGAGGGTTGTAGTCAATGGAGTATATTCGAAGCTTGGGCTTGTCACCAGTGGGATCTGTACTTGGACCCATTCTCTTTAATATTTGTGTGGCGAAACCAACCTCGCCACTGTGAACTGGAGAAGCCTGGTTGCTCGCCTGCTCCCTTTGGACTATGGCCCTGCAGGTTAAACCGTTTATTTCCCCTGCAGAAAGGCTTATTTGTGTGATCTGAGTGCCATTCATCTAATAATGTGCACTCAGATCCCAGCTATCTGGGGATATGTGAAATGTCTGTGTGTTATGTGTAAATGTGACTTTATGTATTTTAAAGTGTTTTGTGTCTTTTTGCAACCATGTGCTTAATGGAGTCTTGTGTCTGTCCTGGGAGATAATTGAATTACTTATCTCCAGGATAGAAGACTCTGAAACTGGTTTGGGCCAGAAAGCCATGCTTCATTTAGTCACAAAGGACTTTTTACTAACTTTTGAACCCCTTGTCTGATTTGTGCCATTTTTGAATATGTTGTTCCCCTGAATGGATTGATTGTGAATATGTAATTTTATGTGAATGTGATGTATGGTTTTAGAGTTATGAAAGTTGGGTAGAAAGTATGTTTTAACTGTATGTATAATTGAGTTTCCTCTCAGGATAAGGGGAGGGAATATGTGGGATGTAACTGATATGTGATTGGTTGTTTTGTAACGCCCTGTGGGCTGTACTATGTTTGTGATTTGGGAATAAAAGAGACTGTATGTGACAGTACAGGGAGTTCCTGTTTAACCCTCAAAGTGAAGTGTCGTCTCATTATTGGGGGAAGGATTTATTGTATGCTGTTCCAGTTTGACTGCTAGGAGAGTAAACCTATTCGTATGGTTTCCTATTCAACTGTCTACAGCATTCATATGCTTGGGAGAATTTATTTGTTTCTCCGGTTCGGTGATTGTGGTGTCTGCCAGAGTGCTTGGAGTCCTCAGGAAGCGCTAGGAGCATCCTTCAACGGAGGTACCCAGTCGGGGTGCCAGGCGATCCGTTACATTGGTGGCAAGCGGTGGGATGGCGTCCTAGTGCGAGGTAAAGCAGCTCAGAGACACAGTTCGTGGATTTACAAATTGAAGGCGACGCTAGTGTTCATACAGCGTCCCTGTCTACATAAAGATTTGGGAAAACCAGCACTACTTCAGAGATGGAAGGCCGTGCAGTATCTCACTTTGACGCCAGGCTCCAGCAGCGACTACAGGATGTGATGCGCAGTATGGAGTATCCTATCCCAGAGGAAAGAGAGACAGAGTGGAGGGTGGCGCTTCGTACCGATCTCTGGAAGGAGGACATCGACGAAATTCGACCCTTCCGGTGCGAGGAAATCCTGACCACTAACCAGCGCCAAGCAGAACAACTAGAGCTGCGGATGCCGTTATTGGGAAACCAGCCCTCAGAGGAATGGGTAAGCGAACTGGAGACGCTAGTTGAGACTGAGGTGTGGCTGGATGATTCCTATCGGGCCCTGCGGTGGCATGTTTACCACCTCTACCCATGGCTGATTGAGTACAAGTGTATTGAGGGGGAAGACTACGACGGCCCTGGTTTGTTGTGGGATACTATTGAAACTAGTCTCTGGTTCGGAGACACCGACATTGCTCGCTTCTGGTCCATCCGAGCTGAGCGGGCAGACAACTGGGACCTTACAGAGATCGATGCCATTCAGCCAGATCTATCTTTTCTTGCCAACCGAGAGTGGGAACTAGAACAGGATTATGTTTGCCTATTCCAACGTATAACGCCGCCTGTCTTTGACATGATGGGGCTTATTGACTGTATTCCACCGGAAGCATTGAGTTTAGTTCCTCCTCCCCAGCAACCAAGCCTGTTATCAGGAGACTTTGGTACTGTACCACATATGTCCCAACCAGCCCCAGAGATGGAAGACCTTATTGACTTGTCCTGGGAAGACTCCCAGCTGGCAGGTGGGGATGGGACCGAGGTCTCTCTACAGGCCCTACAGGGATGCTGGGCAGTCAGCCCAGATCCCCAGCGGCAGTATGTATCCCAGGGAGCTGAAGGTGCTGTACTTCCTCCCCAGCGGCAGTGTGTCCTGCAGGAAGCGGAGACAGTCGGTCTCGCTCCCCAGCAGCAGGGCAATATATTAAAAGGGGAGACAGTTGGTCCCCCTCTCCAACAGCAGAGAGTGTTCCAGGGAGAGGAACCGGTTATCACCTCTCCCCAGCAACAGGACAAATTATTGAAAGGGGAGACAGTCGGTCTCCCCCTCCAACAGCAGAGAGAGTGTCAGGGAGAGGAGCTTGTTATCCCCTCTCCCCAGCGGCAGTGTGTATCCCAAGGAGCTGAAGGTGCAGTCCTTCCTCCCCAGCGGCAGTGTGTACCCCAGGGAGCTGAAGGTGCAGTCCTTCCTCCCCAGCGGCAGTGTGTACCCCAGGGAGCTGAAGGTGCAGTCCTTCCTCCCCAGCGGCAGTGTGTACCCCAGGGAGCTGAAGGTGCCGTCCTTCCTCCCCAGCGGCAGAGTGTCCTGCAGGGAGCAGAGACCGTCAGTCTCGCACCCCAACCACAGGACAAAATAATGAAAGGGGAGACAGCTGGTCCCCCTCTCCACCAGCAGAGAGAGTGTCAGGGAGAGGAGCCTGATACCCCTCTCCCCAGCGGCAGTTTACAGTTCAGAGAGAGGAGCTTGTTACACCCTCTCTCCAGCGGCAGCCTAACCCAGCAAGGGGAGATGTTACACCCCCAACAGTGCAGATGGAACCGTAGTCTCTGCACTTACAGCACAAGGGGTAGGGACAGTCGGTCCTGTTCCCCAGCCACAGAGCAGTGTATCCAGAGGGGAGACAGTCGGTCTCTCCCTCCCACAACCAGGCTCCCACCAGGCTACTTCCGTGGTAGCACTGGCATCAGGGCAGAGTACCGCTGGTCTCTGCCCACTCAGCAACCCACCAAGGCAGCCTAACAGTTGCCCACACAGTCGTGGTGAGGCACCTGGACATGGACAAAGTTCTCCTCTACCCAGGTGTAGTAACCAGTTATTGTGGGTGGGCTGTACTGCTGTTTCTGTTTTGTGGGTGGGTTGCTGGACTAACCAGGGCACTGACCGGCAGGAGGTCAGATACCCTGTTAGTCTAGTTGGTAAAGGGGAGAAGTGTGGCGAAACCAACCTCGCCACTGTGAACTGGAGAAGCCTGGTTGCTCGCCTGCTCCCTTTGGACTATGGCCCTGCAGGTTAAACCGTTTATTTCCCCTGCAGAAAGGCTTATTTGTGTGATCTGAGTGCCATTCATCTAATAATGTGCACTCAGATCCCAGCTATCTGGGGATATGTGAAATGTCTGTGTGTTATGTGTAAATGTGACTTTATGTATTTTAAAGTGTTTTGTGTCTTTTTGCAACCATGTGCTTAATGGAGTCTTGTGTCTATCCTGGGAGATAATTGAATTACTCTCCAGGATAGAAGACTCTGAAACTGGTTTGGGCCAGAAAGCCATGCTTCATTTAGTCACAAAGGACTTTTTACTAACTTTTGAACCCCTTGTCTGATTTGTGCCATTTTTTAATATGTTGTTCCCCTGAATGGATTGATTGTGAATATGTAATTTTATGTGAATGTGATGTATGGTTTTAGAGTTATGAAAGTTGGGTAGAAAGTATGTTTTAACTGTATGTGTAATTGAGTTTCCTCTCAGGATAAGGGGAGGGAATATGTGGGATGTAACTGATATGTGATTGGTTGTTTTGTAACGCCCTGTGGGCTGTACTATGTTTGTGATTTGGGAATAAAAGAGACTGTATGTGACAGTACAAAGAGTTCCTGTTTTAACCCTCAAAGTGAAGTGTCGTCTCATTATTGGGGGAAGGATTTATTGTATGCTGTTCCAGTTTGACTGCTAGGAGAGTAAACCTATTCGTATGGTTTCCTATTCAACTGTCTACAGCATCCATATGCTTGGGAGAATTTATTTGTTTCTCCGGTTCGGTGATTGTGGTGTCTGCCAGAGTGCTTGGAGTCCTCGGGAAGCGCTAGGAGCATCCTTCAACGGAGGTACCCAGTCGGGGTGCCAGGCGATCCGTTACAATTTGTATTAGTAATATTGCAGAAGGTCTTGATGGTATGTCTTTTTGCTGATGATACTAAGATATGTAACAGGGTTGATGTTCCAGGAGGGATAAGCAAAATGGCAAATGATTTAGGTAAACTAGAAAAATGGTCAGAGTTGTGGCAACTGACATTTAATGTGGATAAGTGCAAGGGCAGAGTACAGAATATTTGATAGAGTCCTAACCTCAACATCTGAGGAAAGGGATTTAGAGGTGATTATTTCTGATGACTTAAAGGTAGGCAGACAATGTAATAGAGTAGCAGGAAATGCTAGCTGAATGTTTGGTTGTATATGGAGAGGTATTAGCAGTAATAAGAGGGAAGTGCTCATGCCATTGTACAGAACACTGGTGAGACTTCACTTGGAGTATTGTACGCAGTACTGGAGACTGTATCGTCTGAGGATATTGATACCTTAGAGAGAGTTCAGAGAAGGGCTACTAAACTGGTTCATGGATTGCAGGATAAAACTTACCAGGAAAGGTTAAAGGATCTTAACATGTATAGCTTGGAGGAAAGACGAGACGGGGGGGGATATGATAGAAACATTTAAATACATAAAGGGAATCAACACAGTAAAGGAGGAGACTATATTTAAAAGAAGAAAATCTACCACAACAAGAGGACATAGTCTTAAATTAGAGGGACAAAGGTTTAAAAATAATATCAGGAAGTATTACTTTACTGAGAGAGTAGTGGATGCATGGAATAGCCTTCCAGCTGAAGTGGTAGAGGTTAACACAGTAAAGGAATTTAAGCATGCGTGGAATAGGCATAAGGCTATCCTAACTATAAGATAAGGCCAGGGACTAATGAAAGTATTTAGAAAATTGGGCAGACTAGATGGGCCAACTGGTTCTTATCTGCCGTCACATTCTATGTTTCTATGTAAGGGATTCATAAAATAGTAATTAATTAATTAATTCATTCATTCATTATTCAATTTTTATCTGATGTATTTATTTTGGACATTATTCCTGCAGATGTTCCCTGGTTTGAGAACATTTTAAATATAACTTGTAGCAGAGAGCTGGTATTACACAGCCTATCTCCACTTTAGATCCCAGGGAGGTTCAGGAACAAGCAATTATAAATCCATAGGGTAAAATATCCAGCAGGCAAAATAACACAGCAGTATCCCAGCAGCAATCCCAATAACTGGACGACACACAGTATCAGGAGCAGAACTAAAGATTTATTCACACAGTGGCCTTTTAAAGCCTGCTCCCATGCAAGGGAGGGATTTCCATTAATTTGTACAGAAGCCAATCCTGCTCTGGTAACCTCCCACACATCTCCTCCCCTCAGCCTGCATCATAATCCCCTTATCCAGCACACCAATTCCCCCCGTTTCTGGATGTACCCCTAAACTTAGAGGTATCACTTTAAATTATACATCCCCTGGTAGCCCTGATCTGGGTGAACAACATATCCAAAAATCACCCAGATCAGACAAGGGGTTCGGGAAATTCATGGAGGGAATAAAATGACCGACCGCACTGGAGAGAACAGCCAAATGGGGTTCCATGCGATGGGGCCCTGCGGTCGATCCTGGAGTCAGGGAATAAACTGCACGAAAGCCTCTAGCTACAGAGACTAGGGAGGGTTCGCCTGAATCCCCTCGTTCGTTTTTTTTCTATCTACCGAACGAGGGGCCGTTTGGTAGTTTGGAACCGAACGGACCGGGCTTGTGGAGGTCTCAGCAGTGTTCGCCTAGTCGAGTGCCCAATTTGAGTTCCAGACACTCGACGGCAAAACACCGCTGTTCGGGAGTTTTAAAATGGCCACCCCCGAGAACAAAGGACGGCTACTCAGCTTGTCAATTACCCGTTCGCAACAACGTTACAACGGGTAATTGAAGGCACACTTCACACCGGGGAGGTCTGACTGTTCGGTGGTTTCATTCGAACAAACTAAGGGAATGAAACTACCTAACATTCAGACGAATACAATACATTTAACGCATAGAACTTTGCTATTTTACACGAATGCATTCAAACACATGTAATTCTCAGGACAGCCCAGCGCCATCCGCTACATAACTCTTTCAGTTTAGCTTTAAATTTCTGATGCATGGAAACAAGAAACATCTCTGTCTGTGAACCAGATCATCAAAGTGGTTAATGACAATAATCCTAACAGATTTCTTTTCTCTTAATGTGCAAAACTGGAAAACCTTAAAGGACCACTATAGGCACCCAGACCACTTCAGCTTAATGAAGTGGTCTGGGTGCCAGGTTCCTCTAGGATTAACCCTGCAGCTGTAAACATAGTTTCAGAGAAACTGCTATGTTTACATTAGGGTTAATCCAGCCTCTAGTGGCTGTCTCATTGACAGCCGCTAGAGGCGCTTCCACTGTGAGAATGCTTTCCTATGAGACTGGCTGAATGCGCGGGAGGCTCTTTCCGACATGCACATTTAGCCATTGATGGCAGAAGAAGGAGGAGATTCCCCTGCGCCAGGCTTTGGAAAAAAGGTAAGGGATTAACCCCTTCCTTACCCTAGAGCCCGGCGGGAGGGGGGCCCTGAGGGTGGGGGCACCCTCAGAGAACTGTACTGCCAGTAAAACGAGTATGTTTTCCTGGCACTATAGTCGTCCTTTAACAGATTTGTGTTAAACGGTTCTCAAGATAATATTTAGAACATAAAGAAAGTGAAAAACCTTGTTGCACTCTCTTTTCTCCATTTTCTGCTTCTTCTTTTTAATCTCTTTCTGTGTTTGTCTCTGCATTCTCTCTATTTACCTCCCTTATTTGATTAAATATTTTTCAGAATACATATTTGTTTTTGCATTTGTTTTTATTATAATAATTGCTGGAAAATGTTAATACAATTGTATATATATAAACAAATGCACATGAAATTTTATATATAAACCAACCTCATGCTGATGATTTGCATTAACAATGAAACAGCTGTCCATGAGTGGTTCACTGGCTTTGCATCTTTTCCCAATATGAGTTTCAAAGCTATTGTATACAGCAAACACAGACTCAAAGGAATCCATGTTTAAAATGGGATGAGGCAAAAAATTGATTCTTTGTTGAACTAATTTCACAATGCCCACCCAGAATCCTTTGAGGTAGTAACATCACTGCAACTTTGTGATCTCTGTGGGAAAAGCAAGTCTTCTTGGCTTGACTGGTGTTCAGATTTTTGTTTAACATAGAAACATAGAAACATAGAATGTGACGGCAGATAAGAACCATTCGGCCCATCTAGTCTGCCCAATTTTCTAAATACTTTCATTAGTCCCTAGACTTATCTTATAGTTAGGATAGCCTTATGCCTATCCCACGCATGCTTAAACTCCTTTACTGTGTTAACCTCTACCACTTCAGCTGGAAGGCTATTCCATGCATCCACTACCCTCTCAGTAAAGTAATACTTCCTGATATTATTTTTAAACCTTTGTCCCTCTAATTTAAGACTATGTCCTCTTGTTGTGGTAGTTTTTCTTCTTTTAAATATAGTCTCCTCCTTTACTGTGTTGATTCCCTTTATATATTTAAATGTTTCTATCATATCCCCCCTGTCTCGTCTTTCCTCCAAGCTATACATGTTAAGATCCTTTAACCTTTCCTGGTAAGTTTTATCCCGCAATCCATGAACCAGTTTAGTAGCCCTTCTCTGAACCCTCTCTAAGGTATCAATATCCTTCTGAAGATACGGTCTCCAGTACTGTGTACAATACTCCAAGTGAGGTCTCACCAGTGTTCTGTACAATGGCATGAGCACTTCCCTCTTTCTACTGCTAATACCTCTCCCTATACAACCAAGCATTCTGCTAGCATTTCCTGCTGCTCTATTACATTGTCTGCCTACCTTTAAGTCATCAGAAATAATCACCCCTAAATCCCTTTCCTCATATGTTGAGGTTAGGACTCTATCAAATATTCTGTACTCTGCCCTTGGGTTTTTACGTCCAAGATGCATTATCTTGCACTTATCCACATTAAATGTCAGTTGCCACAATTCTGACCATTTTTCTAGTTTACCTAAATCATTTGTCATTTGGCTTATCCCTCCTGGAACATCAACCCTGTTACATATCTTAGTATCATCAGCAAAAAGACATACCTTACCATCAAGACCTTCTGCAATATCACTAATGAAAATATTAAAGAGAATGGGTCCAAGTACAGATCCCTGAGGTACCCCACTGGTGACAAGTCCAAGCTTCGAATATATTCCATTAACTACAACCCTCTGTTGCCTGTCACTCAGCCACTGCCTTACCCATTCAACGATATTTGAATCCAAACTTAAAGATTGCAGTTTATTGATAAGCCTTCTATGTGCATCAGTGTCAAAAGCCTTACTGAAATCTAGGTAACATTCTATTAGCTATAAATATATATATACACAACATATACATACACAGATTGCAAATCAAATTACATCTAACTCAAAGTGAATACAGGGAAGTAGCATATCTGGGTTTTTTTTACATTGTCTTTTGATTGACATATATCTAATTGGTGAAATTTGAATATACCTGACTGTTCTCCTGCGATCTCTCTGCCTTGCACTTTGGTGTTCCTGTCCCTAAGTTTATAGGTTCGCCATCCCTCTGGTTGGCATAAAAAGGGTTAAAAAAAAAAAATCTTACCTACCTTATTTCCTGTGCTAAGGCCCCCTTGGTTCTGCCTACTTCTCTTCCTAACTGGGTGTTAAGGAGTAGGCAGAAATCAAATCCAATGCTTATTCATATTTCCTCATTGGAAAGCATTGAATCAATGCTTTTTCTATGGGGGCTGCAATCATGGGAGTAAACATACAGGACCACATAATCCAGGCCACTCAATTGACATGCATGGGTCTGGGTGACGTAAGTGGTTCTTTCAATTGACATCTGTCTGTACCTCTGTATGATTAACTTTTTCAGATTTCCATTAAAAGCTGAATTTATATTTGGGGTGGCTACCTGTGCCAGTTTTCATGAACCTAAGTCACTCTAGTAAATTGTATAGAAGTTTTTTATTGTAAAAAGAACTATAATGCCATAAAAACCAAGTTGTTATGGCTCCTTATAGTGCCACCCCTTCCGTCGCGGCCATCTTAAAGCCCCTTTAGTCACATACCTAAGTCCAGCACCAATTTACCTCGGTGCTGGTTCATCAAAGTGTTCAAAGAAACCTAATTTGCATGTGGGGTAATGGCCGTGCTCGCATTTGTTTTCTTTCCCCATAGGAACGCATATATAATCCTTTCCTATGGAGTTTTACATGACGCTGGATGTCCTCATGCACAGCGTGAGGAGATCAAGCATCAGTTAGGTGACCACAAGTCACCTAATGACCCGAAAGTCCCTTTAGTGGCTTTCTGGTAGAGTTACCTCACAAAGGTAATTATTGAAGTTTATTTTTCAGTCAGAGTACCTTGGCTTCCACAAGGCTTGCCTGATAATACATAAAAATCAGAGTTTAGTGAATAATCCTGCATGTGTTACACTCTTTTTTAGGCAGCTAGCTGGCTGGAACCAGGCAACTGTATTTCAAAGGACATTCTAATAGCAAATATGCACAGAAGCAAGGCCTATTGCTGCTATTCAAAAGCACTGAAATCTTTGAGCCATGCAGGTTCCTGTACAGCACTGGATGGTGTTTCATCATCTAAAGTTCTTCTGTGTGATGGACCTAGTAGAGAAATTATTTTTTCCACCAGGTGAGGACAAGCACATGTATGCTAATGTGAGTGTGTTGTTTTTTTTTTGTTTTATTTATATACTTTCTTTCCATTTTGCAGTTGTAGATGATTGGATGGATTATTAGCTATTTATGTTCTTATTTGAAAACAGTACATTTCATAGGGAGGTTATTCTATAAACAAGGATTTTATACATTTGCAAAAAAAAAAAAAACAAGCTTGAGAATTGTTAAATGGAGATATTACAAGAGATATTTATTTAAGAAAACCTTACCGTACTATGGGTGAAAAAGCACTTTCTGGTTCAGAAAGAAATGATATACAACAGAAACATAGCTTGTTTTTCTTTCTACACTCAAACATCCTGTTAACTGGTTTGAAAATATGTTTTATCAATTCTTATTCTATTGTCGTGTGCATATGTTTAATTTCAAACACACCCTAGTAATGAAAACAAAGGACACATAAAACAGAAGCTGCATTTGGCAATAGTTGGCTGCATACCAGTCATCACAAGTTTATTGTTCTGTGGTTAGAACTGGTTTGAAATGTATGTTAGCTAAAACATATTTTCTTATGCCATCCCTGGTACTGTCAGGGTAAACCCCGTGCCATCCAGACGGCCAGGCGTGGCCGCTCCACAAGTGCCAAACAGGGGATTTAATCCTGGGTCTTTTGATGTCCTGGGCTTGCTATACTGCCTCTAAGCCCCAGCAGATTCTATTCTTTTGAGTAGTTCTATCCCTGTTATACCTGGCCATGTCTGCAGCACTAAGGGGCTGGACTTTATCTGTGGCTATTGTCTGATCGCTCATCAGCTGGGTATAAAACACTTCCTCTCCCTGAGAGCACTGTCAGTTATTTGATGCTGGTTAACGTGTGTAGTTCTTGCTTTCTAGTCTCCTGAACTGGTTATTCAGATTGACCCCGGTTTCTGACCTTGACTCCACTCATCGTTTACTCTGACTTTGGCTACACCTTGACTATTCTTCTGCTTGTAACCTTGTCTGTACTGCGTATTGGAGCACCTTTCTTGCACAGCCCTCATGCACAGATTCAAAGTCGAGGTGGCTTCTTAACTGGTCACCTTCGACTGTGTTTATCTGCAAGGTGAGCGAACATCTCTGCGCTACAGACTCCCACCTCAGGTAATATTCCTGAAAGGTACATGCTGCTACTACTAAATGAATTGCCAATAAAAAGTTAAAAGTCCAGCGGTCAATGTTTTTAAACTTTCTAGAGGTTGCTTGGATTGACTGATATAACTTTACGTTAAAAGCAAATATTTTTGTTTGTATTTTTTAAGCCTTTCAAAGATGGTCAGTATATAGAATATTTTAGTTTAGTGATAACCCAAGTACCCATTGTGTCAGATGTCTATAGGTATCCTAAGTCTACTGCAATAAGACTGGGTTATTTCTGGATAAATATGTAACAACTACCAGCAGCAATTTGACATTTAGCAGCATTAGCAGTATGCTGGCAGCAATATTATGGTAAATGCCTTAGACTTCAATCAAGCTACCAATACTCTGAGGTTATACTGGTCATCAAAATTGTGTGATGGATCCATTTAGTACCAATTTCTACTTAATTTAGTAGCTATATAGAATGTATTTCTACAAATCCTTGTGGTAAATTTCACACGTCTAGTATGTGCTACTATTGTAAATACACTATATTTATATTCTGCTATTTCTTATGATACACATTTAGAAAAGTTAGAAACATAACTAGTTACTTTCTGCAAATGTTTGATGCAGTTTTGTCCCTATTATTGCCCTCCTAAACTGGTCCCTATATTTGCCCTATAACATACAAGTAATGGCTGACATCATACACATGTTCACAATTAGAACTAATTAATAATTTTGAAGTATTATTTTAAACTGCACTATGTTTAGGAATTACTACAAGCAAATGCTCTTTTTGTTTTCCTCCATTTAAAAAAAACAAGTAAACTATTTTGGTCTACTTGTTGGCTTGTTCACATAATTTAATAGTGGATGTAAAAAAGTTTTGTTTAGGTTTGATTTTGTTCAGTTCCACAATTTTCTAATTTTAGTTTGGCCCAAATTAGAAAATTATTGGTTTGGTCAATCCATTGCAGCGTTCAAACTGCAATGAGCTAGCTTAAAATTTTAGTAGATATGCCAATACCGGCTGGATAGCAAGTGGGGGCATATGGAGGTATGTTAACTCCATTATAGCAATTTGGAGTGTCTTATTGACGCCCACAGGATTTTTATTTATTTAACTATTTTAATGTGACGGCTGTCTAGCAAGAGCTGGCATAATAAACCCTCATGCTGCCGAGTGTCTTTAACTATTTGCAAATCATTATGATTTCTTTTAAACCAGACTTGGAGTTGAATTCTCGAAGCTTGGATTTGCTCCATTCAGCTAGGATTTCAGCCATCCATTCATGCTCATTCAGGGGCATGAATTACAAAATTCAGACATTGATGAATTCCATCAAAAATGCACATATTTTGCAGTAATAATAACCATGATAATGTTAATCCATGTCTCTCCTACTCATCCAAAAGCACTTACCAAAAAATACTCCTAGTACAGTTCGGTTGCGGACTGAAGGAAGTCCAGATTCCCCTTTCATGGCTGCATTGCTGATTTTCCTTGGATTGGGATTTTGTGGTTCTGTCAAGGTTTGATATACACCATCAGAATAGGCAGCTGGTAAGAGGCGCTGGAGACTAGTACCTGAAAGTATTGTCACGGTACAAAAAATAAAGATTAATTTTCTGACTTATGAGTAGAAATATACAGCATATAGATAATTCATACATAATTAATATTTATAGTATATAAAAAAACAGTGATTCTATGTTCTTAGTTCTATGTATTCTATGTACATGTAATTATCTGAAATGTTTTTACTTTTAAGGACAACTGAAGGCACTCAGGTCCATTGGTGGAACAAATGTACAGAGGGTCCTGGTACTAGAATAGTCTTTTTGGCCCTCCTCTAGCACAAGAGTGGCTGAAAAGTAGATTTCCATCTTCGTATAACTCCCACAATGCTTTGCCACCTCAGATCTATCATTTGCCCAATCTTACATAGTTACATAGTTACATAGCTGAAGAGAGACTTGTGTCCATCAAGTTCAGCCTTCCTCACATCTGTTTTTGCTGTTGATCCAAAAGAAGGCAAAAAACCCAGTCTGAAGCGCTTCCAATTTTGCAACAAACTAGGAAAAAAATCCTTCTTGACCCCAAAATAGCAGTCAGATATCTCCTTGGATGAAGCAGTTATTACCTCAGTAATTAGAAATTATATACCATCTTGCACTGTTGTATTTGTGAAAAGCATGTGTGCGTTTGAATGTAAGTGTGCTTGTAGGGGTGTATTGGTATGTATTGTTGCCATTGGAATACAGTGGTATACTAGTGTGTAGTGTTTATGTTTGACTGTTACATTTAGATAATGCTTAGTTCTACTTGTAAGGGTTACACAATATACTCACAACAATCACTCCTGATTTAGTTTGCTTGTTTTGTGTACACTCAGATACTTATACTGACACATACATACACCTTGAGACACAGATATACACACACTGACATGACTGATACACAGACTGACATACACATACAGATACACACACTGCCACATACACACACCTTGACACACAGAGTGCGACATACACACACCCTGACAAATACACACAGATACCTGCTGTAACTTCCTCCTGGCATCGACGATACTACAGGGGCCCAGTCACACTCTTAAAAGGCTGCGGTGCCTGACCAGGCCCCTGTTTAGCAATGACCATCAGGTGGCCCCCTCAGCGTGTGGGCCCCAGTGCAGTTGTTCCGCAGCTGCCAGACCACTTCATCTCAGTAAAGTAGTCTGGGTGCAGTGAACTTTTAGTTTTAACCCTTTCATGTAAAAACATTGCCATTTAATACATACGGAAATGTTTACACTCAATGGTAAAACACAAATCTAGTGGCTGTCATCCTGACAAACATTAGAGACGTTTCAAATATGAGGGACGAGTCAAACTTGGTTTAGACAGCTAACCTTCATTTCATTGGAGGAGCAGAACATTCACTATGGGTACACTTTTCTTCCCCAATAAGAAAACTCTATTGGACTCTATTGGACATATAGAAAAGTTGACCTTGATATCACTGAAGGGGATCAGGTGGATTCAGGGACTTGATCTCAGTGCTAGAAAAACAGGTAAGTAATTCTCTTTATTCCAGTTATTATTTAGATTTAGGGGGCATGAATCTAAATAAAGTGAAGTGCCCTATAGCGGAACCCTCTAAGCAGATGCTTCCTTTGGTGGACGAAATGGACACAGCAAAGGTAGACACGAAAATAATTAATAAGGGTTTATTAAAAATCAAGTGGTTAATTAAAAAATTAGGCTTAAATAAAGATTTCTTTCATCTCACCAATTCTGGTATAAGGTTATAAAATTCAGTTTACAATACACCAATGTAATATACTGAGGCTCAATATGTCTACAAAAGGTTTGCTTGAATTTACGATGAGACATTTATATTTTCTCAAAGGCTTAACTCCTGGTCTAAAAACTTTCAAATAATACTTTTAGTTGTAGTTAATGAAATATACCTGCAGAGCCTCGGCAGTGGTGAGCAAGATTGTTATACCAGCCATCATAGCGCTGAATCTCCCAATGAATATTCCTTTGTGCATCTATAAAGAAAAAAATATATGTTTTTAAAGAGAAATCAAAGGAGAAAACTTGAATGAAACCTTACTAAATATGCTCATATTCTCAACTGGGACAACATATTCTTTGCCAGCTAAAGTCTTTGAATTCTTGTTAACTTCAGCAGTGGTGTCTGATCTATCAGCATTCATATTAATGTTTAATTTAAAGTATAAAAAAAAATACTGTAATGAAATACAATAAAAAAAATTGTTTGATTATTTAGTTTGATTCTGCATATCTTGTTCCTCGATTTGGGAAATTTGGAACACTTTAAACACCCTGGAATCAGAGGATATATATTTTTAACTTGATCCAGTGTAAAGTGGATATTCAATACCTAATTCTGATTAAACCCACCTCTGAGGAAGTGGACTAAGGAATAAGGACTTAAATATAACGCATTATCAGAGCAACATCACCCCCAAAGCACTATGGCCTTATTTTCTAAGCGCTAACATTTTTTATACATTTAATTCTAGTACTATTATTTATTATTAGTATTATTTATAAAATATTTTACCAGGAAGGATACATTGCGATTTCTTTCGCTTTCAAGTATCTCCTGGGTCCACAAAACATTGCATTGATACAATAGGGTACAATAAAATACAAAAACAATATTAACCCACAATAAATACAAATTTAACATAGAACAGGTAAGAAATATATAATGAACCCAGACAGGTGCATTCTGTTTTGAGATATATAGAGAGGGATCTCTTAAAGTATATTATCACTTCTCCACAAGCTCTTTCCCCACAGTTCTTGGTCAACCCATTTTCAAGTTAAATTAAAACTAGGAGTCATTGAGACATCGAGAAATGCAACCTGTAATCCACTTGCCAGAATTGCTTGCACTTGCATATTAGCAATATCAATGTATTATATCCATGTATAAATGTGATTTAATGACTAAGAGGGTCAGCAGGTGGGATAGGGGGGCTGCAGGTGCCTTGAAGACCTTGAGTTTTGGTGAAAAAGCTTGAAAACACTTTGGATGCCAAGGAACGGAATCATGACACCATAACCACAACATTGTCATTGCTATTTTAAGGTATGTTACAATCATCTTATGTAATACAAACAATAAGTGTGTTTGTGAAATTATATCCGGCATATTAAATATGACCCTATATAGACTATTGCTAAGAAATGTTTTTCTTAGTATGAGTCAATTGTGTAAACACACAATATCTTATTAAATATGTAAAATAATTAAATAGGGAAAGGTATCCCTCATATATAACTGAACACATGTTTACACACCCATCTCATGTTCCTGTATTCTTTTATATATCTTCTCCTACATTTATTCTCTAGTCTAGTAAAATCCATTTCAAAATGAATGAAAATGCACTTACATGTAAAATTCTGCAGCACAGCAAAACATAGACAAATATAGCATTGCCGAAGAGTTGTCTTCATTTCCAAATAAGTACCACTAAAAAAAAGTAAATAAAAATGTATATTTAAAAACATAAAATTTTAGAACATGACAGATTAATCCAAACAGCAATGTACAGATGACTGTAGGCTTTATTTTTTCAGAAGGGTACATATAATTATGATGGTTTTGCTTAGTATTGGGCATTCTAAAAAAGAGAGAGAGGGTTTGTTCAAGTGTATATTGTCTCATTGTCACTTCAACCACTTCATGTTTCTTATTAAAACACCAAAACAGAATATGAGCTGGGGCCTGACCACCATGGAGAGAAAAGGCAGCCTCTGAAAGCTCCTCTATGTCTTTGTAATCTTAGCTTAATTTCAGTGATTTCTACAAAATAATAGCTTCCCGTCAGCGTCAGTGAACTAGGAGAAATACTCTGGCACATTTCCAGCTTGCTTAATCTATGTAAGTCCCATGCAGCTTAGAGATCTGAGCTCCTGCAGTTATGGTCTAGTCAGGAGAGACTATATTTAAAAGAAGAAAATCTACCACAACAAAAGGACATAGTCTTAAATTAGAGGGACAAAAGTTTAAAAATAATATCAGGAAGTATTACTTTACTGAGAGGGTAGTGGACGCATGGAATAGCCTTCCAGCTCAAGTGGTAGAGGTTAACACAGTAAAGGAGTTTAAGCATGCGTGGATAGGCATAAGGCTATCCTAACTATAAGATAAGGATAAGATAAATACTACTCTTACATTGTTGGTTTAAAAAATCACACTTCTTTGTGCTAAATAGAACATTTGCGGCCTGTGGTGCATTTCTTGCAGTCCAATAAAACCCTTAAATACTACTCTTACATTGTTGGTTTAAAAACTCACACTTTTTTGAGACAGTGAAGTAACTATTAATTACGCCTGTCACACTGTTGTGTGACCTCTAGAATTTGTTTCTCTTTAGGACACCGGCACTGCCTTACTGTCAGTGAACTTAATTGTTGACTATTGGCGGTTACATTGTCGTCTGACATAAACCATCTGTTAGTTTGGGCCTGAGGCGGATAGCAGTTTGGCGCATGTCCTTCCGCCACCGAGGATTGCAGGGCATTTCTTGTTGCCTCCTCCTACTCCGCTTTCTCCTCCTTGTGGTGAAAGTGACCTCGCCACTGGTTTTTGGAGGGGCCTATTTGCCAGCCTCCTGCCATGTGACTATGGTGTCTGGGATGTATTGCCCTTTAAGGAACTGAGTTGGGGCTTATGGACTTATATTATACTGTTACTGACCCTTTAAGAACTGTATTTGGACATAATGGATTTTTATAATGCTGTTTCTGGCCCTTTAATAACTTTGGAGTAGTGTTGCAACTTTAAATTGGCACTTCGGATACAGTCGAAGTGCTGAAGTAGTCGAAGTGGCCGCCATTCGACAAACGAACACGTGGCGGCGGCCATCTTTGTTCATTCGAACGAGATCAGCGATATGTGTAGCCAAGTCCATGGAACTGAAATCGACTACACATTTCAACGAACACCGCTGGCCCTTACCTTCTCCTGCACTGAGTTTCGAAGATTCGAACGCACGTTCGAATGGGACTTAGTCATTTTTTTTTCAGTGTGAAATTGACCGACCTCAAAGCCCAAATCTATGGAACTGTTTTGGGCAGGAAAATGTGCTTGCGGTCGTTCATAAAGGACTTCCAGCTAACTCTTTAACCCCTGTATGGAATTGGCTGAATTTTGGATATGTTTGTAAGTAAAGTGTGCAGAGTTCGAAAGTATATGTTTTTATGAAGATTGAATGTATATTTTTAAAGTTACAGTGTATGTGTAAAAAGTATATTTTTCCTGCCTGTGATAATTATTTTAACCCATTGTGTTCAGTAATTATGTCACAGGCAGAGGGGAGGGTTTGTGTGTAATTGATGGGAGTGTTTGTACTGTATATTACGTGTTTATTGGTTGTTCTGTAAAACCCTGTGGGCGGTCCTGTATGTGTTAAACCTGAATAAAAGAAGGCCCTTTGGTGCCAAGTAAAACAGAGTTCTACTTCACCCTCAATCTAGAGTCCTGTCTCTTATTGGGGGAATTGCTATATCACTACAAGGGATTGCTCTGCTCTGCATGCTCCCTTGGATAATCACTTCTAAGCTCTTTTAAGAGCTTGTTCCTGTCTTGCTCTCTGAAGGAGTCTATGGTGGTTATGGTGTCGGCTGGAGTGCTTGGAGTCCTTAGGAAGCGCTAGGAGCATCTTTCAATGGAGGTACCCAGTCAAGGTGCCAGGTGATCCTCTACTACCTCTTCGTCCGGTCAGCATAACACCTTCACCACCAACTTCAGCACAGCCAGGGGGAAACGACAGCAGGCTCTTTTAAAACTCATATGTTTGGGGGGAAAACCCCACACCGCGCAGGAGCTGTGAACAGGCATGGAACAACAGACTGATGAGTGGTTGTTGCCACTGAGCCTCAAGCCCGGCCTGGTGGTGTGCGATAATGGGCAAAATCTCGTAGCAGCTCTGGGCCTAGCCGGTTTGACGCACATCCCTTGCCTGGCGCATGTGCAGAATTTGGTGGTGCAGAAATTCCTGAAAAACTACCCAGAGTTATCAGAGCTGCTGCAGAAAGTGTGGGCCGTCTGTGCGCGCTTTTGGCATTCTCACCCTGCTGCTGCTCGCCTGTCTGCACTGCAGCGTAACTTCGCCCTTCCCGCTCACCACCTTGCACATGCTGGAGAGACTGTGCAAGCAGCAGGCGATAGTGGAGTTTCAGCTGCAGCACGCACAGGTCAGTCGCTCTGCACCAGAATTGCCCTCCAATAGATCCTCGTTAAAGGATTTAAAGTGTACTCATTCCAATTACAGGGCCTCGAAAGAGTCCTGTATTGTTATTTATCGTCACTACCTCCCCGCGTCAGGAGTGGGTAATTTGCGTGCCTGTTGCCGTTCTTGGATGTGGTAGCAGTTTCTCAGGCTCCCTCTCCAGAATCGAACCCTGATTCCCCGTTACCCGTGGCCACCATGGTAGGCGCAGAAAGTACCATCGAAAGGTGATAGGGCAGACTTCCGAATGCGTTGTTGGCCATCACGGGGACGTGTGATCGGCCCGAGGTTATCTAGAGTCACCAAAGTGCCTGCGCAATGACTGACACATTACCCACATTTTAACTTGTGCTCATTACTGGGTGGCCAGCCTGCTGGATCCCTGTTACAAGGACAGCGCGCCGTCCTTAATTCCCTCACTAGAGCGTGATCGGAAGATGTGGAGGAGGAGGAAGAGGTCACCAACTCAGCTGTGGCACCGCCAGCACCTCAGAAGGCAGGGTTAGCATGGCCAAAATGTGGAAAAGCTTTGTCAGCACGTCAAAACAACCAGCACCACCAGCTGATATGGAACTTCTTAGCAGGAGGCAGCATTTCAGCAAGATGGTGGAACAGTACATGTGCACACGCCTACATGTACTGACTGATGGGTCTGCCCCATTCAACTTCTGGGTCTCCAAATTGGCACAACGTGTGTTCCCCGTTACCAATGGTCACCATGGTAGGCGCAGAAAATTGCATCGAAAGTTGATAGGGCTGACATCCGAATGCGTTGTCGCCATCACGGGGACGTGCGATCGGCACAAGGTTATCACAGACAAGCGCAGCCGCTTGGCCATGGCCAACGTGGACAAGCTCACGTTTGTTAATATATGCAAATTGGGGTTTCAAGAAGCAGATTCCGTTACAGATATTGTTGTATTACAAGCCACCCTTTGTAGTTGAGCTATAAGAAGACAGGTTCAACTTGAGTGGCTTCTGGAGACTTTTCATAGAAACCTACCATATGATCGTAGCCAAAAATTGCTTAATAGTAAAACTCTAAATAAAGATTAAATAAGAAATCTAAATATTTTAATAATTTGATGGGTCATTTGTAGTGACATAGCAGCAATACATGTATAAGTCATCTGTAAAATCTCGGGAAGAAATAAATCAGATACTTAATGTCCAGAAATGCTAAATGTCCCCCTCCATCCTATGTGCAGTTTATTATCTCCAGGGCTATATGTTTTCTGTGGAACTCCCTTCCCTTCTCCGTTAGACTTTCACCCAGTCTCCATTACAAGCATATCAATTAAAGTGTTAACAGCTTTTCATCTCAGCACCCTGACTCCTCTCCTGCAACTGTCAAAGATAACCTAATAAGCCCTAAGTCAATTAATATTGACTGGACCCAGGGCAAAGCACATCCTTGGGTCCCTTGGATATTGACCCCTCCCCACTCCCCGGCATGCAATCACTTACTCTAACTCAATGCAGTGGCAAAACTAAAGTAGAGAGGTGCACGCATTTTTTTGAGCCACTCTATCGTATGATTGACCAAAAGGTAGGTCCCATCTGTCGTGCAACTCCAACAATGCATTGACAGCTGGGGCTCTACAACCCAGCTTTTCAGGGTTGTATTTAGCACTGATCAGTGTTTGTGTGTTTGAATGTAAGCATGTTTTTGTATGGAGTATGTTTTTGTAAATGTAGGGGTGTGTTGTATGTGGTGTTGGTGTTTGAGCGCATGCTTGTATATATGTGTAGTGCTAATTTTTGAATGCGGGGTTGTGTTTATATATAATTTTGATGTTCAACACAGATGTGTGTTTGTATGTAGTGTTGAAGTTTGAGTACCGAGGTGTATTTGTGTGTAGTGTTGGCATGTATGCATAAAAAAACAAGTAAAAATGTCGCTGAAAATATAACCTTAATATTTCTAATTTAAAAGCAGCACCTTATAATATGAGAAACTCAAACCACATAAAATAACCTAAAACAAACCATAAAGTGTGCTGTGTCTTTAACACAAAGAAATAAATTAAATAAAACCACTTCAATCACACTAAATGTACTAAAGTGCATATGTTATATATCTGTGCAAATTGCTGTGTAAAGAACAAAAATAAAGTGAATTGTGCAGCAAAAAACACTCTAAAGGTGCAATACAGTGCCAACCTTAACTGCTATTGCAATTGTGCACCTTCATAAATTGCATAATACTCTATATATATATAGCAGGTATGATTTACCATATACAATTAGTAATTGTATTAATCAGCAATCCTCAGGGAATATACCATGTAAAGGTAACAGAAAAAAATTCATACATTTGGTAATATTGTAAGGCAAAAGCTAAAGTAGAATAAGGGACAAAGAAAGTCTGCTCTTACTTTAATGGCTTTTTAGAACAAGCATATGATGTCTGGAAGCTGTAATAGATTTGAAATCCTTTATTGAAATGATTAAAAATCACAGGCAGACAGCTCCACTTAAATGTAGTTAGACCTTTCCTTCCAAGCTCCCCTCAATCCTATTTGCAACTGCAGGTTGAATGAAGGGCTCAGGATTCGGGTATTCTTCGCTCGCAGATTTCCGAGAGGCAGGGCTATGCGGCCGGTGTACGTGATGATGTCAGAAGGCATGATGAAGCATTTCGCTGAATTTCATCAGCTTCCTCAAATCTGCCTTTGCATCAACTCCAGTCTCTTATAAAGTCCCCAGAATAACCACTCTAGAAGTTCGACAAGGCTCCTTCCCAATTGGCTACTTTATAAGCCTCTGTGACGGACCGCCTGGTACCCCTACCAGGTGGGGTACCTCCGTCAATCGCTGTATAGTCGGAGTATAGTGATTACAGCAATCTACAGAGTATGAATATAGTTCTCCAATCCCCCAAACATGACTTTTAAAAAAAGGTTTCTGTCCCCTTGTCCGTGGGAACATTTCCACCGAACAGTCCCTTTCTAAGTGTTGTAGAACCGAACGCAGGGAGTTTCTGTGCCCGTTTTCAGTTCCATGAGATTCATGCCTAAACACCGCTGCCTGCTTTCAGGCAAACAAGATGGTCTCCACCTTATGGTCGTCCATAGGAATTGCGGCCATCGAGACGAACACTTAGAATTAGGCTTAACAAGCTCCAGGGTGGTCTTCGGTTTGTGCAGCTGTTCGGTTCCCGAACCATATATAAAATCCCAGAAACCAAGTCTGTTCACGTAGCTTTGTTTTTTTGAGCCCATAGTATTTTGGTAAGAGGCTGGCCAGCAGGCTCCTCCAAACACCCGTGATGAGGTTCAGTTCGTCACAGCCTCTATTAACATCTGTATCAAGACCAGAGACTCAAACCTCAGATTAGGAGATTGGCTTGACAGAATCATTGAGGCAAATTACCTAAACATTGAAAATGCTCCATATATTTATACAACTACATATCCAAAAGAAAGTAAAAGTAACATACATAAAAAAATAGAATTTATAATCAACTCTCTTCTTATTACATTAGCACCTACTTATAAACAAAAAGAGAGGAGACATTAATACTTACATCTTGATGTACACATCAAATACATATTGTTCCATACCTATATTTTCTCATTTAGAGCCAATAACAGAACAAAGTGGGTATAACAGTAACCTCTGGAGCCTATATAAAATATATTATATACAGAATGATACTATATAAAATTATATTAAAAAAATAAAAATTATATTTATATTAGAAAGAGATCATATATTATATTAAAAAAATTAGAAAAAGTAAAAAAGATCAAATTCTATATTAAGACTTTATGGCTCCAGAGTTTTCAAATAATTATTAGTTAAGAGTCATTCAATACTATTTGTTAAAAAAAATCTACGTGCTCTTCTGAAAATTTTCCAGTTCCTTGTAAACATTCACGTATTACTTTACATCCTAAATTATGAGGTATAGAGGTATACAAGGGTGATGCATCACTTGTCACCAGAATAAATGTATCTTTCCACTCTATACCACGTAAAATACTAATAATATCCCTAGTATCCTTTAAATATGACGGCATGGCTTTTATTATATCTTGTAAGTGGATTTCAACATATTTGGATAAATCGGCTGATATAGAGCCTATGTCAGAGACTATGGGTCTACCAGGGGGGTTAGTTGCATCCTTATGCACGTTTGGCAGGATATAGAAGGTAGGCACATGTGGATGTTCATTTTTAAGACAATTGTACTCCTCATTATTGAATATACCCAACTCCCTACCTCTGTCCAAAAGTGCATAAAGAGATAATTGAATATTAGGCGTAGGGTCTCTATCCAATTCACTGTAGACACCTTTGTCTCAGCTGTCTATAGCATTCTTTTAAATACGATCTCCACACATCGTATGCTTAGTCTAAAAAGCCATTAAATTTAGAGCAGACTTATTTACTCTACGTTTGTGAGTGTTTCTTTGTCCCTTATTCTACTCTTGCTTTTGCCTTACAATATTACCCTATGTATGCTTTTTTTCTGTTCGCTTTACATAATATACTCCCTGAGGGTTGCCGAATTATAGAATTGCTAATTGTATATATTGTATATGGTTAATCATATCTGCTTCATATATATATATATTTATTTATATAAATATATATATGAGTAGTATGCAATTTATGAAGGTGCACAATTGTAATAGCATCTAAGATTGGCACTGTATTGCACCTTTAGAGCGTTTTTTGCTTATTTTTGTGCTTTGCACAGTGATTTGCACAGACATATAACATATGCACTTTAGTATATTTAGTGTGATTGAAGTGTATTTATTTAAAAATTAATTTGTCTGAAAGACACAGCGCACTTTATGGTTTGTTTTAGTGTTGGCATGTGAATGCTGAGATGTTTGTACACACCCACACACTGAAATACATGCAGATACACAGATGTACACACTGACACACATGCAGATAGAGTTAAAATTATTAAACAAAAAAGCGCAAATAATACAAAAAATATAAAGAATAATAGTAAAACTATAATAAATTATTAGCTGCTAAACACACAAAAGATTATTCCTAAAATCTTAGAACAAATAGTGAGTTAAAAGTGTAAGCCCTTAGTAGATCAGTCCCATAGTAAATTCGAATGGGTTCTAATACAAATAATCTGATCATCACTTATTTTCACTGTGTTAGCGGCTATTTATAGCAATAGTTGGGAATACCCGTGTTTTTTAAAACATAATACATTTTGATTATTTTATAAAATTTATGTTTATTGGTATACTCTTGCACACCACTGGGGAAGTGTGTATAGATAAATAGGTTCTGCACAATATTGCTAATATATCTGTATTAGAACTCATTAGAATTTACTATGGGACAAATCTACTACTGACAGACATATTGACACAAATTCCCAGACACACTGACAGACATACTGACACACACATAGACGCATACACTGACAGACATACTGACACACACATATTTACTAAGACATACTGACAAACAAAATTATATACTTTCACAGACACACACACACACACACACAAATATACTGACACACAAAGACACACACTGACAGTCATACTGACAGACAAACAACACACACACACACTGACAGTTATACTGACAGACATTCACATACACGCAAAATTTACACAGTTTCCTGGCTTCCCCAGTGTCCAGACTATTGGCTGAGGCTGTCGGTAGTTGGGGTCTAGCTCTCCCAGCCCAGCCGCCCTCCTCACTGTCTCCTCCACCCTCCTGCGCTGCTCATCTCTTTGTGGGAAAAATGACTAGCAATTGTCACTTCCTCCCATGCTGCAGAAAAGCAAGTGGCCTGGTCACTCTGTTAAAGTGCCACAGCGCACGACTGGGCCCCTGCTGACACAAGCCTCCTAAGAGGGCGGGCCCCGGCTGCAACGGCGGGCCCATGGGGAAAAAAAAGTAATGGTTGAGGGCAGCAGGGCCCACAGGTCAGCTGCTTAAGGCCCCCCAGAAGTAACTGGGCCCAAGGCAGCTGCCCCGTTTGCCCTGCATTAAAGACGGCCCTGGCCTCCGTTAATTTTCTAGCAACCTGTTTTGTTACCCCTACTTTTACCCTTTGTGCCACTATACTACATGCTCTCTAGCATGTAAGCTCACTGAGCAGGGCCCTCAACACCACTGTTCCTGTGTGTCCAACTCGTATGGTTACAATTATGTGTCTGCTAGTCCAGCCATTGTACAGCACTGTAGAATTTGCAGGCACTATAAAAATAATAAAATGATTAAAATAATAAGGAAAACTGGCTCCTTTACTGTTTCACAAATTCAGTAATACAAAGAGAGTGTTATTCACAAGTTAGAATTGTCAATAAATTTCAAATTCACGATTACACTAGCAGAACTGGAAACATAGCTGATTTTGGAGAAGTTTTCCTGACATGGTTTGGTTCCTGATTTATTCTCACTTTAGTGAATAACTCTGAGAGCCATCAAAACGAAATTCTAACAGCAATACAATCCTAATTCAGGGAATTAGGGAATCATTTAGGGAATTTACTGGAGGTTGTGACTCCTCTAATAAATGTATGCAATTTTTAAAAGTAGGTAAATTTAGACACAACAGGTGTCATTACAAATCTGCTTCTAAAGCAGGTTCTCCTGACTGCAGGATAATAGTTTTATATTTTCCTTTTTCATCATCACAAGCGATTGTCCTAAATATGTAATTTTCTCAAAGCAGAAAGGGATCCGCCAAGCAGCATACTTACATGTTTCCTTGTATTAAGTTATTTATAGCAGCAAGGACCTGCTGAAATTGATTCCCTCCCCTATTAAATAATGGCACTGAGGAGTGGATTTCTTTACAAGGATATATAAATTATTTTATTTATTTTACTTTTTGTTATTTATAAAATATTTTACCAGTAAGGATACATTGAGATTTCTCTTGTTTTTAAAGGGACACTCCAGTCACCTAGACCACTTCTGCCCATTGGAGTGGTCTGGGTGTCAACTCCCACTACCCTTAACCCTGCAAGTGTAATTATTGCAGTTTTCATAAACTGCAATATTTACCTTGCAGGGTTAACTCCTGTACTAGACAGCCACTAGAGGGCAGTTCCGGGTTTATAGCACACGAAAAGTGTGCTATAGCTTCGCTGGACGTCCTCACGCTACGTGAGGACCTCCAGCATCGCTGAAAACCCCATAGGAAAGCATTGAAAGCATTTTTCAATGTTTTCCTATGGGGAGGTCTAATGCGCGTGCGCAGCACTGCCGCGCATGCCCATTAGGTCTTCCCCGCCGGCGGCCGCGCATGCTCAATTCTCCTCCCCCGCCAGATGACGTCGACGGGGGAGGAGCGTGGGCGGACCCTGAACCAGCGCCAAGGGACATTGGCGTTGGATACTGGTAAGTCACTGAAAGTGTTTTAACCCCCTCAGCAACATGGGATGGGGGGTGGGAAGAGAGGGGACCTGCAGTGCCTGGAAAACGGTTTGTTTTCCTGGCACTGGAGAGTCCCTTTAAGTATGTCCTGGGTTCACAAAACATTGCATCGGTACAAAATAAAAAAAATACAAAAATACAATATACAAAATATATATATTTATATACACATATATAAATTCAACACATAACAGATAATAAATATATTCAACCATGACAGTTGCATTCTGTTTTGAAGTATGTTGCCATAGATCTCTTAAAAGATTTTAGACTGAATGAAGATTTGACTGTGTCCGTGAAGTTAATCCATAATTGTGTTGCTCTGTAGGAAAGTATATTTTTGTATTGCGGTATGGTAAATGGAACTGGGTCAGAGGTTAGAGGTGGGAACTGCTAGAGGAGAGCATCCTACTCAGGTAGGGTGGGATCTTTGCACAAGGCTGGAAAGATGAAGAGTGCGTCGGGATTCCAGCGATAGCCATTTAGCTCTTTTAACATGTCACAATGATGGGTCAAGTAATTACATTCTAGTAGAAAAGTGGCAGAATAAATTATACAATTTATTAAGTTTATGAAGGTGGGTTTGCGATGCAGGAGCATACATTACATCCCCATAATCAATTAGCATTAGCATTTGTTGTGCTGTTTTCCTATTGTAGGGCTTAGGCAGGATTTGTTTCTGTACAGGGCACCTGGTTTTTGGATATAAGTACTTTCGTATATAAATAGTGCTTTTTTTTTTTTTTAGACTATTTAAGTAAAGTATGTTTTATTAACATCTAGTATTGTTCTATGTGTGCTTAGTGTATTAATAAAGATTATATTACTTTTTTTATTTTTTATACTCTAATGCTATTTCAATATTGTTGGCTTGCTAGACTTCATTCATTTTGCTGTTCAGTATGCAAAGTATCAGAGGACACATATATGGTTGGTTATAGCATAATTTAGCTTTATTTGGCTTTATCATACTATTACTTTTTAACATAGGTGTTTCATTTTATGTTTTATTTTTGTACTAGAATTTCAGGACCTGTTAGCAAATAGGGAAAAGTTGCCGGGCCTGTAAAACCAAATTGCCTTGGTAAAAATGGAACAATTGTATAGAACCAGAGGTGTCAAGTCCCATACAATAAAGATCTATTCCTGTGAGTAGAAGTATGAGAACCTTTTCAGGTGGTCACCTATACGCATGCTGTTTCTTGGCCATTTGTCAGGAAGGAACTTCAGACCTTCTCGTATTCTGTAATGTCAGTTGTTAGGTCTGTTTAGTACTATTTATTATTTCTGTAATCATGTTGAGGCTTTGGCTTACACCTTATGGTTTACAACTACAGCTATGCATGCCGTCAGACTGGATTACTTGATCTATATCTAATCTTCTTGTTCCCTAAAAAGCATAAGGCAGGGATGGAGCTGCATGTCCGGGCATTACTGTGGCTTATCCTCTTTAGTGATTCGGATGTATCAGACTCTAACACTTATGTCATCTCTGCTATTTTAAGAGACAGGAGAGGACCTGCAGAGACATCTCACCCCTCCTTCTATGATGCATGATTGGCATTATTCCAGCTTGTTGTGTTGCAGAGCATATTGGATTTTGTGAAAACCCAATTTTTAGTCACCTATCCACAAATCAGGATGGAATCGTCTTGTACAGAAAGTAGAAAGTTGTCACTTTCTAATGAGAAGTCCATTGTCAGTAGAATTGGCAATACACTTTGGAATGGAGCGCTTCTACCCAGAGTCATACCTCCGCTGTAGATTCTCCCAGGTCCCGTAGTGAAGCAGTGATTCTAACTCCCGCATACCCAAACATCAGTCAAGACTTGATGAAGGGTAGAAAATGAACTGGTTTATTATAGCCAAGTTGCCTGTTTATATACACGACCCCCAGCATGGGGTCTCCATTCAATACAACAGTAAGCCCGCCCCGGCGTCTCTCTGTCTGGGAGAAGGGTGATCCTTCTTTTGCTTAAACTAATTATCTCCCAGGCACTCAAGGTACAATACATAACATAAAACACCCTAAAATACATAAACAGACAGGAACCCCAACAAGTATTATATCCCCGGATAGCCAGGACCTGAATACCCAAGTTGTCCAAATAGCATTCAGATCCCTGTAATATAGCCAAGCTGCCACCGACTGCACACGTGGCTGCTGCCCAAAATAGTTCCAGGAGAAAAGAGGTAGTGGCCGGTAAACTTTCAGGAGTTCCTATATGAATGAAAACAAAGGCTTCCTCTAGCTTGTATGGATCAAATGTTCTCCTCATTCGGGAGTATCTTTCCCCCCGAAAAGTGCTCTCCTGATTTGTCTGTAAGAGGAGCAGACAACAATACAATTTTCCTGGATTTCACGAGGCAAAGTATCTGAAATATAGTTTCACGCACTCGACAACCTAGTACCACTGTCTGCGTTTGGTAGATAAAATGGCCGCCATTTATTAGAGCACTTGTGTTCGGTTATACAAATGGAGGCCACCCAGAGAGAGCACTTGAATTAACTTCTTTGAAGTTAGCGAGCCAGAGGGTGGTTGGTGTTCGGTCGCATGAAAATACCGAAACAAGGGAAAACATATTGTGTTCCATTAAACAAACTTAATTAAGTGACACTGATTAATTGATACGATAATTTAGGTAGGTGTGTCTGTGTGTATCTTAAAAAAAAAAAAAAAATTGTGAGCTTTGAAGCTGGTGTTTGGTTTCCTGGAAGGTGAATGCAGCTTCCTGGTTTCATATAAAAATATTTTTAGGAGTCCAGGCCAACTCCCCAGTTTTGCACCCCTCCCTGTCACAGCTGTCTCATTCCATGGCCCTATTTAACCTTGTACTACAGAGAGTCCCAGGAGGATGGATTTTTCAAGTAAGTGGGTTAATCTAATAAGAGCATGCATTAGGTTGTTACAATAGGACCTGCCTAAAAGGTTGTAGATTGACGTTGTGGCAGGCTTATGAAATGTATGATTATATACTATAACTAAATCCTCGTACTTTTTGCCTAAGTCGGATGTTTTTAAAAAACAATTAAATTTTGTGAGCTTTGAAGCTGGTGTTCAGTGAGTGAGTGTGCTGGATTCCATATATGTGTGTGTGTATGTGTGTGTGTATACACACATATACATATATATATATGTATATATATATAGCAATCCCAGCACTCAACCTAAATATTATGCTATTTTTTTCACCCATTCATTGGCATGGGTATTCATATATTATTATTCACATGTGTTTAAATTTCACTCAGTTTCACCACAGTTGCAGCTCCTGATGTTGGTAGCGGTTTCAGAAGCGTACCAGGAAAGAGTCGGGCATGGATGGAGAGTTTGATGATTTGAATCTCCAGCTATATCCTCAAGCTGATTTAAAGGGGAATCACCTGGCGTTGTGATATATAGTATTTAAGAGATTAGTGCCTGGTTGGAATATGGTGTGTTTTAACCTGGGAAAGTGGCCTCTTCTTGCCAAATACTGCCTTGGAACCCCTCAAGGAAAGTGAAAGTATTGGCAAAGAGGGGCAATTTTACTGATGTACCTGGGCGTGCATTGGTAAGCAGTGGCCATTTTCCTCTAGAGCATGGGTGCCTATAAGCTTGTAGGAGATACTGTCACCATTTATTTTCATCAGGGGCCTTCTTCTTGGGGTACCTGGTTGCTTATTTGACGGGTGCCTAGTCAGTTATCTGTAAACAAACCACTATCTGAGAATGTCTGGATGTTTATTGCTGAGCAGGGGCCACTTCCTGGGGTTGCTTGAGGGTCAATTGGTGAGAAAGGGTCACTTTCTCAGATTGTCTAGTTTCTTATACAAATGTTTTTGACCTGGGAGTGAGAACAGGATCCTACGAGATCTTCAGACACATGGGGGCTTTATTAATTAAACAAAGTTCAAAAGAGGTGTCCAAAAGGAGCAGGCAAAAAGGAGGCCAGATGGTCATAAACAAAAGGGTTCATAAACAGATAAACAAAGCCAAGTTCAATAGACAGGATATTCAATGATTATCATTATTATTATTATATTTATAGAGCGCCGTCAAATTCTGCAGCGCTTTACAATGGGTGGACGAACAGACATGTAGTTGTAACCAGACAAGTTGGACACACAGGAACAGAGGGGTTGAGGGCCCTGCTCAATGAGCTTAAATGCCTGAGGGAGAGGGGTAAAATGACACAAAAAGGTAAGGATAGTATTAGACTAGTGACAGTTGCAGAAGAGGAATCAGTCAGGAGCTATTAACAGTTTAATTGACACACTTTTATGAAGAAGTGGGTTTTTAACGATTTTTTGAAGGAGTGGAGACTGGGTGAGCATCTAACGGAGGAGGGAAGCGAGTTCCACAGGAACGGTGCAGCCCTCGAGAAATCTTGAAGGTGAGCATCAGATGTGGGAGTACGGACAGAAGACAGACGTAAGTCTTCAGCAGATCGTAAGGGCCTAGACGGGACATACTTGTGTATAAGGGAGGATAGATTGGTGGGAGCAGCATTATGTAGAGATTTGAAAGCAAGAACCAGAATTTAAAATTGAGCTCTATATTTTATAGCAAGCCAATTTAGGGACTGAGATGAGCCTCGCCGCCGCATTCATTATGGACTGTAATGGCGCAAGTTGGGAGCAAGTAAGACCACTGAGAAGCGGATTACAGTAGTCAAGGCGAGAAAGGACAGTGGAATGGACCAACACCTTAGTCGCATCTGGCGTTAAGTAGGGGCGGATGCACGCAATGTTTTTCAGATGGAAATGACAGGATTTGGTGATAGATTGAACATGAGGCTTGAAGGAGAGGTTGGAGTCAAAGAGAACACCTAGGCAGCGAGCCTGCGTGGTGGAGCTGATGGTAGCACCGTTGACTTGGAGGGAAACAGACACAGGAGTAACAACACTTGAGGGAGGAAAGACCAGAATTTCAGTTTTGGTAAAGTTTAGTTTAAGGAAGTGGGCAGCCATCCAGTTAGAAACAGCAGAGAGGCAGTCAGAGACACTAGTCAAGAGGGATGGGGAAAGATCAGGAGAGGACAGGTAGATTTGCGTATCATCTGCATAGAAATGATATTGGAAGCCAAAGGAGCTAATGAGTTTACCAAGGGAGTCAGTATAGATGGAGAACAGTAGGGTACCAAGGACTGAACCTTGGGGTACACCAACAGAGAGGAGTTGGGGAGAAGAAGCAGAGCCAGAGAAAGAAACACTGAAAGAGCGCTGGGAGGGGTAGGAGGAGCACAAGGAGAGAGCAATATCTTGTAGACCGATATTGCGGAGGATGAGAAGAAGCTGTTGATGATCAACAGTGTCAAAAGCCGCAGACAGGTCAAGGAGAATTAGGATAGAGTAGTGACCATGAGATTTTGCAGCGAGTAGATCATTGGATACTTTGGTCAGTGCCGTTTCCACAGAGTGCTTAGCGCGGAAACCAGACTGAAGCTGGTCTAGCAGAGAGTTGGACTCGAGGAAGTCTGTCAATCTCGCATACACAATTTTTTCAAGGATCTTGGGTGCAAAAGGCAGTAGCGAGATAGGACGATAGTTGGATGGGGAGTTAGGGTCAAGATTGGGCTTCTTTAGAATTGGGGTTACAGTTGCATGTTTGAAGGGCAATGGAAATATACAAGAGGAGAGAGAGATATTGAGAATTTTAGTGAGAGGTGGAGAAAGAGAAGAAGACAGAGTACGGATGAGATGCAAGGGAATTGGATCTAGGGAGCAGGTGGTGGGGCAGGAGGACTGGAGCAGAGCAGAAACCTCTTCCAATGTAGCAGGTCCAAATGAACATAGAACAGCAGAGAGAGTCAAGTTAGGGGAAGTATTGTAAGGGGAAGAAGAAAGATGAGATCATTATTATTGTTGTCATTTAGATAGTGCCAACATATTCCGCAGCGCTTTCAAATGTTGTAAAGAGGGAATGTAATAATAGAAATCTAACAATACAAAATGCTACAGGAACAATAGGTTGATGAGGACCCTGCTCAAAAGAGCTAATGATCTGGAAGAGGTGGGGTATAAAAACATAATAAGAAGATAGCAACCAAACCATAGGTTGGGAAATAGAAGAATCATAAAGTGAGTGTAGCCCTTTAAGTGAGAGCAAGGGATAGGTTTGTTTTATTACTGTTTTGGGGGTTTTAATGTATTGGGCTTTCTGTATCTGGGAGATAATTAGTTTAGCGAGAGTTGACTCAATTATATCCCGGATACAGAGAGAACCAAGGAAGGAATCAGCTATGCTGAATGGAGACCCCATGTGGTCTGTGTATAGAGTAATTTGTGCTCCAATAAAACTGGTTATTCTCCCAAACGTGCGTGTCATCTGATGTCTGGGTTGGGAGTAGTAATCACTGAAATTATGCTAACTACAACTAGGGAGAGGTGCCTAGAGGCAGTGGCGTACTAAGGGAGGGATGGAGGGTGGTCGCCCAGGTGCCACTCACTAGGGGGGTGCACAGGGCAGACTGCAATGCCCCTCCTGCGCCCATCGCAGAGACCGGTCTGCAGCTCCGCAATGTGCAGAGCTGCAGACCATGTGTCTCGTGAGCACTGCCCAATCAGAGCGTTGCCGCAGGTTACCACGGCAATGCTCTGATTGGGTCTCGTGAGATCCATGGTCTGCAGCTCACAGGAGCTGCAGGCCAACCACCCGACCAAGAGGACCCCTGAACCGCAGGCAGCCCCACTGGACGCCAGGGGTGAAGGTAATTTTAGTCCCACCATCACCTCTCCTGTCACATCACCCTCCCTCTCCACTCACTCACCACCCTCCCTCTCCCATCCCACCCTCCTCCCTGTCCACCCCCTTACTCTACAATCACCCCCTCCCTCTCACAATCACCTCTTTCACAATCACCCCCTCTCACAATCACCCCTCTCCCAATCACCCCTCCACTACAATCACCCCCCTCCCACTCTGCCTTCCACCCTCCCTCTCCTGGCCCACCCTCCTTCCCCTCTCCTAATCACCCTCCTTCCCTCTCCTCATCCCTTGCTTCCCACTCTCCTCATCACCCCTCCCTCTCTGTCACCCCCTCTCACAATCACCCCCTCTCACAATCACCCTCCCTCCCTCTCACAACCCCCCCTCACAATCACCCCTGTTCCTCTAGCAATCACCATCAATACGTGCAAACACACCCGTACATTCACTCACACATACTCCATACAAAAACATGATTACATTCAAACACACAAACAGTGCTTGGTCCTAAATACATAAAAATAAAAATAAACACTGCTCAGTGCTAAAGACATTAAAAAAGAATTGCGGGTGTTTTTTTAAAAAAAATAAAAATTAAGGGGGAGGGGAAAGGGGGGTGCCAAATATAGGATCTGCCCCGGGTGCCAAATGCTCCAGGTATGCCCCTGCCTAGAGGTGGTAACAAGTCTGGATACGAGAGTTCCGTTACAATCAACTCACGCACACTCTGCATCCACTTTACACACACAATATCCACTCTAAACACACATAGTGTATCCTTGTTTGCAGACATGGGTGCAGGCCCCAGACCGTGTGCTGTGTAAGGTGCCCCAAAATTTCTGATGGCAGACCTGAATTTAGCCATTTAAGACAGCCTGAAGATAGTGCAGAAAGACGCTTCTGGGAAAAAATACAAGGCTATTAAAGATAAATGCTCGCTGGCAATCGGTGAGTCAGAGCTAATATGACACCTGTTCTGCATGCAGTCTGTGAGTATGGTGAACACACAGCAATATTACAAGATGCCTTATGCAGGGAAGCATTGCATTCCATACAGCTCTGCATTATACAATGTCTATAAGCTTCCCTATAAATAAACAACCCATATAAAAAAATATAGATGGACCTGGTAGAGGTATCTAAAGGCATACATCCCATATGACAATTTCACTTACCACTTTTTAGTTTTTTTATTGTAAGTGATTAACGTATATTGTACTTAGCTAATACTTTAATATCATTGAAGAAGTATATGTGTTGTGACATCTAATTTAGTGTGCATTGCTCTAAATATGTTACTGGAATGTAATGATCTACACATGATACTGATAACATAATGGATGTTGGTGTGGTTGGGTCACTTGGATGTGGTGGCAGGGGTGGGGGTGGCACCATTTCATCCTTGGAATTAGACAGCACAATGTCTTCAAACGGCCCTGCCTGCTTAGATACTGCACCCTGCTCACTTATGCCTGCATCTCTGCACTCCCGTGCCTCTCCCTTACACTGAACTGTAGAATCATCTTAGGGAGCTGAACAGACAGCTGAATGTCTTAGTCAAGGGGTATAGGACTGGAGTTGCCATAATGCCACTGAGGCATTGTCTTGGCGCGACAGGCAGGAGAGGGGTAGCATGGCGGGTGGGCAGGTTAGATTTTTTTTTTGGCAAGATGTCTGAGTTCTAATTTACCTATGAAGGAAGATCTCCTCGTCATAGGGAATGGTGCACAAGTGAAACAGTTTAGAGAAATCAGAAAGAGAGGAAGAAGGTATAATTTGACTCAAGAACTAAACATCTACCTGAATTACCTTTTGGAGACAAAGCGAAAATCAACACTTGAGGGAGGAAAGACCAGAATTTCAGTTTTGGTCAAGTTTAGTTTAAGGAAGTGGGCAGCCATCCAGTTAGAAACAGCAGAGAGGCAGTCAGAGACACTAGTCAAGAGGGATGGGGAAAGATCAGGAGAGGACAGGTAGATTTGCGTGTTATCTGCATAGAAATGATATTGGAAGCCAAAAGAGCTAATGAGTTTACCAAGGGAGTCAGTATAGATGGAGAACAGTAGGGTACCAAGGACTGAACCTTGGGGTACACCAACAGAGAGGAGTTGGGGAGAAGAAGCAGAGCCAGAGAAAGAAACACTGAAAGAGCGCTGGGAGGGGTAGGAGGAGCACAAGGAGAGAGCAATATCTTGTAGACCGATATTGCGGAGGATGAGAAGAAGCTGTTGATGATCAACAGTGTCAAAAGCCGCAGACAGGTCAAGGAGAATTAGGATAGAGTAGTGACCACGAGATTTTGCAGCGAGTAGATCATTGGATACTTTGGTCAGTGCTGTTTCCACAGAGTGTTTAGTGCGGAAACCAGACTGAAGCGGGTCTAGCAGAGAGTTGGACTCGAGGAAGTCTGTCAATCTCGCATACACAATTTTTTCATGGATCTTGGATGCAAAAGGCAGTAGCGAGATAGGACGATAGTTGGATGGGGAGTTAGGGTCAAGATTGGGCTTCTTTAGAATTGGGGTTACAGTTGCATGTTTGAAGGGCAATGGAAATATACCAGAGGAGAGAGAGAGATTGAGAATTTTAGTGAGAGGTGGAGAAAGAGAAGAAGACAGAGTACGGATGAGATGCGAGGGAATTGGATCTAGGGAGCAGGTGGTGGGGCAGGAGGACTGGAGCAGAGCAGAAACCTCTTCCAATGTAGCAGGTCCAAATGAACATAGAACAGCAGAGAGAGTCAAGTTAGGGGAAGTATTGTAAGGGGAAGAAGAAAGATGAGATCATTATTATTGTTGTCATTTAGATAGTGCCAACATATTCCGCAGCGCTTTCAAATGTTGTAAAGAGGGAATGTAATAATAGAAATCTAACAATACAAAATGCTACAGGAACAATAGGTTGATGAGGACCCTGCTCAAAAGAGCTAATGATCTGGAAGAGGTGGGGTATAAAAACATAATAAGAAGATAGCAACCAAACCATAGGTTGGGAAATAGAAGAATCATAAAGTGAGTGTAGCCCTTTAAGTGAGAGCAAGGGATAGGTTTGTTTTATTACTGTTTTGGGGGTTTTAATGTATTGGGCTTTCTGTATCTGGGAGATAATTAGTTTAGCGAGAGTTGACTCAATTATGTCCCAGACACAGAGACCCGGGAAGGAATCAGCTATCTACTGAATGGAGACCCCATGCTAGTGGTCTGTGTATAAAATAAAATTGTGCTCAATAAAACTGGTTATTCTCCCAAGCATTACGTGTCATCTGATGTCTGGGTTAAGGAGTTGTAATCACTGAAGTGCTCTTCTTCTAGCTAGGAGGGAATCCTAGAGGCAGTGGCGTACTAAGGGGGGGGGGATGGGAGGGGTGGTCCGCCCCGGGTGCCACTCACTAGGGGGGTGCCCGGGGCAGGCTGCAATGCCCCTCCTGCGCCATTGCTGAGACCGGTCTGCAGCTCCGCAATGTGCAGAGCTGCAGACCATGTGTCTTACGAGCACTGCCCAATCAGAGCGTTGCCGCGGGTTTCCACGGCAACGCTCTGATTGGGTCTCGCGAGATCCATGGTCTGCAGCTCTGCAGAGCTGCAGACCAGAAATGATGACCACCCGACCACCAGGGACCCCACCAGACCACCAGGCAGCCCCCACTGGACCGCCAGGGATTGAAGGTAATTTTTTATTCCCCCCTGCATCACCCCCCCTCCTCATCACATCACCCTCCCTCCCTCTCCTCATCACCACCCTCCCTCTCACAATCACCCCTCCTCCCTCTCACAATCACCCCCCTTACTCTCACAATCACCCCCCTCCCTCTCACAATCACCCCCCTCACCCCCCCTCTCCCAATCACCCCTCCTCTCACAATCACCACCCTCCCTCTCCTCATCACCCCCCTCCCTCTCCAATCACCCCTCTCACAATCACCCTCCTTCCCTCTCCTAATCACCCCTCCTTCCCTCTCCTCATCACCCTCCTTCCCTCTCCTCATCACCCCTTCCCCTCTCCTCATCACCCCTCCCCTCTCACAATCACCCCCTCTCACAATCACCCTCCCTCCCTCTCACAACCCCCCCTCACAATCACCCCTGTTCCTCTAGCAATCACCATCAATACGTGCAAACACACCCGTACATTCACTCACACATACTCCATACAAAAACATGATTACATTCAAACACACAAACAGTGCTTGGTCCTAAATACATAAAAATAAAAATAAACACTGCTCAGTGCTAAAGACATTAAAAAAGAATTGCGGGTGTTTTTTTAAAAAAAATAAAAATTAAGGGGGAGGGGAAAGGGGGGTGCCAAATATAGGATCTGCCCCGGGTGCCAAATGCTCCAGGTATGCCCCTGCCTAGAGGTGGTAACAAGTCTGGATACGAGAGTTCCGTTACAATCAACTCACGCACACTCTGCATCCACTTTACACACACAATATCCACTCTAAACACACATAGTGTATCCTTGTTTGCAGACATGGGTGCAGGCCCCAGACCGTGTGCTGTGTAAGGTGCCCCAAAATTTCTGATGGCAGACCTGAATTTAGCCATTTAAGACAGCCTGAAGATAGTGCAGAAAGACGCTTCTGGGAAAAAATACAAGGCTATTAAAGATAAATGCTCGCTGGCAATCGGTGAGTCAGAGCTAATATGACACCTGTTCTGCATGCAGTCTGTGAGTATGGTGAACACACAGCAATATTACAAGATGCCTTATGCAGGGAAGCATTGCATTCCATACAGCTCTGCATTATACAATGTCTATAAGCTTCCCTATAAATAAACAACCCATATAAAAAAATATAGATGGACCTGGTAGAGGTATCTAAAGGCATACATCCCATATGACAATTTCACTTACCACTTTTTAGTTTTTTTATTGTAAGTGATTAACGTATATTGTACTTAGCTAATACTTTAATATCATTGAAGAAGTATATGTGTTGTGACATCTAATTTAGTGTGCATTGCTCTAAATATGTTACTGGAATGTAATGATCTACACATGATACTGATAACATAATGGATGTTGGTGTGGTTGGGTCACTTGGATGTGGTGGCAGGGGTGGGGGTGGCACCATTTCATCCTTGGAATTAGACAGCACAATGTCTTCAAACGGCCCTGCCTGCTCAGATACTGCACCCTGCTCACTTATGCCTGCATCTCTGCACTCCCGTGCCTCTCCCTTACACTGAACTGTAGAATCATCTTAGGGAGCTGAACAGACAGCTGAATGTCTTAGTCAAGGGGTATAGGACTGGAGTTGCCATAATGCCACTGAGGCATTGTCTTGGCGCGACAGGCAGGAGAGGGGTAGCATGGCGGGTGGGCAGGTTAGATTTTTTTTTTGGCAAGATGTCTGAGTTCTAATTTACCTATGAAGGAAGATCTCCTCGTGATAGGGAATGGTGCACAAGTGAAACAGTTTAGAGAAATCAGAAAGAGAGGAAGAAGGTATAATTTGACTCAAGAACTAAACATCTACCTGAATTACCTTTTGGAGACAAAGCGAAAATCAACACTTGAGGGAGGAAAGACCAGAATTTCAGTTTTGGTCAAGTTTAGTTTAAGGAAGTGGGCAGCCATCCAGTTAGAAACAGCAGAGAGGCAGTCAGAGACACTAGTCAAGAGGGATGGGGAAAGATCAGGAGAGGACAGGTAGATTTGCGTGTTATCTGCATAGAAATGATATTGGAAGCCAAAAGAGCTAATGAGTTTACCAAGGGAGTCAGTATAGATGGAGAACAGTAGGGTACCAAGGACTGAACCTTGGGGTACACCAACAGAGAGGAGTTGGGGAGAAGAAGCAGAGCCAGAGAAAGAAACACTGAAAGAGCGCCGGGAGAGGTAGGAGGAGCACAAGGAGAGAGCAATATCTTGTAGACCGATATTGCGGAGGATGAGAAGAAGCTGTTGATGATCAACAGTGTCAAAAGCCGCAGACAGGTCAAGGAGAATTAGGATAGAGTAGTGACCACGAGATTTTGCAGCGAGTAGATCATTGGATACTTTGGTCAGTGCTGTTTCCACAGAGTGCTTAGTGCGGAAACCAGACTGAAGCGGGTCTAGCAGAGAGTTGGACTCGAGGAAGTCTGTCAATCTCGCATACACAATTTTTTCAAGGATCTTGGATGCAAAAGGCAGTAGCGAGATAGGACGATAGTTGGATGGGGAGTTAGGGTCAAGATTGGGCTTCTTTAGAATTGGGGTTACAGTTGCATGTTTGAAGGGCAATGGAAATATACCAGAGGAGAGAGAGATTGAGAATTTTAGTGAGAGGTGGAGAAAGAGAAGAAGACAGAGTACGGATGAGATGCGAGGGAATTGGATCTAGGGAGCAGGTGGTGGGGCAGGAGGACTGGAGCAGAGCAGAAACCTCTTCCAATGTAGCAGGTCCAAATGAACATAGAACAGCAGAGAGAGTCAAGTTAGGGGAAGTATTGTAAGGGGAAGAAGAAAGATGAGATCATTATTATTGTTGTCATTTAGATAGTGCCAACATATTCCGCAGCGCTTTCAAATGTTGTAAAGAGGGAATGTAATAATAGAAATCTAACAATACAAAATGCTACAGGAACAATAGGTTGATGAGGACCCTGCTCAAAAGAGCTAATGATCTGGAAGAGGTGGGGTATAAAAACATAACAAGAAGATAGCAACCAAACAATAGGTTGTGAAGTAGAAGAATTATAAAGTGAGTGTAGCCATTTAAGTGAGAGCAAGGGATAGGTTTGTTTTATTACTGTTTTGGGGGTTTTAATGTATTGGGCTTTCTGTATCTGGGAGATAATTAGTTTAGCGAGAGTTGACTCAATTATGTCCCAGACACAGAGACCCGGGAAGGAATCAGCTATCTACTGAATGGAGACCCCATGCTAGTGGTCTGTGTATAAAATAAAATTGTGCTCAATAAAACTGGTTATTCTCCCAAGCATTACGTGTCATCTGATGTCTGGGTTAAGGAGTTGTAATCACTGAAGTGCTCTTCTTCTAGCTAGGAGGGAATCCTAGAGGCAGTGGCGTACTAAGGGGGGGGGGATGGGAGGGGTGGTCCGCCCCGGGTGCCACTCACTAGGGGGGTGCCCGGGGCAGGCTGCAATGCCCCTCCTGCGCCATTGCTGAGACCGGTCTGCAGCTCCGCAATGTGCAGAGCTGCAGACCATGTGTCTTACGAGCACTGCCCAATCAGAGCGTTGCCGCGGGTTTCCACAGCAACGCTCTGATTGGGTCTCGCGAGATCCATGGTCTGCAGCTCTGCAGACCAGAAATGATGGCCACCCGACCACCAGGGACCCCACCAGACCACCAGGCAGCCCCCACTGGACCGCCAGGGATTGAAGGTAATTTTTTATTCCCCCCTGCATCACCTCCCCTCCTCATCACATCACCCTCCCTCCCTCTCCTCATCACCACCCTCCCTCTCACAATCACCCCTCCTCCCTCTCACAATCACCCCCCTTACTCTCACAATCACCCCCCTCCCTCTCACAATCACCCCCTCTCACAATCACCCCCCCCTCCCTCCTCCTCACAATCACCACCCTCCCTCATCACCCCCTCCCTCCTCACAATCACCCCCTCCTCACAATCACCCTCCTTCCCCTAATCACCCTCCCTTCCCTCCCTCATCACCCCTCCTTCCTCTCCCCTCATCACCCCTCCTCTCACAATCACCCCCTCTCACAATCACCCTCCCTCCCTCTCACAACCCCCCCTCACAATCACCCCTGTTCCTCTAGCAATCACCATCAATACGTGCAAACACACCCGTACATTCACTCACACATACTCCATACAAAAACATGATTACATTCAAACACACAAACAGTGCTTGGTCCTAAATACATAAAAATAAAAATAAACACTGCTCAGTGCTAAAGACATTAAAAAAGAATTGCGGGTGTTTTTTTAAAAAAAATAAAAATTAAGGGGGAGGGGAAAGGGGGGTGCCAAATATAGGATCTGCCCCGGGTGCCAAATGCTCCAGGTATGCCCCTGCCTAGAGGTGGTAACAAGTCTGGATACGAGAGTTCCGTTACAATCAACTCACGCACACTCTGCATCCACTTTACACACACAATATCCACTCTAAACACACATAGTGTATCCTTGTTTGCAGACATGGGTGCAGGCCCCAGACCGTGTGCTGTGTAAGGTGCCCCAAAATTTCTGATGGCAGACCTGAATTTAGCCATTTAAGACAGCCTGAAGATAGTGCAGAAAGACGCTTCTGGGAAAAAATACAAGGCTATTAAAGATAAATGCTCGCTGGCAATCGGTGAGTCAGAGCTAATATGACACCTGTTCTGCATGCAGTCTGTGAGTATGGTGAACACACAGCAATATTACAAGATGCCTTATGCAGGGAAGCATTGCATTCCATACAGCTCTGCATTATACAATGTCTATAAGCTTCCCTATAAATAAACAACCCATATAAAAAAGTATAGATGGACCTGGTAGAGGTATCTAAAGGCATACATCCCATATGACAATTTCACTTACCACTTTTTAGTTTTTTATTGTAAGTGATTGACGTATTTTGTACTTAGCGAATACTTTAATATCATTGAAGAAGGATATGTGTTGTGACATCTAATTTAGTGTGCATTGCTCTATATATGTTACTGGAATGGAATGATCTACACATACTGATAACATAATGGATGTTGGTGTGGTTGGGTCACTTGGATGTGGTGGCAGGGGTGGGGGTGGCACCATTTCATCCTTGGAATTAGACAGCACAATGTCTTCAAACGGCCCTGCCTGCTCAGATACTGCCCCCTGCTCACTTATGCCTGCCTCTCTGCACTCCCGTGCCTCTCCCTTACACTGAACTGTAGAATCATCTTAGGGAGCTGAACAGACAGCTGAATGTCTTAGTCAAGGGGTATAGGACTGGAGTTGCCATAATGCCACTGAGGCATGGTCTTGGCGCGACAGGCAGTAGAGGGGTAGCATGGCGGGTGGGCAGCTTAGATTTTTTTTTGGCAAGATGTCTGAGTTCTAATTTGCCTATGAAGGAAGATCTTCTCGTGATAGGGAATGGTGCACAAGTGAAACAGTTTAGAGAAATCAGAAAGAGAGGAAGAAGGTATAATTTGACTCAAGAACTAAACATCTACCTGAATTACCTTTTGGAGACAATGTGAAAATCAAGGACAATGTTTTAGAAGGGTTCTATAGATGAACAAGTGCAACCAAGATCTTACACAATTTAAAAAGAGGATGGGGGGATTCTTAAATAGAATAGGAGATATTCTAAAAAGATTCTAAAAGAACCAGAAGTGTTCTAATGGTAAATCAGATGGAGTGCTAAATAGCAACACTGAGACTGAGCCAGAAACTGATATCAAAGATGGTCTAAATGTCAAAGAAAAAGTTCAGAAAGACTGATCAAATCATGTTAATATAGCTATGTCAGACTGAATAGTGTATATATATATATATATATATATATATATATATTTGTCCTATTGCATGTTGTTCCATATTATTTCATCTTCTTAGGAGAGGAAGGTGTAACAATATAAGTATAGCAAGTAATATCTTATGTGACTATGTAGTTGTTTTTTTTCCATGTATAATTTTTACTTCATTTCAGGTTTTCACGGTACACCAGATTGTACAGATGTTTGCGTACAATGAGGCATAGTTATGTATACATCTGAAAGTTGTATACAAATTAAGTTGTGCATTAACTTTTCTATCCACTCATTGTGGCATTTATTTGCCATATTGACATAGTATTGAAACAAATATGCGACTTACAGTTAGTCTGCAACACAATACAACATGGAGAATATCACCTATATTCATGCAGTAACCATAGTACATTACACTAAAAGAAAACAAAGAACGCAGTTTAAAGGGGTGGTGAGTGTGTTAAGGTCCTACGGGGTTTTGTCTATTGTTTGAACATTAGACTTGTAATAATAGTCCTATTATTGCCAAACACGTATACATTTTTTTTGTAGCGTTAGCTGGTCTATGAGCCATCTCTTTGTAGTTCCTCGTTGACTGGAGGGAGGATTGAAGCATCAACAAAAGAGGTTCTCCCCTTAGCTCTCAGCTTCCAGTTTCTTGCTATGTTGACCACTAGTGATGTCCTGAACGGTTCGCCGAACAGTTCGCCGAACGGTTCGCCACGGACTGCGAACATATGCGCTGTTCGGTTCGCCCCCTATGTCATCATTGAGTAAACTTTGACCCTGTACCTCACAGTCAACAGACACATTCCAGCCAATCAGCAGCAGACCCTCCCTCGCAGACCCTCCCACCTCCTGGACAGCATCCATTTTACATTCATTGTGAAGCTGCATTCTTAGTGAGCTGTCCAGGAGGTGGGAGGGTCTGGGAGGGAGGGTCTGCTGCTGATTGGCTGAATGTGTCTGCTGACTGTGAGGTACAGGGTCAAAGTTTACTCAATGATGACGAATAGGGGGCGGACCGAACAGCGCATATGTTCGCCATCCGTGGCAAACCATTCGGGACATCACTATTGACCACTGATATTTCTAACACACACTTATCACCACCCTTGGTCCTTACAATGCTAACAGATTCCACATATGTGCTTATTTTTGCAAAAACAAAAGAAAAACTCAACCAGCCTCCTCTGGTGAATTTACAACCAATTATTTAAAATAAATAAAAAATTCTCATTTGACTGAGCTGGAGATTTCTATCCCAATTCTATACTGGTTTAGCCCATTAACACCGTTACAGCCTTCTATGCTGTCCACATTTTAATAGGCTGTAAGGTCATTGCGGCATCATAGGACGGCTTTCAGCCCAGGAGATTCTAACGTACCAGGCGATCTGCGTGTGGGGACTGTCTGTCAGCCCAGAAAGTCTACTTTTTCAAATGGTATCCCATGATGGGAGTAATTTTCATTCTTGGGTTACTATACGTTCTCAAAGGCAAAATTTAAAAAAACTGAAAAAAGTGCAAATCTCTATATTTAAGCATGTAATGTTCTAAAGCCCCATATTATACATACATGATGGGTACTGATGTACTTGTGAGACATCACTGAACACAAATATGTGTATTTTATTGCAGGAAAAGCTAACAGTATTATGACATTCACAGTTAAAATGTCATGCAAAACTTGAAAAATAACAAAAAAATTAAATTTACCACATTGTTTTTAGATTTTATTCATATTGAATTGTTTCATATATGAATGTTTGATATGAACAAAATGATATATAATAGGTGTGGGTGCACGTAATATTCAAATATTAAAAAGGTAAATTATGATTGAGTAGACTTATAGTGCAGGAAATTTTGTATATATATTTGTAGGAAACAAATGCTACAGGTGTTATTGTGTCATTGCATGTTGCTTTATGTTATTTAATCTTCTTAGGAGAGGAAGGTATAACGATATAAGTTTAGCAAGTAATATGTTATATGACTATGTAGCTTTTTTTCCCCCCATATATAATTTTTCCTTTATTTGAGTTTTTTTACTGTACAACAGATTGTACAAATCATTGTGTAACAAACGAGGCATTGTTATGGATAAATTTGAACGTTTTATACAAATTAAGTTGTGCATTAACTTTTTTATCCACTCATTGTGGCATCTATTCCCCATATTAAAACAAATATTTGCCTCTGTCCTTAAGGGGTTAAATTAAGCAAATTCTTTATTAAATCACTGTTCAAGTAATCTATGATTTTAATCAACAGATTGAAAGTCACACTGTAAGTACATATCATTTGATTCAAGATAACTAAAGCATTTTTCTTATTTGCTTATAACTTTGAAGAATAAATTGTGTCAATACTATTAAGAATATAGACTGGAGTAAGAAAGATAACTTTTTATGTATTACTTTTTAACAACCAAAAAAAACCAAACAATCAGGTGCACAAGTGTATTTCTATACACACTATTTATTTTAGGAAATCACAGTCTTACATTTTATGTCATTATATTTCAGTTTGCAAATGGCTAAGTATGCTTCAAGAAGTATTCAGCTATAACATAACTTGAAATAAAGTGAATACAAAGACTCTCAGAAGAGAAACCATGAAATGGATCACAAGAGGCTATTGAAAGGTTTTTTTTTTAAAAGCTTTTTGGCAAGGACAATCAAGAGACGTTTGTCTGCTGCAAAATTTAACCTGCATCTGAAAAAAATATGAGCTGTGATCTAGAGTGGCCAAAAATTCAATCATTATGTGTGGCAAAACCGCAACTCCCAGGAGGCAAAGTTCATTTTTGGCCACCCATGTGACAAACAAAATATTGCAGATATTACAACATTGATTATTGAAACGATATTTTAAAAGTACACACAGAACAGTGTGAGCAAATATGCATCAGCTTTCAGTATGACAAAAAAAAAAAAAAAGGTTTCATTCATTAGATGCATTAGATTCTAATGTTTTGTACTTGCAGCAAAGAGAATTAAATCAAAAGACACTGACCTTATTTTAAACAGATGTCGTTCTTGCTCCTCATGCCTCTCAGACTACAGTAGTTGCTGTACTGAGTGAGGACAAAAAAAAAAAAAAAAGATTCTCAACGTTTGGGAGGCGTGGCTTAGTTGAAACCTATTTAAATTGAGCGTCAGACAAGTAGATACAAAGTTACAGCTCTTGGCTCAACAACTGGATTACCACACACACCTCATCACTGTGACAGGATGTGCAGAGAGATTTTACAGAGCGCCTTCAGACTAGAATGAGGTTAAAAAGTATTAGTAATAGCAAGCAAGTACACAGACTGCTGGTGAACCTCAGAGCAGAATAAAGGTCAGTGTTTGTCCTTATCTATCTGTCTGTCTATGGGAAACATTACTTTTTATCAGTCTCTAAACTGTCTTTATTGTTAGATTTTCTAGACAGTGACTCCCGAGATTATTTTAGCTCTAACAGTATTCTTTAAATTTAGTTTTCTTACTTCCAAAGCAGTTGGAATCCAGTTTTTGGTGCAACCACAACTACAGGCTTAGCCTCCACCCCCCTTACTCACTGTGAATCTTTAGTTCAGAGAGGACTCAGATTTACATTGTTTATGTATCATGTCTTTTAAGATCTGTTTGTGAAATACACTGAGAAGTCTACACATCTGTATTTTTAGGAATGTATTTAATAGCTGTTTCTAGAAGCTATGTGTAGTAAACGTTGTAATGAACACTGTAACGTGCATAGAATGTTTAAAGTCGCCTCATTCTGTATTTCATGTAAGCATGTGTTTCTATAGTGATAAATGATCAAGCTATGTAAATTACTTCTCCAAGTCTTTGTAACAAATTCATGATTGTATCCTGGCTTTTAAAATGCCTCTTCCTGCCTGTCTCTCTCAAGCAGCAAATATCTGTATAATCATCTGGTTATTATTACTTTTACTTATAATTAATGCCCTATTTGTAATTTTGTTTAATATTACATATCTTAATATTCATGAAATTGTTATAAAATAAATAACACTTATGTAGGACATTGAACTGCATCCTTTTCCCATAATGCACGTTATGGAAACAGGCATGTGTCAAACGTTAAAGCAGAATCCTTTACATCTTTAGAAAATTGATCTGTAGTTTCAAAAAACTCCAACCACAAGTGGCGTACTAATGGGGGGACGATCCACCCTGGGTGTCGCTCATTATGGGGTGCCACTCATTAGGTTGGGTGCCACTGAGGTGGGGTGCCATTGAACTGGGCTGTTGAGGATGGCATGGTCTGTAGGATTTGACCGCTTCGCAAATAAGAGGCAGCACAAATCTGTGTCTCTGTTGGGGATGAGGTTCCTGTGTTACAGCCGAAGAGTTAGAGTTCTGTTGTCTGCTGATCTTAATCATTTGGTAAGTACTACAAATTATTCCCTTTTATAGCAGCAGGTTCATAGAATAATTTTTTTAAGCTCCCCTGTCGCTACTTATATTCTGTGCAATTATTTTCTTACTCTTGCATTATTTTGTGAGAATACATTTATATATAATTTTATCTTGTAGTTAAAGGGACACTGTAGTCACCCAGACCACTTCAGCTCATTGAAGTGATCTAAGTGCAAGCTCCCATCACCCATCACCTTAGAGTGGTAATTATTGTTTTATAAACTGCAATAATGACCTGCTAGGGTTAACGTCTCATCTAGCGACTGTCTACCAGACAGCCACTAGAGATACTTCCAGGCTTGAAGGCGACTTTTGGTCGGCTAAACGACGCTGGACGCGTTCACGCTATGCCTGAGGACTTCCAGCGTCACTGGATCCCCATAGGAAAGCACTGAACAATGTTTTCCTATGGGGAAATCCTAATGCAAGCTGAGCCAGCACCAAGTGTCATTGGCCCTGGATGCAGGTAAGTGACATAAGGGGTTATTAACGCCTTCTGCACCATGGGGGGGGAGGGACCTTGGCAAATGGGGAAGTTAAAGTGCCAGGAAAACATTTGTTTTCCTGACACTATAGTTTCCCTTTAACGTGTAGTTTGTTTTTTGTGCACCTCTTATTTTTATATTCTCTGTATTACTGTGGGATCTATGTTGGGATTTTACCTGGAATGCTGACGCTGCACCAGTTTCCATGTTTTCTTCACACATTAAAAACATGCGCATTTCTACAAGTGTTTTTTTTTTCTGTATTAGTATATTACGTAGGTATCATGTATGCACACTGAGGTATGCCACACAGCTGTGTCTTTCTTTTATTTTGTTTCAGTTATTGTGGCTCTTCCTTACAATTTCAAATGTCGGATCTGTCCCAATTGCCAAATGCTCTAGTAATGCCCTGTGCTCCAACAGCTGTTGATCACAGCTGCCTTCACTGGACCCCACAACAATTTTAAGGGCTATCCTGAGTCAGCAATGCGTGGAGTAATGCAGGAGCAATAACTTACTATGTGCATAACTGTTTTGTTGTTGATCATCCATACATTGAAAGCTAATAATGTAGTGTGAGTACTCTTGCATTCATATTTATTTATATATGTATTCAGTTGTGCTCAAAAGTTTGCATACCCTGGCAAAAATTGTGACATTTTGACATTGATTTTGAAAATATGACTGATCATGCAAAAATAAATCTCTAATATTGAAGGATAGTGATCATATGGAGCCATTTATTATCACATAGTTGTAGTTGTAGCTGAAGTCACCCAAATGGCCCTGATTAAAAATGTATATACCCTTGAATGTTTGGCCTTGTTACAGACACACAAGGCGATACACACAAGTTAAAAATTGCAATTAAAGGTACCATTCTTTTACAACCAACAGTTAAATATGAATCCCATAAGAAATAAAATAAATGTGTTTTGCCTGCTCACTCATGTTTTCTTTAAAAATGGTACATGTAATACCAATTCTCCAAGTGTATGCAAACATTTCAGCACAACTGTATATGTTCTTAGAAGTGTGAATGGAATCTTGATTTACCCATAGGTAGGACTTGTTGGATTTGTGGTGATGCTTATAGGAAAGTCTTTAAAGATACATCTCAATGAAGTGGTCTATTTGCATTGCCCCTGGAAGTTTGTTCTCACAATATAAAACATTGTCATTTTGGAGATACGGCAATGCTTACATTGCGGGGCTCAACACACATCCAATGGCGGTTACTCTGAGAGCCACCATGTGGTGCTCCACAGTGTGAATCGAGTCAGACTTTGTAATTGGCATTCATTGTTTCACACATTGCATGAGGACATCATGCATCCTCTGTTGCATCTCATAGAGAAGCATTGCATGAAAATAATTTGATTTGAGGTGTGCGGGGAATGTGCCTTATGCATGAGCTTTTGGATCAGAATATTTCTTTTTGAGAAGCATTTGATTGGACGAGAACTCAGCAAAGTGTCTGACGAGGAGTCAGAGTAAGGAGGCAGATTGGACAGTTTGAAGGACTCTATCCCGGTGCCAAAAAAAATGTAAGTGAATGGTTTTTAGCTGTGATTTGTTTTAGTTGTAAAATATGGAGCAGATGTGACATTGATACTGGGGACCTTATTCAAAGAAAATGTATTTGCACACTATTGTTCCCCACCTAATGCAATGTTCTTATTAGTGTACAGTCCCAAATATTGCCCATTTTTTAAATCAGACTCTAGTGTTTATAACTGTGACAGTTCTATCTACAAAAGTTATGGACTATCATGTTAACATATAAAAATTGATCTCTCTCTTGTAAAATGATTGCAGCACATTAGTTAACTAAATGTTAACTATGGGTTGTGATATCTAAAGACAAAACCAGTCTGTCAAAGGATTTCTTATTATTCCTCTACTAATATATACATTAAAACTATCGGACTAAAGATCACGTTTTAAAGTTATATAACAGCAACATTTTTATTGTCTTTACATTGTTAATATATCAACAAATTTGTTAAAGTTCTCTTACAAAAATTTGTATAGAGAGATAGAGGGAAAAAGACCTAACAAAGGGAAGCTCTAAAACTGGATAAATATAGGGATCCACCAAAAAACCTATTAAAAACAGAATAAATAAAATCTGCTGCACAGGAAGTGTAGCAGTAAAAATCCAGGAGCTAGTGAATGTTAAAGGATTATTTTGCAGGATATGATATTATTGTTGCAAGAAATAAAATTAATATGAAAATTCAAATGTGTGTGTATATACACAAACCATATATGTATGGCAGAATTACCTCATAACCCAGGAAACAGAATTCTGGGAAAAGAGTAATATGTGCCAAATTATATACTTTCACTCACTAACTTAGATGAAAGCTGCAAAGGTTTAGAAATAAATGAATAAACTATCACCTTACACAATGTGATAAAAAAGTGTCTATAGTTGGGCAAAGAGCCAGTACATAGAGCTGGCTGCCCTAAGCAATGAATAGAATGTATCGCCAAAAAATCGGTTAAAAAGTAACAAAGATTTATTGTTGCATAAATATTTTTATATATTTTTATGCTACAATAAATCTTTGTTACTTTTTAACCGATTTTTTGGCGATACATTCTATTCATTGCTTAGGGCAGCCAGCTCTATGTACTGGCTCTTTGCCCAACTATAGACACTTTTTTATCACATTGTGTAAGGTGATAGTTTATTCATTTATTTCTAAACCTTTGCAGCTTTCATCTAAGTTAGTGAGTGAAAGTATATAATTTGGCACATATTACTCTTTTCCCAGAATTCTGTTTCCTGGGTTATGAGGTAATTCTGCCATACATATATGGTTTGTGTATATACACACACATTTGAATTTTCATATTAATTTTATTTCTTGCAACAATAATATCATATCCTGCAAAATAATCCTTTAATATTCACTAGCTCCTGGATTTTTACTGCTACACTTCCTGTGCAGCAGATTTTATTTATCAACAAGTTTGTGTCTACATAATAGAATGCTCACAGGTAAAGTAAAGTAAAGTAATTAGAGATCCCATTGATCTGAAACTGAATTGTGAAGTAAAAACCAACTTTGTTAAAATATTTGGGCATATTCAAAACCCAAAACTAGGCAGGAGTGTTTTGACTAGCATTTTTGGAAAGCCAGACAAACAAAAGGTTGTAACTAGCTGCATCATGTTTATTTGAACAAGCTAATCTAGTAAAGAAAACACGTATCCTTTTTTTCCCCACTGCCTTGTTTTGTGAGCAATCAAGCTACTTTATAGCTTTGGGACTCCTTTTTACTGCTGCCCATTTCCTAGCCCTAGAACTACAAAACCTACAATCCTCTGGCCATATATTGATTTCTGGAAGATGTAGGCTATCAGGTGGGGTGCGATGGGGATAGAGTTTGAGAACCCTATTTTATTCCTTGTTTTACATGAACACAGAATGTTCAGGGTTATCCCCGCTCTGTCCTTTCCATAGATGAGAATCTCACGGGCCACACATTTTTTCACTATTTTGACAAAGAGAGCTCTTTTGTGTTGAATCAGTTAGAATACTGAGCATTGTCAGAAGTCCACATTCTCAAGTTGAAGGCCTAAATCAGATGAGAGTAAGACTGCTCATGTGACACCCCATTCAGTAAAGTTGCAGACTGATATTCCTTGCAGGAACACTGATTCTGGTGCCTGAAGTCCGGGGCCACCAGGTCCTGCATCACTACTAAACAATTTGCTCACCATTTAACAGAGGTGCTCGGTCCCTGGCAGCCTGCAGCCAGTGACCAATTATTCCATATCAATTCATGCCAGGGATTAATTAGGAAAATGACTAGCTGAAAGCACAGAACTGACGTTGACAGACTAGCATTTCCCTTTACATAACCTCTGCCATTTCATTATTGCTGGCTAGGGCTGCAGTGAGTAAACTGATGTGGGATAAGATGTCCAAAGACTCCAGGCACCATAACCACTTAAATCAATGGGTGCTTCCCTCTCTGTTAGTTATCACCAACAGTTCGAAACGAAGACTTAGGAGTGAACTCAGAAGACTCTGAAAAAAAATAACATTTAAACCATAGAGAACAAAGAGGTGGGAAAATAAACTGAATAACGCTTTGGGATACATGGAGGGTGGGGTTTGGTACATTAGACTTCTCTTTATTAAACGTTGAAGAGGGGCAGTATTCCAAATCTAAAAGTTTGACCAATCATTCCACTATATACTGAATACATCAAATGTACACTGAACTCTACATAGTATCAGTTTCCCCACATGTAGATTTTCGACTTGATGTGCATGTTACATTAATAGGTACCCTACTCTATGGTATCTGTAAAGTGAAATACATTAAAGAAGTACTTAAATTAATGGAATCCATGATTTACAAATAAAAACACACATGTTAATAATAAAAGGCTGATACAATTATCGGAAGTTCACTTTATTTACTATCAAATCAACTGAAACTGCATTGAGCTGAATGGGTTTCTACAACTGTCCATTGCATCAACTGTGTGCGAATAGTTGAATTAGCAAGCATGTGAAAATGAAACTCATTTTAACAGATAACTGAGCTGCAAATTTAGATGAAAAATCTTAACTAGAAGAATGGGTTGAATTTGGTTAAAATGGTTGAATTTTAACAATCATAAGTGTATTCCACTACTTTTCGACTCTTCAGAACTGTTACTTCTTTATGTTAAAAAACAATATTTTATTTACTTATGCCTTGTATTAACAACTGATTATTTATAAGTGTGAGAAATATATAAAACCTAGAAATTAATGACTCTTTATCATATATCTGGGTGGCTCCCTCGCTGTCAGTTATTGTTATAAGCTCTGTCCTTTGCACCCCGTAATCAGCTAAAACAAAGCATACAGAGAAGGATAACTACTGATTAATTATAAATCATCTTCTAGATTTTATTTAGTTGTATATTTTCGAAAGAACTGACAGTTTCCCATTAATTAATATAATTGTTGCTCGATATTGAGTAATACTATGGCCTGATAATGACAACTGTGTATCACTAGCTTTAGTTACACTCTCATTATGCTCGGCTTTGTGGTTAGTTTACCATGATTGGAAAATTATAAGCAAGAAGTTTATAAACATCTGAAATGCCAGGGATCTCTGACATAACATCAAATATAGGTTTGGAATATTTCAAATTTCCTCTGAAGTCATTGAATTAGTAAAACTGGGCCCTCCCATAAACTGTATTATTTGTCTGCATTCTCAATTTTGTTTTCAGTTCACCGTGCCCAATCCTGCTCGAGGGGTGGTGTTGTCTGGTTGTCAGCATACAATGTGTTCAGGCTTGAAAATAGAGCAGTGACTGGGTCTGACGTAAGGCATCTGACATTTTTTTTAAACAAAAATATTCAACACTCGTTTGATTCAAATAAATCCTGGCTATTTTCCATATAGCTCATCAACAGTGTATAGGGATAGCAGCCATTTTTTAGACAATTTTTTTTCCTTATCTTCATTTCTAAACAAGCAAAACTAAATTGCTGACTTGCTTTCATATGATCTATTGTCTGTTATGAACTCTTGTCTCTGAATTTTCCAGTGTAATGCTTGCATTACCTTATAAAATAATGTCACTGTAGAAAATAAAAACCATTAGGTGTAGTAGCAATACCAGCGCTATCCAAATGTTTTTTTTTTTTTTTAGTTTGAAGACTCATTGTTAAAGGAACACTCCAAGCGTAATAATTCTTACAGCCTTCTGTAGTGGTTATAGCGCTGGGTGTGGTTTGATGCATTCCCAAGGTAAGATCGTAAAGTGTTTTAGCACAGTTTGTCAACTAACATGGATCCCAGTCAAACCATACTATTATGGTTTGACTACTTACATTGGGTGAGTGGCAGGGCATTGCTGGCATAATAACCATAAAGGTGTATGGTAGTGGCTATTCTGCTTAGAGTGTTCCTTTAAAATGAGAGGCTATATGAATTATAGCCCCTGCACATTATTTTATAATCCCTACTTTGTTCAGTGTATGTCCTGGCTTACCTTTGCTTTACGTAAGCCATCTTAAATCCTCTTTGGTTAGAAGAACCCCATATCTGATCCTGATCCTGATGAAAGTTCCAGATGGAACTGAAAAGTTGATCTTTTAATGGATTTTCAATAAACTGTGAGTTTTAACCTTCTAAAGCCCGAGAGTGCTGATCACTATTCACTATATATATATATATATATATATATATAGTCGTCAGGACGAAAGCTTGAGGGGATCAAGCAGAAACGTTGACTGTACTGTTTTAGTGGAGGTAATAAAAGTTAAATTTTATTTATAGTCCTTGGAGTGCTATCATTGACAACTATTTTTATATTTTTGGCTGACAAGCACCGGGCATTTAATTTGGAATTGGTGGAGTGCAAGATCTATTGGATTTATATATATATATATATATATATATATATATGATCTAAGTATATATAATTAAATTTTACACTGTTTTAAACAATTTAAAAAAAAAGTTCAGACAGCAGGGGGAGTACCTGTCATTACAGGTACTCCCCCTGCTGGCACTGCCTTGGACGGCCATGCCGTCCATGTGATTGCGAGGTCCTCGCAAGGACCTCGCGATCACATGGCCCAGGGGGGCTGAAGAGGAAGGAGGGGAACTCCCTGGGCTCCCAGGTAAGTCACCACAGCGCGATCGCCGGCTTGGGATCGCCGGCAACCGGGTAAGTACATAGGACGGCTGGGACGTGCTATGCCACCCCCGGCCTTTAGAGCAAGTCCTTTAGGGGTTAAACAAAATGCCATTCAAAATAATTCTGCAGCTTTTTAAAAATTATTTTAAATACCTACAAATGGCAATGTTGAGTCACCCACTCCAAAGCCAAATGAATCATCTGGCAGAATTAGTTGACTAAGAGGAACCTGCACTCCATTCCCACTGAATTACACTGTTCCCACTCACACATCAACTTAAGCTTGTTTTAGCAGGGCCATCGTCACCTGCTGTTCATGTGTGGCCAACTTGTCTTGTTACTTGTATACTTGTCTGTTATCCCACAGCACTGTAAAATTTGTTGGCACTTTAAAAATAATAATAGTGATAATATTTCACACGTTCAGTAAAACGGGAGAATCTCTCCAACACATTCAATGGACAGAAATAGAAGCAAAAGTAACTGAAGAGTCTGAACATTGTGTGGGAGATGATGTGGACAATGTCTAAAGCAGTGGTTCCCAAACCAGTCCTCATGGCCCAACAACAGTTCGGGATTTATGTATATCCCTGTTTTATTCCAATGGAGATACTAACAAAACCTGGACTGTTGGTGGGTCTTGAGGACTGGTTTGGGAAATGCTGGTCCAAAGGAAAGGAATCAACCATACATGCCCAAACCATTACGAGAGTCTATCAGAGCCCATCTTATTTTATTAATTGTAAATATCTGGGATTAATGTACTAATTGCAGAATTAGAGACCATGACCAAATTACTATGTTTGCTGCAGGCACTTCGTCCGCATTACGTTTGCAAACAAATCCTGGAAGCTCAAAACTCAGATAATTAAATATTATTATTTAAAGAAATATCTCTAGTGTCTAGACATTTGCCCTTTTAAGAAGGGTACCTTTAGGCAGGTACCTACTTTACCAAAAGGGATATCCAGCTCTATTTGCTGGCTAGTTGCATTGCGGCTGATTGATAGTTGCTGGTTGGCTGACTTGTGATTGCTGACTGGCTGCTTAGGTGGTTGAATAATGGAAGAGCATTAATTATATTCATTATTATTGTGCAGCAAGCACAATATTTTAAATATTTTAAAACACATGTACTTGTTAGCAGAATCCAAAGTACATACACATATTTACTGAGTGGTGTGCTAAAAGGACCTCGAACGGGGGGTAACCCACAACCTTAATACAACATAAGAGTGAAACGCCTATTGAAAAAAACAAAATGGTTATGGGGCTCCTCATTACCCCTATAACCATTTTGGTTTTTTAATGTAAATAGGGCACTTTTGTGTCCTATATACCCTTATATACAGCTTTGTACTCTACAGCAATATGAAAAAAATGGAACAATAATAATTGCATTCTATTTAGCACTATTTACCAAATGTCTTGTCCTGAATGGTTTAAATCAATATGATTACCAATAAATTATCGAACTGTTGCATAGGTAAGATATTGGTAAAAATACAATTAGGTACATTTTTTTTTTCATTCTTTATTTTGTTCGTGCATGTGTTGAACATGTGGAGTAGCTCTGCCACAGCAGCTGGCACGTCCAGATATACATTTTGCTTTTAAACATATGGCATTAAATAAATACAGTGCACTTTTTTGTGTTAATAGGGTAAGTATGCAGGGATGTCTTTTGTTTTATATAGTTAAAGGGACACTATAGTCACCTGAACAACTTTAGCTTAATGAAGCAGTTTTGGTGAATAGAACATGCCCCTGCAGCCTCACTGCCATTTAGGAGTTAAATCCCTTTGTTTATGAACCCTAGTCACACCTCCCTGCATGTGACTTGCACAGCCTTCCATAAACACTTCCTGTAAAGAGAGCCCTATTTAGGCTTTCTTTATTGCAAGTTCTGTTTAATTAAGATTTTCTTATCCCCTGCTATGTTAATAGCTTGCTAGACCCTGCAAGAGCCTCCTGTATGTGATTAAAGTTCAATTTAGAGATTGAGATACAATTATTTAAGGTAAATTACATCTGTTTGAAAGTGAAACCAGTTTTTTTTTTCATGCAGGCTCTGTCAATTATAGCCAGGGGAGGTGTGGCTAGGGCTGCATTAACAGAAACAAAGTGATTTAACTCCTAAATGACAGTGAATTGAGCAGTGAAATTGCAGGGGAATGATCTATACACTAAAACTGCTTTATTTAGCTAAAGTAATTTAGGTGACTATAGTGTTCCTTTAACGCTAGATGTAGAAGAATCAGTGCTTAGTTGGTTTCTCTCTGAGCTGGGCTAAACACTGTCAGTCAGACAACTTGTTATGCTTTTGTATGGCTATGCTGGGTAGCTGGTTAGAGGCTGGTGTCTTTACAATGTCGATTCTATGAGGTTTCGTGTGTGTCTGGCTATTTAGGGTGGCGTGATCTCAATGTGTAGGTACATTTTTTTGGTGACATTGTGGCACATTTACTCCTAAATGCTTTTACTAGATGAGTTATCTCTGTGGCTATGAGAAAAGAAAAAGTATTTAACATGACAAAAATCTTTTCATAGGAAACCATAGAAACCCAAACCAGAGAAAGTGCACTTAGATGTTTTCTAGATGCTGCTGTGGTTTCCTGGGTGTAAAAATGTCTGTAAATGTAACACAGAGGGACCTGTGAGGGGAGGTCAAAGAAGGCATACAATGCTAGTCAGGTTATCCTTTTGTAGCTTGACTGGGATAAGCATTGCATTCAAATTAACCATTTCAATGCATTAGCAAAGAGCACTGTACTAATTTGCTCTGTTGTGTTGAATGGGAAAACAAAACAAAAACCCATCATCTGTAAGACCTCAGTATTTACTGCTGTCTCTCATAAGACTTGATGCACATTACGCATATTAAAATTTTAAAGAGGCCCACTAAACACCATAACCATTACAGCAACTTTTAGTGGTTATGGTGCCAGGAGTGCCATAACTACATGTCAGTGTAAGTTATTAATCTATTTAGAAATAGTTTGATACTTCTCTGGTGGTCCTACAAGTCTGCCTTGATATGTTAAAGCAGACATACATACTTCTGCACTAGCATTCCAGCTTTGGGTATTTTTTCATTGGCAGTGTCCATTTAAATATAATTGACTAATCTTTGTACTTATACCATGCAATGTACTCAGCAGGAGAAGGATGATAAGAGCTTGTGGTGGCAGTTGCCTCTGGACTGCTAACATATGGGGATTGTGGATCGTAGAGTAACTAACAGCGTGATGACAAGTTTGTTAGCAAAGTACTGCAGAAGTGAGGCTGTAGTCAAGAACTGTGCAGATACTTTGCTATAACAGTGGATGTGTGCTTGGGCTGATGACCCAAAATCTCAATGGTCTCTAAATCAGGACTGGGTCACGGTGATATTTCCCTGGAGATTGAAGTATCTGGGGGTGGCCAGGCTGTCAGACTATGGTGAATATGGATGATGTGGTGGGATTGTTAAGTAGCTGCAGGTTAAAATGAGACATTGGTATCAGCAAAATAGAGTCGATCACTTAGACATGCATAGATTTCTGTTAATGCTCCCTGGAGAGGGCATGTGATATCACTAACAGCAACACCAGCAGTCTCCATATAGTAAACCAGGTGCTCTGGGGGCTCTGATGGCCGAAGCCCTGAATTTGAGTTTTGTTAGCCACAGATCTCTACAGATTATTGAGATGCTTCCACTTGAAGGCTGTTCCATGTATTTACTATCCTTTCTATATCACTGTTAGCCCTACCACTTCCACTGGAGGGATGTATAGTGATATAGAAAGGGTAGTAGATACTTAGCCTCTACCACTTCCACTGGAAGACTGTTCTAACAGTGAATGTATGTGTGACTTGTTTATAGCATTTATGTGATACACACAATGTGCATATAGAATGTAACACTAACTTCTGAACAGCTGAAAGATCAAAATTAAGTTAACCAATTTTTTTTTTTTACTTTCAGGCAGCTGTTCAGCAAATAACTCCCTAATGGTACCCTTATCTGAGATTACCATTATAAGGATACCAAATTAGGGAGTTATCTACTAAACACAACACCTTCCTAATTTGGTACCTTTAATTATGGCAATCCCATGTAAGGATAGGATGTCAAATGAGGGAGCTGTCTAATAAACAACTGAAAGGTGAAAATTAAGAGAAAAAAAGTCCTTTCCCTTATTTGCTACCCTTAATTATCCATGTAAACAGATCGTCAATACTGATGATCTCAGCCAGGAGTGTGACAGCGTAGGATACAAACAGCTTTTGTTTCCTTTTACGGGGGACCCTAACTCTAAATAGGCAAGCGAGAACTCCAACATTACATGTTTGTATTTCTAACACAGTTTGCCTTTAATTCTACACTGTAATATAATTAACCACATATGTTTAATAAAGATAAACTTTTGTTTCTTAAGCATAAATGGCTCATTAACCCCTTAAGGACTGGACTGTTTTTGCGATGTTGTACATTTGCGACCAGGCATATTTTTACACTTTTGTGGTGTTTGTGTTTGGCTGGAATTTTCCGCTCTCTCATTTACTGTTCCCATACAAATTATATATTGTTTTTTTCAGGACAAAAGGGGCTTTCTTTACATACCATTATTTATATAATCTCATGTATTTTAATTTAAAAAAAATAAAAAAATATGATGAAAAATTGAAAAAAATACATGTTTTTTGACTTTTACTTGAAAAATCTTTTACTCATCTACAAAAGCGAATTAAAAAAACTGCTAAATAGATTCAAAATTTTGTCCTGAGTTTAAAAATACCCCGTGTTTACATGCTTTTTTGCTTTTTTTTGCATGTTATAGGGCTATAGGTACAAGTAGAATATTGCGGTTTCAAAACATAAATTTTTTAAATTTATCAATAGTGACATTGTAACACTATTATCTGTCATAAATCTCTGAATAACACCCCACATGTACATATTTTTTTTAAAGTAGACAACCCAGGGTATTCAATATGGGGTATGTCCAGTCTTTTTTAGTAGCCACTTAGTCGAAAACACTGGCCAAAGTAAGCATTCATATTTGTTTGTGTGTGAAAAAAGTAAAAAAACTAAATTGAACGCTAATTTTGGCCAGTGTTTGTGACCAAGTGGTTACTAAAAAAGACTGGACATACCCCATTTGCAATACCTTGGGTTGTCTTCTTTTGCAAATGGTATGCCATCATGGGGGTAATTCTCATTCCTGGGCTACCATACGCTCTCAAAGGCAACGTAACCAACCTGGCCATTTTCAATGTAAAAATATTTGACCCATATATTTGACCTTGTAACTTTCAAAAATACTATAAAACCTGTACATGGGGGGTACTGTTTTACTCAGGAGACTTTGCTGAACACAAATATTAGTGTTTAAAAACTGGAAAACGTATCACAACAATTATATCATCAGTAAAAGTGCTGTTTGTGTGTGAAAAATGCAAAAAAGTCACTTTCACTGACAATATCATCGCTGTGATATGTTTTACTGTTTTGAATCACTAATATTTGTGTTCAGCGAAGTCTCCCGAGTAAAACAGTACCCCCCATGTACAGGTTTTAGGGTGTCGTAGAACGTTACAGGGTAAAATACAGTGCTAGCAAATTCAATTCTCTGGAATTTCGGCCTGGGTTGGCAGGCAGGTCCCTTAAATTGCAATCAATAAAATTACTGAATTATGTAAAACTATTACATAAATACGCACGTAGAATTTAAATATATATGCATATTTATATATTTGAAGTCTACGTGTATATTTATATAATTATTTATGTAATTTTGTATATGGACATATGTATATTTCTTATTATTTTTATTTATTTTTATATACATAGATATATATACAAATTCATTCTAAGTGTATTTTGATATAAATATATATATATTAATTTTAAAATACAGTTAGAATAAAATTTCATATAGCTATATAATTTTTTTTAATTTTTTTATTATTATTTAAAAAAAAATTTATTTAATTTAAATTACTTATTATTTATATTTTATAATAATATATATATACAATATATATAGTTATTATATACATTATATATATACGTGTGTAATTTAATTATAAGTGTATTTTTATATTAATATAAGTACATATTAATATAAAAATACACTTAGTATGGCATTATATAGATGATATATAGACATATATTATATAGATATATTATATGTCTATATATCATATATACACATATATAATTATTATTTTTTTTTTATTAACACTAACTTTATTTTTTTTTGATTTTACACTAGCAGGGAGACTGCCTGTCAGCACAGGCAGTCCCCCTGCAGGCAGACACTATGGACACCTATTGTGACCATGTGATCGCTGTGTTAAGCGATCACATGGCCACAGGGGTCCTAATCTGCCGTGGGGAGACTGTCTGGGCTGCAGGCAGTCTCCCCACAACCGGAGCCACGCTGATCGCCGCCGGGGGAACGACGGCGATCAGGTAAGTACCCCCAGACCGTTAGGACGGTTCAGGACCGTCATCGGTCCTCAAGGCAAAAATGCCGATGACGGTCCTGAACCGTCCTCGGTCGCTAAGGGGTTAAAAGATAGTGAAACATGTTTATCTTATGACATAATACCTATCCAGCTATCCATATTAACATTTAACCACACATTAACTAAGAAATATGAAGGGAATGCGTGTAAAATAGTTTATTAGTTGTTATTATTATTATTATTATTATTATTTTATTATTTATATAGCACCAGAAAATTCTGTGGAGCTGTACAACTGAAACTGCATATATATTTTTGAAATGTTATAGGTAAATAATAATAATATTGAATTTAAAAAAAATAGCATAAAAATTTACTGCTGTCACCACTTGCATTAAAATAATAATCATTATTTCTCATTGAATTCAATAAGTCCGTTTGAGAATTATTCAACTGGCAGATTTTGGCAAGTGCTGAGCATGCACCTATGATATGCAATGTGTCTCTATAAGAAACTAGTGATTGGACAAGCACATGTTTTAAAGTTAAACATTTGATTAAAAGGATACTGTAGTCATTAAAAAAAACTTTAGCTTAATGGAGCAGTTTCAGTGTATAGATCATGCCCTTGCAGTCTCACTGCTCAATTCTCTGCATTTTAGGAGCTAAATCATTTTGTTTATTCAGCCCTAGTCACACCTCCTTGCATGTGACTTTTACAGCCTTCCTTAACACTTCCTTTAAAGAGTCATCTAATGTTTACACTTCCTTTATTGTAAATTCGGTTTCATTTAGAAGTTCCTATCTCCTGCACTGTTATTAACTTGCTAGACCCAGGAGGAGCCTCCTGTATGTGATTATGGTTTAATTTACAGAGCAGGATGTAAAAAAAAAAAAAATCAAAGTAGGTAGCATCTGATTGGAAATGAAATGACATTTTTATTTTCATGCAGACTGTGTCAGTGTCGGGTTCAGTGTTTAGTAGACGGAGCCCAAATTGCAGAGGAGCACTGAAGACAATGGACCAAGTTTGCAGTACAAAAGGATCAGACAAAGAGAGTAGTCAGGGAAGCCAACGGTCAGGACAGGCGGCACAAGTTCAGAAGCGATGATACAGGCAAGGGTCAAAATCAGGATACAACAGAATAGTCAACTGAGTGAGAAGTCAAGGGTGTGTGTGGTTTAAATAGGGAGAATGGGTGGTCTTGTTCATTGTAGCTCTCCCTGGTCTCCACCTCCTGTACCTTTAAAAGGATCTGCTTCGGCATGCTCACGCCCTTTGATTCTCCTGAAGTTCTGTCTCCTGTGTGGTCATGTGTGAGAAGTGGCAGCGTTCGTGTAAACAGAGTTCTGTCTTCTGTGTCGACAAACGGCATTCACATGAATAGAGGTGTAGGGTCCTGCAGTGCATGGAAAACAAATATGTTTTTCTGGCACTGGAGAGTCCCTTTAAACAGGGTAAAGACAACTAAACTACGGTCATGTCACATAGACATGAAAGATTGACATACAACATATGTCATGCAAATAGGGAACATGCATGTAAGATTCCTCATTTGGGTGTTGCACATAAAAAAAAACAAAAAAACAGGAAACCAGTATCAACACAACTCAATCTCTGTTAGTGCAAATAGAAAGAATGTAGCCTTACTAAGTAACTTGCACTGTAACCTTCTGGAAAATAATCTAAGGCTCAAAACTAGGAGAATAATATATGTTCAAATCTTCCCCATACTTTTCATTATTGATATTTGATTGGTAAATTGTTATGTTAATTTGTAAATGTGAATGATTAATTTATATATTCATTATTTTCATTCTATATACAATATGATTATATTTTTTTTATTCCAATTATCTTCAATAACTAAAAAAAATAATAATACATTAAACTAATATATAAATATCTAACTTTACAATCTTTTATCTTTAAAGAAGTGAAACTATCTATAATGGTAAAAAAATCATTGTGATCTTATCTACATGAAAAAAATGATGGTGTTTCTTGTTTCCCATTTTCCCTTCTGTTTATACAATATCACACTCATACAGTGACAGCTGGGCTTTGTTAAGCTGAATAAAGAGGACAAGTATAGGACAGATTGGTATTTTGCCATCAAGTGATATTGGTTCTTAAAATGGTAACATTTTTAGAACAAAGAGACAAAAATAATGAATACACTGTGCAATAAATAATCATGCATGTATTTTTTTAATTTTTTTTTTTTTAGGAAATAATCATGCCTTTCAACAGTTTTCCATTTTACCCGCAAACGAGAAAACCATTTTTATATGATACCAGCATAGTGGAAATCATCATTATTTGTAGTGTGACCGCATGCACATTCATTATCATATTGCCAGGAATCAGAGGAAAATTGGTAAGGATTTTCACAGAGAACCAAAATAATGAAACAGTTTATTTAGTGTTATAAGAGTAAAGAATTAAAAAAAAAAAGTGCAGTAAGTGAACAACAACCTTTATTCATGCATAATTATGCCTGAGTATACGATTTAAAACTTACTTGACATTTTTTTTATATTTGTGTATTCTATTGAATATGCAGTTTTTATTAATAAATAATAACAAAAATATTTTTTACATAAATAAACTTATGCTATCATTCTATAGAGTACAATTTAATGGAAACATTGTTCCAGGAAACATGATAACAAATGTGGTTTTACATATCAGGACATCATCTGTTCCTTAGCAGGTCTTAAAATTAGGTAAATATAACCTCAGATGAGCAACAATAGATGGCATATTACACAGTCTCATGATTCATTCAACTAAAATAAATCCAAAATGGAGAAGCCAAAGTACACCTTATGAATCAATAGCTCATAGAACCACCTTTGGTAGCAATAACTTGAAGTAATTGTGTTCATATTACTTTATCGGGTTCTCACATTTTTGCAGAGGAATTTTGACCCACTCTTCTTTACAACCTTGTTTCAGTTCATTGATGTTTGCTGTCATTTGTTTTAGGCACAGCATTTCAATTGGGTTGAGGCCTGGATTTCGACTGGGCCATTGCAATACCTTGATTTTTTTTCTTTTAGCCGTTCTATTGTAGATTTGCTGCTGTGCTTGTAACCATTGCCCTGTTGCAGATGACCTCACATTTGACTGTAGAATATACAGAGGAGTTCATGGTCAACTTAATGACTTCAAAGTTCCACCATGCTTTACAGTCGGTATGAGGTGTTTGTGCTGATATGCTCTGTTTGGTTTTGCCCAAATGTGCGTTATGACCAAACAGCTCCACTTTGGTCTCATCTGCCCAAAGGACATTTGCTGTAGAAGACTTAATTTTTGTACAGATGCAGCTTTGCAAACTTAAGCCGTGATGCAATGGCCTTTTTATAGAGAAGAGAATTACTACTGGCAACCATTCCAAACAAAACATACTTGTTCAGTCTTTTTCTAATTGAACTGTTATGAACTTTAACATGCTAACTGAAGCTTGTAGAGTGTGAGATGTAACTCTTGTTATTTTTGCAATTTTGCTAAGCTTTTCATATTCTGACTTTGGGGTGAATTTGCTGGGACATGCACTCCTGGGAAGATTGGCAAATGTTTTCCATGTTTGAATAATGAATGACTGTAAAATGATGGACTTTACATTGTTTGGAAATTGCCTTATAACCCTTCCAAGTTTGATGGGCAGCAACAATTGCTTCTATAAAATCATTGATGATATCTTTCCTCCTTGACGTTGTGTTAACACACCTGAATGCTCCAGACCAGCAAACAGCTTAAATGTCGGCTTTTATAGAACTGGTCACCCTTGCTGATGATCAATTCATCAGTGACATTAGATTAGCAGCATTTGTCTGCTACTTATTTTCTGTGGAAGCAGTAAGGGTGTTCTTAGTTTTTTACCCATGGCTTTTCCATTTTGGCTTTATTTTTGTCAAATAAATCATGACACTGTGTAATAGGTCATGTATTGCTGTTAATCTGAGGTTGTATTTACCTAATTTTAAGACCTGTTTTTTCCATGATTGTAAGTGTAGTGCTTACTTTAAAAAAAAAAATGCATATATTATCAATAGAGAAGTTCAAACAATAAATATGCCCAAATGGTGCCTGTAATATTCCACAAAGCCCAAACACATTTAGGGGTGAACAGCTAAAAAATGAGTACAAGGGAATCTCTGGCTTATTATCTTTTACCATACATTAAAAAGCTCACATCATCTCAAGGGTAACCATTAACCTCCTATTCAATTCATTATTAAAGAACCACAACAGTTTTCTATCCATATGCAATACCCTCTGACAACAGCCCCACTCTCCTCACTATTGCCAATAAGAACATTCAAAATACAGTCTGGGCAAATCTTTGTAATTTGTAATTCTGGTATTCAAGATCTATACCACCACATTCTTCTTAACTCTCTGACCGCTTGATTCTTCTCTCAAATTTGGTAATAAAAAGTAATTCCTTTTTCTTTGCCAGCAGGGCTAGCATAAATAGGAAAATCATGGGATAGCAATGCAAAGAAACATAAATAAGTGCGAGCCCATGGAAATCGCAGGTTTGAACTGTACATCTGTATTACCTTAAACATGAGCAGTCTTACCACTCATTAAACACATTAATGGCAGCCAATCACATCTCACATGACATCTGGCAAGACACCATCTAGGAACCATTAAATACCATCTAAGATGAAATATAGGAGAACAATAATAGATTTTCCAGATGATAACCAACTAAATCAACCCTCTCCCACTGCCTTAAACAGTCTGTGCAAGCTCCACACACTGAACTGTGCATCAATATCATGTCAACACAAGCAGCAGCATGGCCATTCACGAAACATAACCATGATCTCACTTAGTATTTAGTAAACCACAGCCTGTGATGATGACTTTAGCACATTAATAATGGCTGCAGTAGCTAATTGAGAAAACCATGCAAACAGAAACTTTACAAATAAAACTGCATACATTTCTCCTAACACACACACACACAATATAGTCAGTCAAGAAAATGTGTAGCTTAGCACCTCATTTCATTCAACATCTGGTAAGCCATAGTCACCCACAAATATTCTCAAGATAGCACAATTGTTTAAAAAACAAAAATGCTGGTACCTTTATTACTTTACCGAGTGTATATACAATTCTTTATGTTTTTGTTTATTTTTTTGTTCTTGCCAGTAAGAGATTAGGAAAATGTTTCTTTGAACTATATCTTATATAGTGTTACCTTCATATATTTTGTAAATATGTCCTTGATAAAACTTTGTAGAGATTGTGTATGGGCTAGTGCCTCATTTAAAAGGACTTACTTCAAAAATATTCATTTGTTTAAAGTCAACATAAAAACTATAGCTATCATAGCAAAGCTATAATATCACTGGAATAAAAATGCACACTATTTTATAGTGATACCACAATATTCTCCATGTACTAGGTGAAATTATGGGTAGTTATGTATAGGGTTAGTGGGCGCCAGGAGAAAGAGGACTCAGGGTTAAGTGGTACTTGCTCAGGGTACCCGAGGATCAGTGCCTCTTTGGCCAGTACCCTGAATCCATACTACCATATGTGACAATATTAAGATTTAAAATGAATGTGACAATATTTATTTAAAATTAATTTGTAAACTGTGATATGATTGGAAAATATGCATGTCATTAATGATGCAATTACTTGAATAATTAACACGAGATTTGGAGTTAGTCAGTAAACTAACTTTAGTAAAAAAGGCATTTAAACGTAATATTCCTCAGAATCTGATGTATTACGACTTTGTATTGACATGTCCATCAAGTTAGAGTACAATTGTCCAACTGGAATGTATTTGTCCCAAGTGAGATGATTGGGACAACAACATCATTTGTTGCCTCTACAGAGTTTCGGCACTAATTTATCAACAATTCTACATGTATCTTGACTGATGCAAAGTCTAAAAACATTAAAGTGTCATCATTTTAACTAATAAATGACAATTCCATTTGAATTAAATGGCTTCGAAAATTGCATCAAAGTTATACTCTGACCATTGCCACATGAACAAAATATCATCAATGGATCTCATTTATAAGGATAAAACTTAAACTACCCTAACTGTGATAAAGTGCTACATTCGGAGCAATCAGTGGGGATATCTCATTAATATGTGTGGGTGTTGTTAGAAATATTGTATGTATACATAGCATTAATCCATGTATAAGTGCTATATTTGGATAGCACTTAAAAGTGCTATCCAAATATAGCACTTATACATAATTTGTGTGGGTGTTGTTAGAAATATAGTACTTATCCACCCATGTATGTCAGTTTAACTTTGATAATTATAGCCCTGTTTTTTTTCACCAAGAAAGTTTGTGGATATTTGTGGATATTCTATTGCATTTATCCCCAGGCAAATATATCCATTCTGCTAGCCAAGCATTCATTGAGTAAAATATCTGGCAACATTAATTGAAAGTGATTGTTAGTGTATTTGATTATAATATAGCCATAACCAAACATCAGTCCAAATATTCTATGATTATATATTGATATTATATCAAATAATTATAAACAAAAATCATTGTTAAATATAAGTGCAGTTGTATTGTCAATGTTTGCTTATACAAAGTCTATAACTGGAATATTTCATTAGCAGTGTCAAGTGAAATATGTACAAGCGGTCCTAAACAAAAAAAAAAAAGCATGTCATATTCGCTAGAAGTGTGGTCTTTTCATTTACTGGAAAATGAGAAGTTTTTTGTATCCAAGCAAAATGTCAAGAGCATTGATTTATCAGTGATGCACCAGTTAGTGGAGCATGGAAGCTAATTTTTATTTTAGACCTAATTTGGTTTAAACATATTTGATGTTGGAATGTGGCCTGTCCATAATTTGATACACAATTTTTTTTACAGTTGATCCATAACTTATAAAATGGCACAGAGTAGACAACTTTTCTCTTAAATTAATATATATTATTTGGTCACATGACTTTTTGTAATTCTTTGTTTGATAAGCTATTATTTTGTTTGTATTATTCACAGAGACTGTTTTGGCTTTTGAGAGTACTGACAAGTCTTTTGATTGGTGCTGTGATTTTAGGTATGTATAATTATTTAAAAAAAAAGACAATTTTCAATTGTATTAGATAAAATACACAATGAGACAGAATACTACATTTAGTTAAATGAACAGAAAAAACTATTTAAAGAAACCCTCCAAGCACTACAACCTGCTGTACAAGACACATCAAGTATTCTCCAAGACAGATTCTTCTACAGAGCAAAATGAGGTGATGCAGGGCCTTCTTATTGGCAGCTTTCCAATGATTGTGGTAACATCTGCCTTCTCTTACTGGATGTAGCTCATTAGACGCATGACCCGCATGGTCCAGTTGGACCTATCCGTTTTCAAATGTTGCTAAAATAGTTTGTCATCTTACTGTGCGATGGCTCCAATGCACTCGTGGCACCACAACCTAACATGGGTAAGGGTTATGTTGATTAGAGTGTTCTTTTAAGTGAAGAATTATAAACCTTTGATATGTTTTATTTCAATTACAGTATTGATCAGAAAAGTACTGAGATGAAAATAATATATATTTTAAAAAATAAATTATATATATATATATATAATTGAGTCGTTAGCATATTAACTGAGAATATTATGTTCAAATGTTATGATATACACTACTTGCTGATGTGCCCGAAAAGGTAAAAATATTTGGAATCTAAGTGGAATGCTATAAAGTCAAGGGTCTGGTTTTAGAACCTTTTCATTATTGGCTCCAGTTTTTCTGAAAATCTACAACTGCAGGTTTCATTTATCTCTCTGTATTACAATCTGTAATGATTTTTTTTAATCTGCCATTGTACATTTTACATTCTTCTACTAATCCTCTCATTCTGTGTGTTGATTTAACATACAAAAGGCAGAGTTTTGAATAACAAGCAAATATAAGATATAGGTTTGATACAATTTACCTTTGGGCTGAAGGCCTTGTTTTTACTTTGCCTCCTAGAAATTCCCCTGATGCAAGATATTTTCTGAACCACTACTTAAAATTATTTCTGTGCTTGGAAATGTGCATTATAGTTTGGATAGCCTTGGGACAACTAGGTTGCACACATGCAAACACAAAGATACAAACAAATCCCAAGATTTATATGTATATTTACATACATACATACATACACACACATATGCATGTATCTAAACACATTCCTAATATCACTACATACAGATATATTATTGAAATTAGTACATTTGCACAAAAGACAACATTTCTAATTCCATTGTGAGATAGTTCAGTGTATAGAGCTCCACGTGCAGTATTTCAGAGTAGCCAGTTTAATGTCTAGAAAAGTCAGAGCTTTTCATCCTTCCAAACTCAATGAAATTAAGTTGAGTGATAACTAATAACTTCTAAACCTAGGGGAGGACTTGAAACTAGCAAGCAGCTAAATGTATCTATCCTTGTTAGATATTTACCATTATCATTATTAATTCCTGGTTCAGAGAATAAACCTTTTTATAACAAAAATGCACATTATGCTTGAGAACCAGATTGTTACAAAACATCAGTAATCTGGGAATTATAGAGAATGTAGAAATGGATTACAAATTCTAGGATAGAAGTTAACCAGGATTGCTGGATAGGGACATTATCCCACTTGGGTTATAACTGCCTAAAATTTGCAATAGCCTTGTCAATTCTCACCAGTTTTCAGTACTTATAACCTTTTAGCATTAAAATGCAGTACGCATTATGAATTCATTGATGTGTTATATGAATGAATAATACATTTTAAAATCAAATGGCATGAATATCCAATTAATAATCCTCCAATAACTCATTGTGAAATGATACATACCAATATGATTACATATGTGTCACCCAAGATATTTAAAACTGTTTTAGAGATTTGTTGTCAGAAAATATAAATATCAGTCCAGGCAACATTCATGTGATATTAATTAATGTAATGTGTCCATCAACCTAGCAATTTAAATAACAGCTAATTAATTTCAATGATAATTGACATAACTATTTGTAGATTGAGCAGATAGATAAAAATCCTGAAAAGAATAAACAATGTTCTATGTAATCATTGCAATGCATCATACAATATACTTTTAGTACAGGGCAATATTACATTTATCATCATAAAGAAAGTAGGATATACAATGGAGCTAGCTAACTCTACGTCATATATTTGTCATTTTAGCATTTCAAGACAGTAGAAACCATTTATTTTACTCTCACAGAGTTATTCACTGAACTCTGATTTTTTGCTAATTATATCCGAATACAAAAACTGAGGCAGAAAATCCCAAGTTGTGACTATGGCTTAGTTGGAGAGTTTTTCCAGGTCATCTATTTTTCCACAGTTTTTCATCTCATTGAGGTGGTCTGGGTACTTTGTCCCCTTAACCCTGCATGTAAAACATTGCTGTTTCAGAGAAACTTCCAGACATTTGGACGTCCTCACACTTAAAAGTACAGCATCTTCAGAAGCTCCATAGGAAAACATTAATGGGGAAGGCAAATACAAAAAAAAAAAGTCCTGCACTCACTCCCATCACTCCTGGGCGGCAGCAACGACTACAGAACACATCAGCTAATACATATAGTAAAAACCAAAGGAAAAAAGTTACCTGCGCTCTCTCCTTAATCCCTATGTATATTTAAACAAATGGAGGTCATTTAGTTACTCCAATGGCCACTGGAGGGAATGCCCGGCTGCCAACGTCAAAACAGACCCCCCTAGAGACCTAATGATGTGCATGTGCTTTAGGTTACCCCATTGCTGTGATGTTGATGTTGTGGGTCCCTCTGCATTGGAAAGGGCTGTGGCCCAAACCTATATTTAATTGTAGAGGAACACTATAGCGTTAGCAATAGAATTTTGTATTGCTAGCGCTATAGTGTTCCTTTAATTTGTACAAATTCTGGGTTTAATGAATGACCATGTCAGTGTTATTCTGCTAACTAGGAATAAAAGACTGTTATAGTCTGTTAACCGGCAAATTTGTATGCGTTTGGGAAACATATTTGGGCTAATTGCAGTCCCTGGTCAGTTCTTAACAATTTACAGTCTAGTGAATAATTCTATGTGTGTCTGTTTATATTTTCAATATTGTTTTTGGTTGCTTATTAAGAAAAATAAGAAAAAAAAAGTTCACTCTGCTTAATGCCAGAGTTTTCCCTTCAGTTGGGGGTTTTCCTCCTATATATTGCCAATCCATAAGGTGGAATGGGACCAATGGCTGGTTGATTATTAGTATGTATATAGCACTAACATATTCCTGTTTGTATGATATTACAATGTATATTAGGTGGATGTATATCGTTAGGCGTCTTGCCCAAGTACTGGATGTGGTCTGACCATGGTTGTATGATACCTGCAGTGTGAGATGTGCAAATATCTTTGGCTTACACGCCTCTGTCTCACTGTTGCTGTGATCCTGAGCAGGGCCATCATCATGTGCAGGGGAGCTTTAAGTCTCTTAAAAATGGTTAAAGATGTATGCACTAGAGAGTAAAACACCTCACATCGCAGCTCCTGGACCACAAGACAAAGAAAGTGCAACGTTCAGATTGGGTGACCTACACAGCTCGGCCTAAAGGCAACACTAGTTGATTTTCATCAATGCATTCATGATCAGTTAATTATCATCTATATATTATTACTGTATACTTGTATTACTATTGCATTTTGAGTATTGGAGTTGTGCAGATCAGTTTCAGATCAATAAATCTCTATAATTAAAGACCAGTAACAGATCTTAAGATGCAATTAATCTCTGACTGTTTTATCCATTTTAGCTGTCAACTTCACCAGAGACTGGGAAGTAGGAATGGTTACAACCACAACTGTCTACAAGTCTTTCAGCAATGAAATGGTTAATGTCAGCATTGGACTTTGGGTTGGTTTGAAGGGCATAAACATAACCCTGTCAGGTATGGTATGCAATGTACCAGCAGCCATTACTGTCAGTTCTCTTTTCAAAGATAGATCCTCATGTCAGAGCTCCAATTAAAGAAGAGCAAAGCATTATGGGAGATGTTCTAGAAGAAGTGGTCTCATGGCAGTTCTATTGTTGCAGTATTTGTTATGTTTATGTTGCAGATTGTCTCTTGAGTAAACAAGCCATTCTATATAGCATTTAATATACTGAATGCAGAAAGGCCAGAAGTATGCTATAACTTGCATTGGAAAACAGGAAGCAGGAAATAGTCCTTAATCTCAGGAGAGGTGTAAAAACAAGTGTTGTCACAAACACAGCACTTAGAGAAATACATGTTTTCACAAATACAATAATCTAGTAAAGCTCATAGAAGAACATATGTTTTTTTTTGTTTGTATGATGTTTTTATTTTTATTTTTGAAAGACAGGATATTCAGAGATGTAATAATTAATAAACCTAGATGTTTGAAAGGACTGGATTTCCATCTGTGTTTCCTGTCGACAGAGAAATGTGAAATACCTTCCAATATAAAACATTGTAAAGAAAAGTAAGAAAAACAAATGCCACAGACTATGGAAATAGCTTGGTTGTCAACAAATGTTGACTTAAATATAGAGAATTAATTTCACCAAAATTTCCCTTTTATGTGAATTAAGACACTAGAGTCACCAGGCATCTGAACACCCCTTAAGGACACAGCTTCTGGAATAAGAGGGAATCATGACGGAATATTTCCATAATGTGTCCTTCAGGGGTTAATAAGTGATATCTTCCAGAAGGCTACTGGCACTCATAAGTACATAAGGTGATTTTTTTTTTTTCTAGAGAGTATTTTAAGCTACCTGGCACACATCCATTGTTTACTAATGAGTACCACTCCTGAAGTCACTTGTTCAGCTGAAAATACACCCTTTTAAAATGTGTCTGTATAAGCCTAATGGTGGGTTGCATACAGTTAAATGCTAAATATAATAGTTGAGTTTTCAATGTAGGATTTGAACACATTTGAATATTTACTACCATCACCCCTCCAATAAATATACATCTACCACTTGTTAGCAATGCCCTTAAATAAAGTACATTTGAGTTAATTCTCTTATCAATTTTCCTACAGACTTGGAGGAATTGCTACTTAGTAAGAAGAGTTAATCTTTCCTCAAATAGAATCCAGACCATTATCTTTATAGCTGTGAAAACTGAAAATTACACCTTAATTTAACTAGATGTTTGCCTAATTTATGTTTGTGAATCTTGCAAATTGTATGTTAAATAGGCCTAAAACATCCCGAACATTAATTTGAATATTTTCATGTTAAGGTATATATCAAGAAAAAGAACAGAAACTGGATTAATGCTTATCAACCAGGCAAAAGGAAAAAAAAAGGACGCAAACCAGAATGTATGGGGATCCCTATGAACCCATAAAGATAAAAAGTGATAAAAACTAGAAAGGTTATAATACAATAATAAAGAAAAACAAACTAAATTAAAGTATGATAAAACAAGTTAAAATAGCCACAGTAAAAATCTGCAAAAGGTGCTTAAAAATAGTGAGACATAAAATATAATAGTGCAAAGTCACTAATATGAGGTAAAAAAATATCAGAGGTATCCAAGTAAACAGTTTTTCCTTGATTGGGGAAGCACAGTAGGATTTCAGATAACTTGATAGTCTCCATATGAGTGCATATAGAAAAAAAAGAACAAAGAGGATTCCAATAATGCATACAAGTAGAACTGAAATGGCAAATAAAATGGGCTTACTCACATTTGGCAGAGCTATTATCTGCTCTGGTGTGTACAGCGTCCAGTGGTATAGATCCCCACTTGTAGAATATGATGTTGATGTTCACAGCAGAAGAGTAGCCATACCATTTTTTTACCTCACATTAGTGACTTTGGACTATTATATTTTATTTCTCAATATTTTTAGGCACTTTTTGCTTATTACTACTGTGGCTATTTTAAATTGTATTATCATTCTTTAGTTTAGTTTTTTCTTTAACATTCTTTGTTATTATTGTATTACCTTTTAGTTCAAATTTTCCCTTTTTTTGTGGCTATCCATTATGATTATTATTATTATATGTGGCACAGCCTCCTTTCTGGTTTATATCACTATATATCAAGAAAAATATCAAATGACTTGTAATCAATATTTCAGAGGCTTTCTGTTTTTAGAATATTTCCATTGATACCAATGTTTCAAGTTTAAAAAAAATGTTTACTTTCTGTTTCTATTGCTTTTTTATGTTAGTGTCAGTATTGCAATCAGGTAGGATGGGGATTAACATCTTCTGGGATTTTTGTAGCTGGGACAGTCTAATTTCCACAATGCTTTAGGCGACAACCTTAAAACAATGTTAAGTCTCCTCCTTCTCCATTGATATGCCCTCAAGGCAGTGCTGTATTTAGTGCAAGGCTGACAAGGTATTTTCCTTGGGCTTCACTTTCAGAGGGGTGGCAAAAAAGGCACCCCCCAAATACCCGGCAGATGTCTTGTTAGCCTCTTGCCCTTGGTGGCCCTAGAGATGACCAGCTGGCCACCTTGCCCTCCACCCCCGAGGTTGGCATCTGCTGATGCTGGAGACAGGTGGCAAGAGAGCACTCTCCCCTGATCTCTCCCTGCTCTGCTGTCTCACTCGCCACAGTGATGCTGGAGCCGGAATATGACGTAACTCCAGCCCCAGCATCACTGAGAGGCACATTAGGGAGCTGAGCAGGAAGATCAGAGCTCCCTCACTGCCTGCATTGACCAACCACCCGCACACCCACCCAGCAGTTAAAGGATCCCCACTGGACCCCAGGGAAATAGGGAATCCACTCCAGCACTCCCAAAGGTAGGAAGGCTGGGTGGATTGAATAAAAGAATTGTGAGTGTGTCTGTGTCTATTAGTGAGAGTGTGTGTTCCTATTAGTGAGAGAGTGTGTGTCTGTTAGTGAGTGTGTATGTGTGTCTGTAAGAGTGTCATGTATCTGTGTCTGTAACTGTTTGTCAGTGAGAGTGTATGTGTGTTTGTCAGTGAGTGTATATGTGTGTCAGTGAATGTGTATGTGTCTGTCACTTAGAATGTGTCTGTCAGTGTGTGTATGCATGTCTGTCACAGATTGTGTGTGTGTGTGTAACTGTGAGTGAGTGTTACTATAAATGAGTATGTGCGTGTGTATGTTTCAGTGAATGCGTGTGTTGGTTAAACAGTGTGTGACAATGACGTTGTATCTGTTAGTGAGTGTCAGTGAAGGCTTGTGTCCGTCAGGCAAAGAATGTGTTGATTTTAAACAGGAAGAGAAATTTAGAAGGGAGGTGCCCAAATAGTGTCATGTCTAGAGCAGCACTGAACCAGAATACACCACTGCCTCAAGGCCATACAACAACAGCTCTGCTTAAACCTTTATTACAAGGTTTTGCAGTTTGAAGCATATAATCCAGCAAATTATAAATTGAAAAGTTCAGAAGTGGTTCTCCTTGGCTTTTCCTAACCCTATGCAAGTGGTAACAGCCTACCATGGTATCCAAGAATTTCAGCCCAGGATGAAGGAAAACGTGAAGATTGATTTTCATATATTAATTGATTAATTAGTTAATTCACTCATTCATTCATTCGTTCATTAATTCCCCTTGAAGGTGAGGAAGCAGCTACATAGCTCAGCTTTATTGGGCAGAAAGAGTTAGTTGTGATCTACTCTTTAAGGCCATCTGTTTTGCTATCCTCACCATCAATGCCAACTTAATTTCATCTGATTCTAATCCCTTTTTTATCAATTAATCATTTCAATAAATCAGTCTCTGGATTTAGTCCAGAAGCCAAGTGCAATTATGTTACTAGCACTCACACAAAGTAATGAATATCTACATTTCAAGAGACTCCAGAGCCCTCTCTCCATTCACAGTGGACGCCAGCCTTGTATTTAGACAGTCACTGCAGAAGATACCTGAATGACAATCTGATGTAGTCTTCAAAACAAAAGACTGTTTTAGAGATACTCATTTTATTAAAACCTTTTAGTGGACAAAGTGGATTTATAGTATTATACGGCACTACAACAGAGGTATATGTAACACAGCAGAAAGTACTGAACATATTGCAGACAATGTACTTACATTGAGTGTCATATAACACAGTCATTCTTCACAGTCTTAACCGTGAGCGACTCTAAAATCTGAAGGTCATGTTGTTCTCACTAATACTTTCTCTACGAATGTTCTTGATCCAAAGAGCCAGTGTAAGATGGTATTTGTTATAAGACAATCAATGCTTTAATTATATTTCTTTGCAATAAATATAGCTTAGTCACTTGATAATGCACTTACGGTCTTCTGCAATACAAGATGCTTTTGTGGGGGCAGGTATTATATTGTTAGAGATGAAAATGTGCCGTAGGACTTTATTGATATGTTTCTTCAAAATTTAAAGTTAAATGGAATTGTTTCTGTCTTTTCATTGTAGGAATTCCTGTGCACCAAATTAATGAAACCATTAATTATAACGAGATATTTGACTGGGAGACAGGCCACATATTTGACAAAGAGTATGCAGATGGCTTAGAAAGAGGTTTGCCAAACCCAATACTATATGTGGCTGAAAAATTTACCAGCGGAAATCCCTGCAGGCTTTATGAACAATACAGCATTGGATCATACTATGCATCAGCACTAATGTGGTAAGCACATAACAAAACATAACTTTTAATGTTGAGTGCTTGTTATTATTAGTTTTTACCAGTGTTAACAACTATCACACAGTAGCATGAAAGAGACAACCAAATATACAACTGTGTCATCTAAAATGTAAGACTTTAGTGCAAACTCTTCCAGTAGCCGACTTCTCCCATACATGAAACGCATCTTACCCTTACCACTTGGGTCATTTTACCCCACCCAACTTAGAATGTAAGCCTTCAGCATCCTCAGTTCCTGGATGTCCAACTTGCCTTGTTGTTACTACTTGTTATTCCACCTATAGTACTTAATTACACTTTATAAATAATAATAATAATAATAGAACATGCTAGTTGCCAATTATTTATAGAATACAGTATAGAATAACTTAGAGATGAAGTACTATAGAATCAATAATCAGACATAAGATGAACAAGAGACCCAATAAAATCATTATTACTTTTTTAACAAATACTATAATGTTAAAGGACAACTGTTACCTCAAAACTATTTTCAATATAATAATCTTTTCATCAAGTTTTGAAAGTAAATAGATTTTTTTTAATGACGTATATGTAAAAAAAAAAGAAACTCATCTTTCCCTTTTATATATTACAGGATCCTTCAGCCTTTAATATATGACAAGATCCTTCAGCCATTTACATGCCCTTTGGGTCAGACTGTGTTTGAAAACAGACAGTTAGTCTCTATGGTTTTCAATGATTCACTCCTTGAACAGAAACAGGGAAAACTATCACTATCTGACCCTTATTCAAAAATATTAAACTGAGGGCAATATTATCTCCCTTTTAAATATAGTTCCAAAGAGATACTCAACCCCAGGACACTAATACTTAAAATTTTAACACAGGTAAGGTATCACCATAACCCCTGGCCCTCACAGTCCCTACCCTGCTACTGACATAGCAAATACAGTACACCTAGTACTTAGTTATAAGAGACTGAAGGTGGGCTCATTATTTTTAGCTGAATTTGTAACTGAGAATTCAGCTTTTACTAATGACCTGTTCATAGGACCCCTAAGCCTTGATAAAGACTTTTGACCCAAGTATTCAGACATTGACACAAGAAATGCTGGAATGAAGTACATATGAGCGAGTCCACGGATTGTGTGAGACATTTATAGGATTCCGATTGAGATGTCTTGATAAATCCTGACCATAGCAGTACTTTAATAAGTGAACAATATGGAATTTGAATATTTCCCTCTAACAGAGTGCCCGTAACAGCATTATTTTTTTCACTAGATATGGGATACAAACAATGATTTCTCTTCAGCTGCTGATTATATCTGGCAGATTACACTACTGAACATTAGCAAATTTACACTGTACTGTAATTAGAAAAAAAGCCCTCAATAAATTATAACAATACTAAATCCATAAAACCAGCCATTAGACCCCTTCTTACTTATCACCATATTATTATTAACTGTATTTAAGGCCCAAGGAATGGGATGGAGAAAAGAAGGGATACAGTCAATGTGTTCTCTCCTGACAATTCACTTTGTAAGTGATTACCTATAATGTGAATGACTGTGCTCAAGTCTGGCACATATATCCGTGTACACAGAGGATGTTTGCAAAATGGTTAGGGCATATGGGCTATATGCAATATGTATTTGGCTGCATCAAAGTAATGTTCCTTTGACTGATTATTTCCTTTGTGGAATTTCTTTATTTAATATTATTTGTTTTTGTCTATTATAGGTTAGCCTTTTGTTCATGGATTTTCTGCAATGTGCTGTTCTCCATGCTATTATTACAATATGGGATTTATATGATGATTTCCACTTCTTTGTGCATTATAATTTCCCTGATATCTTTTGTAAGCATCAGGCAAGAAGCCTGTAGTATCATGTTTGGTATTTCTGTTTTACAACCAACACTTGGACTTTCTTTCTGGATAAGCTTAGGAGCAGGTAAGTTACATACTATATATTTGACATTTTTATTTATGTCATTCCACATGAACATAGTATACTATGAGCAACATTTATATCCAGTATACAGAGAGAAATAAAAAGACATCAAATTAGCACAAAAACAAATTGCATGTCATGTAGAATGTTTTCTATAGTAGAAACAGTAGACTGCAATATATAATCAACTGGCTACCCACACATGCATGAGGTGACAGTTAAGTAACAGACAGACCTATTAAGATCTATGCAAATGTTGGAGTTCCCGTTCTCCTGAACTAGGTGAAAAATTGAATGCTAGAAGACAGTACACTGTAGAGCATCCAGAGGGGAAAGGCGAGGAAAGGAAAACAACAAAGTGGGGTTTCACATGAATTACTGTGACAGTAGAAACAAGAGAGGTAGTAAACCCCACAACCCATTATTCATTAATGTAATATGGGAAATAGAGATATGGGAAAGTAAAAGAAATGAAGTCTTGAAACAAAATAAACGTTTCAACAGTGTTTGGTGGTGAAAATTTGGGTTCCCCCCACTGAGAGATATAGGTCTTCTAGCTGTGAAATGATGTCTCTCAAGTTGACTTCCCTGTTAGAGTTGGGCACCTTGATTAGCGTGTGATGAACTCCACTACTGTAGATGGCTCCAACCATGACAGGCCTCCGTCATCTACTTTTTCCAACTCCATGATGCCCAACCTGCGGAGATGGGACTCCAGCTCCGGGTAGCTCCAAACTTTATAAATAGTCCCTGAGTGTGTAAACTAGAGTTGCTTCAGTGTTCCCCATCTGCAGGTAATGTCTCTAGCTCGAAGGTGCAGTAATAAAGATTGTAGTGTCTTGTGCCAGATGAATGAACTTTTGGTGAGGTTTGGGAACAACATTATGTGGGAGCCCTCAAAGAGCAATGGGGTTTTACCCTAAATGACTGAAACAAGCAGAGCTTTATCCTAAAGAGTTTGAAAGTGTATGATGAGGTCTGAAGTTGCAGATGCAGATGCTGGTGCATTCCCGGTTTCGGTAGTTCAAAACATGCCATCCATTTTTACTTGTTTGGCCTGTTTAGGTAGCAGCAAAACAGTGATACGCTGCCGAACGTAGTGTGACAGGTCAGGGAGGAGGCCACAGTTTATAGGATACTGCTGACCTTCAAATTATATCTCCTCCTCTGACCTTCCAACTCATCCTTTGCCGGTCTCAAGCCCGGATGAAAAAGGAGGAGGGTTGGGCGTGGGGATGGCAACCTCATCCTGGAAAAACCTCAACCGCTACAAAAACTCCAAAAAGAGAAATAGAAACTAATTTCCTGGAAGATGGAGGGCCTTTGAAGATACATGACGATAGGTAGTGAAAGCCAGAAGGAAGCCACCCAGCCAATTACCCTTCTTTTAACCAGGAGAACCCACATAGGCACGTTGAATGTCAGGACCATGTACGAGACATTCAAGATGAAGCAGGTAGCTGCCAAGATGAAGAAGAACAAACTGGTCACACTGGGCATCAGCAAAACCTCATGGACACAAGCCAGACAGAGGAGACTAATGACAGGAAACCTATTGCTGTACTCCGGGCAGGAAGAGAATGACACACCCCAAACGCAGGGAGTAGACTTTATGTTGTTCAAGCAAGCACAAAGGGCACTGATTGGATGGGAGGCGCATGGCCCCAGAATCATCAGAGCATCCTTCAGAACCAAGCAGAAGAAGGTTAAGCTCAATGTCATCTAGAGTTACGCTCCAAACAATGATTCCGATGAAGAAGACAAGGATGAGTTTTACAATAGACTGCAGAAAATCATAGAGACATTCCAAGCCAGAGACATTACATCCTTATGGGAGACTTGAACACTAAGATTGGACCAGACAACACAGGATATGAACAAGTCATAGGGATACGCGGGCTGGTAGTGATGAATGATAATGTGGAGAGATTTACGGAACTGTGTGCACTCAACAACCTGGTCATCAGAGGTAGCAATTTTCCTCACAAGCGGATCCACAAAAACACTTGGGTATCACCGGATAGTGTGACAGAGAACCAGATTGGCGTCCGACCACCACCTAGTAGTAGCCAGCATGCAGCTGAAGTTAAAGAAGAACTGGATGGAAACACAGTGTAGAGCATGGGTCGTCAATCTGGTCCCTACCGCCCACTAGTGGGCGTTTCAGGAATCCAGGTGGGCGGTAGGGATTTCCTCATTTTGAGAGATTGGGCGGGTGGGTGGGTGCAAGCCAGCGGTACCCCTGTGACCAGGTACCCACCATCACCATTTGCCGCGCGGGCTGAAAATCGAACCAGATATCAAATATTTAGTCTTGCGGCATCAACCTCAAGGATCTCATTAATCTTTAGTAAAGGTAATTTCAATTTACTTTATTGTTTTCTCATTAAACTTTATAAAGTTAAAAACATTATAAACATGTATAAAGTAGAAATAAAAAGATAAATGTACGTCCTTTTTTTTATTTTAAAAAAAACACCCTCCTTTCTAAAAAATATCCCACACTTGCGCGAAAACTGGTGGGCGGTAAGGAAATGTTTCCATCAAGAAAGATGCATTAGTGGGCGGTAGGTAGAAAAAGGTTGACTACCACTGGTGTAGAGTAAAGTATGATGTCAGGCACCTAAGGATCACCAGCGGCAGGAGGAGGAGTTTGGACTTCAGTTGAAGAACAAGTTTGAGGTGCTAAATGAGCTGCATGAGAAAGAGGAAAGATGTGATGTACAGGCCAGCTGGCAGACAATAAAAGCGACACTGAGAACAGCCTGTCAAGAACTAGTCGGAGCAAAGAAACATCATCAGAAAGAGTGGATCACAGCTGAGACCTTGGGCAAGATAGAGAGAAAACAGAAGAAGGTGGCAGTTAACAACACTGGGATTAGGGCAGAAAAAGCCAAGGCCCAAGTGGAATACGCAGAAGCCCACAGAGCAGTGAAGAAAAGCATTAGGAAGGACAAGAAAGACTACATAGATGGACTGGCAGCTGAAGCTGAACAGGCAGCATACAACGGCAACATGAAACAGCTGTACGACATGACTAAGAAACTGTCTGGAAAGTACAGCAAGCCAAAACAACCCGTCATGGACAAGAAGGGAAAGGTCATCACAGGACTAGTGCGGCAGATGAATAAATGATCTGAACACTTTGAGGAGCTCCTGAACAGACCAGCACCACCAAATCCACCAGACATCAACACAGCCAACGAAGATCTCCCCATCAACTGCAGCAAGCTGACTAGAGAAGAGATTGGGAATGCCATCACCATGATGAAGAACGGGAAGGCAGCTGGACCTGACATGACATACCAGCAGAGGCCCTGAAAGCAGACCTGAAATTATCAGTGGAGATGCTGTAAAGATCTGAGAGGAAGAAGAGATACCGACTGACTGGAAGGAGGGTTATCTAATCAAGCTTCCAAAGAAAGGTGACCTCAGCAACTGTAACAACTACATAGGTATCACACTCCTGTCAGTGCCAGGCAAGGTCTTCAACTGGATCCTCCTAGAGCGGATGAAGGACGTTGTCAATCCACAACTATGAGATGAACAAGCAGGCTTCTGTCAGAATCGATTATGCATGGACCAGATTGTAACGCTGTGCATCATAGTTGAGCGGTCTTTGGAGTGAACTCATCACTGTACTTTAATCTTGTCGACTATGAGAAGGCATTTGATAGTGTGGATCGAGAGGTCCTATGGAATCTCCTCTGACACTATGGCATCCCAGCCATGGTGGTCAATCTGATCAAGTGCTCATACGACGGAATGACCTGCAGAGTGATCCACGGTGAACAGCTCACCAACAGCTTCCAGGTGAAGACTGGAGTCTGACAAGGATGCTTGTTATCCCCGTTCCTTTTCCTCAATGCCATCAACTGGATCATGAAGACATCCACCAGCGAATGCAGAAATGGAATCCAGTGGACATTGTGGAGTCAACTGCATGATTTGGACTTTGCTGACGACCTCGCACTTCTCTCCCACAGCCGGCAGCAGATGCAAGATCAGTGTAGGCAGCTACATCAGCACAGGTTGGACTCATTATCCAAAAGGAGATCCTAAAGACCAACTTCAGCAACATCAACCCAATCACCCTGAATGGAAGTCCCCTGAAGTAAGTGCAGTTCTTCACTTACCTGGGCAGCATCCTCAACCAGCAAGGTGAAACAGATGCAGATGTCAAGGCAAGGATCAGCAACAGCTGTCTCAGAAGGATTCTCCACATTCGCTGACCAGTAATACCAATGGGAAAGGACCTGCCAACTTTAAGCAGAGGTAGAAAACTGGAAGAGAAGATGGGGCTGGATAGGGCATACCCTATGCAAACTGCTAACCAACATCACCAGACAGGCTCTCAGATAGAACCCCCAAGGAAATAGGAAAATAACATCCAAGAAATACCTGGTGACGCGACTTCGAGGCAGACATCACAAGGATGGGCTACACCTGGAGTCAACTAGAAAGAATAGCCTAGGACAAAAGTATCGGGAGATCTACCTTTTGCTGCCCATACCCCGGGAGGGGTGGAGAGCATAAGTAAGTCTGATCTTCCATCGCTTCTATCCTCTCAGAGGACTCAAGCTGTTGCCACTGTAGGTGGGCTACTCTCTGCTCTGCTGTGGGATACCTTGTGTCGTAGATGCTCGTTGAAGGGTCCTTGCAGTAGGCCATGTCAGCTTCAATGTTTTGCCGGAGTTCTGCCAGCATAGCTTTCAGCTCATAAGTTGTGACCGGGTACCTGGTCGGTGCCAATTTTGTTTTGGGCCCGGGTGTAGGGTGAACCACTTCCCTTTCTCCATGTTCAAAGAAAGCATCTTCTGAGGAGTAAGAGTGCCATTTTGTGCCATACTGTCTTTTGAGACTCTTAGATTTTAAGAGTGAGTTTTCATTTTCTATATGTTTGGTGTCCTCAAAGCTTATGCATAATTTACTTGTGCTTGAGAATGTACAGGTCTCTGAAATGTAGATAATAATATGATAGTGATATGAACTAAATAATATTAAGCATATTTTTCTAACATGTTTAGTGCTACTATACTTTATAGCTTTAAAGGAAAAAGATAGTGTAAATATATAATAATAAGAAGAGAAAGGTGAGACCATAAGGTCCTAAGTGAAAGAATAGTTAAACAAGGAAAGAGAGCCCTACCTTTATTAAACCTAATGAGGGGAGCAGTATAAAAAATGGACAGAAAATAAGGGAGGTGTTGGAAGAGGCAGTAGTTCCTCAACTTGCATTCAAAACCTGAATGCTAACCTTCTCAAAATAATGGCTTAGAGAAGGTAATAATTCCTCAACACAAATACAAATCCTAAATGCTAACCCACTCAGAAGAGAGAGACCAGGCTATATCAGAAAAAAAAATGTATATATGCAAGCCTAGATAGCATAAGTAAAGTGTTGAGAATAGAGAAAGCGGGTAATAACAATGAAAAGCTTAGGGCTAATGGGGGGAATGAGCCCATATACTTGACCTAAAGGGGAGAGATGAAAAAAAAAAAAAAAAATTCTCACAAAATCCAAGCCCAAGTCTAGAACACTATAGAAAAAGGACAGGAATAAGTGGGTAAATGGGTAAAAAAAAAAATAATACCTCGGCACTGTGACAAAAACACACAAGTGCCTACAATATGTATCTCTCCCTGCCTATTCAGGTCTATCTAAGTTAGCTACAAAAACAATCCATGTACCTCAGCACTGTATACAAGTGCCTACCTACATACCACTCCCTGCCTGTCCAATAAACTAGTTTCCATTAAATTAACCTAAATAGAAATTCATATTCTTGTGCTACCAAATAAGTGGTAAAGAAAAGAAAAAAGAAAATAAATAAATAAATTAAAATATGCTCGACGCGCGTTTCGGCATATTAGCATGCCGTCGTCAGGAGCAGTGAACCTGTACTGTAGCCATGTAGCCGTTTATATACTACTTGTCACATTGTAATCTATATATATAAATATATAATAACCTACAACTACGACTGTAATATCCTTTATCGTTACTTGTCATGTTTGCATTTCCATATTGTTGTAATAGTTTTTATTACCATATGTAAGATATTGTTTGGTGCAGTTTAGCAGCGCAGCATTTGAGACTACTCAAATTATTTTACCAGACACCTTAAAATGATAAAAAAAAAAATTTAATATAGATATAGCTCCTTTTTAAATCATAATAACAGAAATCACCAAAATTGCCCTGATCAAAAGTTTGCATACCTTTGAATGTTTTGCCTTGTTACAGCCACGCAAGGTGACACACACAGGTTAAAATGACAATTAAAGGTTTATTTCCCACACCTGTGGCTTTGTATATTGCAATTAGTGTCTGTGTACAAATAGTCAGTGAGTTTGTTAGATGTCACATGGATGCATTGAGCAGGCTAGAGCCATGGGGAGCAGAAAAGAACTGTCAAAAGAGCAATAATCGAGCCACTTTGGGGAGATTTCAAACGTGCAGTTCGTGTAAGACGACCAAAGACTTTGCATTACCTGGAGGCATTTTGCCAAGCCGAATGGGCAGCTATACCAACTGGGTAGGGGCCTCATAGACAACTATTACAAAAGATTGCACGCTGTCATTGATGCTAAAGGGGCAATATATAGTATTAAGAACTAAGGGTATGCAGACTTTTGAACAGGGGTCATTTAATTTTTTTTCTCTGTATCCGTGTTTTGTTTTATGATTGTGCTATTCTGTTATAACCTACAGTTGAATATAAATCTCATAAGAAATTAAAGAGATGTGTTTTGCCAGCTCACACTTTTTTTTTTTTTTTTAAATGGTACATATATTACCAATTCTCCAAGAGTATGCAAACTTTTGAGCACAACTGTATATATATTCTTATCTCTGCCAGATAAGTTCTGTATGTATGTATCTATATATATAAATATACACATACAGAACTTATCTGGCACCCTCCTCAAGCACAACTCTTAAATAATGGCCTCAGTGCTCACCCACTCTCATAAAATATTCCAATAAATGAAAGTGCTTACAGGACTTCGAGAATGAGATTTATTCTGTTCAAGCTCATACGTGACACCCACAGCAAATGTGCAGTTTAACATTTGTATCCTACTGGGTCATTATCAAGACCATGGGTTAAGTTAAGTTGGCCAAAATAAATCACATTCTTTAATTTCTGTGCATTCTTTTATTTATTGAAGTATTATATTTTATTTATTTTTTTCAATATAATTTTAATATTGCAACCATTTACAGTATTTGTTTGTACTACTAAATTTAGTGACTTGACTGATGCCTGAAGGAAGAAAAAAAACAATTTCTGTGACATTTTAAGACAGATTTATCAAGGCAAAAACAGGTGGTATTTTGAGGTAAAGTTCTAACACTATGTAAACCAATAGGATGTGACTGAACATTTAGTACTTTGTACCCAAAATAGCATTTGTTTAGCCTTAATAAATCCCATTAATTTGGCAGAAGTTTTCTGAAGCTGCATTATGTGCATTATTACATGCATGCTCATCTAAATAGTTTCTGTTTTGTGTTTCAGGAATGCTTTGCCTTATGCTCAGTCTGATACTTATAGTATTGCATATAAGGAAGCCAACGATTTTGAAGCGCATATTTAATGACATTGATGCAGCAAAAAAAATCTCGGACTCAGAAGAAGTACTTTTCTTGGATGACAATCAAACGATAATGTTACAGCAGATGCTCTAGTGAAGTCAGTACTATAAGATATATATCTTGACTCATTTTCTACTACACCTATTGGATGTGCTCCAGAAAGGCAACATTTAGCGTTCAAATGGAAGACTTTCTGAAAAGGACTCTGTCGTACTTGTACACAACCTCTTTGGAACTTATAACTTTCAGTAGATATTCAGCAGAAATTTTGCACAGGCAGGGAAGGAGTTGAGATTCCTGAAGAATAATTTCCCATTTCAAAATATTAAAGGATACAGTTTAATGCTAATTATTCTGATGGACAATACATGTTACTTTGACTAAGAAATGGATACTCTCAAAATTGTAAATACTTGCCACCAAAACCCAGGAAGAAAATATCATTTAACATGTTTTATATGTTTACATAATCAGGTTTTCCATCATGGAAAAGTTTCAGCCTACACAACTGTATTAACATTCTATTCTGCTAAAATAACAAACAAGCATTAACTGAATGAAGATACTTTCAGAAAGGCAACAGTGGAATAAAAAAAAATGATTCAGATGTCCATCTACCTGCATATCATCCTAGTGAAATTTTAAACATTTGGTGCCACCAGTAATATTAAGCTTAAGAAGTCTAGTGACAATGCATATTCATCCATGCATGTTGTATTTGTTGAACTTGATTTCTACCTGTTCTCCACCTTGAGACAGGTGGTATCTGCATTTTCTGATGCCACAAGCCACCATGGCTTAGCTTCCACACTCGGACATTTCCTCAGAGTAAAGAACAATTAGCTTAAACCAATCTTCATGCTTTTCACTGGATTATGCAGGCCTTTTATAATTGAGAGTGGTGTGTGTATCCCTGTTAGATACTCTTTAGAACAATCCTTCTGTCCCACCTCTCTTCCTTCTGTGCCTTAGTTGTCTTATATCAAGGCCATGGCTCTAGTTACTGAATATCCTTTATTTTATTTCTCTTTACTGTCCTGGCACTAGGCATTACAATATAATTATATCAGTTCCGACGCATTACTGTTGCTTCCAATTTTGGAAACTCCTATTTTCCCTAATAACTTCCACATAGTATGAGATCAAGGTAGAAGGAGAAATCTGTCCCAAGACAAAGATAAAACTTAAATGTTTATTGGTAACACACTAAAAATAATGACAACACATGTGTTTATAAACCTAGGTCTAAATGATAATGGGCAGGGAGGGAGGGGAGAAAAGCCATGACAACGGACACAATCTGGGTACAGAATAGCTGGAGGGTGAAAGTACCCGATCGAGTTTCTACAATGCTAAAGATACAACTATAGTGGAGAGTCAATACAAATGGAGGGGATCTCTGTAGCCAAACAGTTGCTACAAATTATATTAGCACTTGAATGTATCTCACGGTAAAAGTCTGGTGCACCACATAACACTGTGATGTAGGACTAGTAGTGAATGCTAGAGATGGCTAATATATACATGACTGTATTAAGCACCAGGTAACCGGTAGAGTGGAAGATAGACTAAACTGTAAATTGGATGCGTGGTGTAAATAAGGTACTATACCAGTGTGGTAATACACGCCATATATAAGTACCACTGGCTAAGTATCAAATACGTGCATTGATTAAATAATTTACCTAGTATTTAAAAGCCAGAGGGTAATTGTAGCGGCAGGATCAAGTGAGTGTAGATGAAATATAACACATAGATACTTATATAATCCTGTAGTATAGACTGATTCGCTGGCTGATAATCTGGCGGTAGCAGCAAGAAAATCTATAACGAGAATAGCTGTCTGTGCCTTCGAGGGCACCTATCTAGACAAGTAAGACTAAATAACTAACTGCCGTCTAAACTGATAAGATGCTGGTTAGATCAGGGTATGCTGACAGCTAAATCAACTATCAAGAGATTCTTAAAAAGAGGTAAGACTGTCTGTGCCTTCGAAGGCACCTATCTGAAGACAAATATAAGTCTAGCTGACTGCCTCTAGGGAAGAACAAAAGGTCCGATAAGTGACCCTTATTACCAAGATCCAACTATCAAACTTAGTGATAAAAACTTGAGGGCAAAATACTTGGTATATCTGGGTAGGTAAGAGCCGCAGACTGGCGAAACTCACGTCGGGGCTCATTCTATTTTCCTGTCCTTATTTACCATTGAGTTACCTGGTGCTTAATACAGCCTTACATATATTAGCCATCTCTAGCATTCACTACTAGTCCTACATCACAGTGTTATGTGGTGCACCAGACTTTTACCGTGAGATACATACAAGTGCTAATATAATTTGTAGCAACTGTTTGGCTACAGAGTTCCCCTCCATTGGTATCGACTCTCCACTATAGTTGTATCTTTAGCATTGTAAAAACTCGATCGGATATTTTCACCATCCAGCTATTCTTTACCCAGATTGTGTCCGTTGTTATGTTTTTCTCTCCCCCCACCCATTATCAATTAGAACTAGGTTTATTTAATTTTTAGTATATTACAAATAAACATTTAAGTTTTACCTTTGTCTTGGGACAGATTTCTACAGTATCCAACCAAAGGTTACCCCCTCATCTGTCCCTAATGTACTACATTTGGACTGTGTTTTGCTTCCTATTTATTAGTTAGCATGAGATCAATCTCATCCCTCTTGGAGAGGGCCTCTCCTCTCCAACCATAGGATCAACACTATTGGGATTGCCTTTTGCTTACCTTTTACAGCTATCGACCAGAGACTGCACCTATGCACTAACTTCTTTTCATTATTACATATTGCAACTTTAACTCTACTCTTTCCTATCACTGCTCTGTCTTCACCACCTTACCCTTTGAAAATATGTACAATTCTCGTCTCACCTCCGATCATGCTCGATGTACCTTTTTCTAACACAAACACCTGCATCGCCATTCTAAGTGTGACCCAGTAGTTTCACAGTGCCTCGATGAATCACAATGGGAGTTATTGCTCTCAACATTCCTCTATATCCAGTAAAATATAACAAAATTAGAACTGACCTACAATTTGCTCATTCACTGATATATGATGCCAGATGACATATTTTATATTTGCTTGACTTTATGGTTTCTGATGGAGGTTTCATTCATGGAATCCATATTGCATATATCCTGCAAGGTGCCTGATTCCTTTACACTACAGGAGATCCAGTCCCCCTTTATGTAAAGAGCAGAGCCTCAAACTTGCCTAGCCATGAGCTCTCCCTTCATTTCCTTATTTTTATCATTTCCAATTGAAAGTATGGTATTTTGACCCCTTATGGGTAATTGTAAATTATTTGTAAATATTAATAAAGACAATTGTACAAATACAAGTATTTATTTAGCTACACATTCTGTTTTGCTACAGACCCGTTAATACACTAAGGCACAGGAATCAATTACTGTATATACTCGAGTATAAGACAAGTTTTTCAGCAATTTTTTTCTGCTGAAAAACCCCCACTCGTCTTATACTCGAGTCACTGTCTGTATTATGGCAATTTACATTGCCATAATACAGACCAGGACCGCTGGGCTCATTACAAGCCCGGCGGTCCTGTTGGGGGCTGGCAGAGAGCTGTAACTTATCTTTCCTGCAGCTCCTGTCAGCTCCCTTCCCCTGCGCTCCGGTCAGCTCCACTGTAAGTCTTGCGAGAGCCGCGGGGTCAGAGCATTGCCACGGGTTACCATGGCAATGCTGCGAGCGGCAGTCACACCGCGAGACTTACAGTGGGAGCTGGTAACAGTTATTAGGTACAGCAGATGATTGGAGCCCAAAATGGTACCAATTGTAACTGAAGAGTCAGGCAAATTGCAGTATGCAGGATAGGTCGCAGGAAAAACTAATTGAAGTGGACTGTGTGCAATGTTCCATGTCCCTTAACCCTACAGTAGTAATTATTGCAGTTTCCAAAAAGATAGGTTTTGAGGGACTTTTTAAATGACTGAAGACTAGAAGGTCTCATGGGGGTAGGCAGGCTGTTCCAGAGGAAAAGAGCCCACCATTAAAGGTCCTGCAAGTGCAAATTAGCAGTAAGGGTGCAAGCAGCGAACAGGAAACAGTCGCTGGTAGAGCGGAAAGATGGAAAAGAAATATAGCAAGGGTCAGAATTGTTTAGAGATTTAAAAGTAAGGGTTAGTTATTTGAACTAAAACCTATACAACACAGGAAGCCAGTGTAAGGATCGACAGAGGGGTGAGGTGTGAGAAGAGCTACAGGAGCAGCATTCATTACAGATTGTAGCAGGCAGTACAGCTTCTGGAAAGACCAGTTAGGAGAGAATTACAGCAATCAAGGCAAGAGATTAGTGGAGCATAAACAAGCTCCATGGCAGCATTTTGTGTAAGAAAGGAGTGGGCGCAGGCAATGTTTTTCAGGTGGAATCGACAGGTTATTGCAACAGACTGGATATGAGGTACAAAGAAGCCAGAATCAAATACATCACTAAGACAGCAAGCTTGGAAGGATGTGCTGATGCAAGTACCATCAACTTGCAGGGAGGGTATTTTGAGGAGAAGCTCAGTTTTGAAGAGATTGAGTTTCAGAAAGCAGGAGGACATCCAGTCAGAGATAGAAGAAATGCCAGCACTGACAAGTTGTAGGACAGCGGGGGAGAAATCAGGGGAGGAACAATATATTTGGGTGTCATCAGCATACAGGTGGTAGTGGAATCTAAACTAATTAATAAGTTTGTCAAGAGAGACAGTATAAAAAGAGAACAAAAGGTGTCCAAGAAAAGAGCCTGGGGAGACTCCAAATGAGACATGATGAGGGGAGGATAAGTCATTGGAAAAGGAGACACTGAATGAATGTTGGGAGAGTTAGGAGAGCTCAGAGAGGACTGTGTCAGAGAGACTGAGGAATTGAAGAGTTTGGAGAAGGAGGCCTTGATCAACAGTGTCAAAGGTGGCAGAGAGGTAAAAAATAATTAGTATGGAGTAGTGGCCTTTGGATATAGCTGTGATTATATTAAATAACTCTAATTAGAGTGGTATCAGTAGAGTGGAGAGGGCGGAAGCCAGATTGACGAGGTCGAGGAGAGAGTTGGAATTGAGGAAGCAAGCCAAGTTAACAACAGTTTCATGGCAACAATGTAGTAAAACATGGAGCTCTGAAAAAGAGTTATAAATGAAAGAGCAAGGAAGACTTCCATGTCTGTGTTCTATAAAATACTTTATTTCCTACAGAGTCCTCTTTTTTCCTTCCCTTCCTCTTTACATATATAGTATATAAATAATAGAATTTAAAGTTGGAGGGATTTACTAAGAGGGACTTAGAATTGGTGGTACCAGTCTTCAGGCCATGGAATATGTTTCCTCATAATTCTCAGCCAGGTGATAGTAGTTACAATCCACCGTGAGCCTATGTTCCCCTAAGCCATAAACCGTCAACAAGAAGAATACTTTTTAGCGCCAACAGTTTGTACTTTAGATTTGAAATTTAAGCTATTCAAAGTAAATCATTATAAAATGGAATGCAGTTTATCCCTTGTTCAATCTGACAGTGTGCTATGGGTAAGTTACTAATTTTATGACCCCTGGTTTCTTCATTATATTTAATGCCCCACATTAGTATAAACGTTGCTTTTAACAAATATAACAAACATACTTAGTGTCATAAGCTGTGGAAGCAAAAGACTTCTGCATACATTTTGTATTTTTTAACCTTATTAAGCTTTTATTTTAGAATTCAATTCTGATTTATATTGCATAGTCTTATCCACTTGTGCAATATCATTGATGTACACTAGATGCCACCATCTGCATTGTATGTGTTGTAGTTTGTAAACTTGCGAATTTGCCTCCAAAGCAACTTTTGTGCTTTAACACACATTTCGAGCACATGAAGGATGCAGGCAAAGGTAAAAATGAGACCCAATTAGGAGCCATTATGCAATTTTTATATTAAACATTAGAATATATTCTAATACATGGGAAGAGAAGGGAAAATAGTGTGAAATCAAAATTAATTCAAAGTGGATTTAAAACATTTTAAAACTTGAGGTTTATTGAGTTCCTTGATGAGACATAACATAAAGGAACTAACTGAAGCAGATGGTAAATAAATTGTAAAAAGGTTTAGGTTACAAAATATAAAAAGGTTTAGGTCGCAATACATTTGGTTACACGATGCTTCTTCATATTGTACAAAACATAACAGGATATTCCTGCATTCCCCTGCATTCAACTTCCTAATTGTTCCAGAGCTCCTCTTTTAAGAATAGTAGTTGATCGCTGTGGCGATATGGCGCTGGCGTCTCTGGCCCTGAAAGTGGACCAGTTCAGGCCTAGTATTGCCTGTTGGATTCTTTGCATTAGCCTGTACTTTTCCCGCTAACAAACACAGCGTCTCTCCTAGCTGACGATTTAGTTGGAAGGTATACGGTTCTATACGGTTACTGAAGGCGAAACAGTTCAGACGTTATATTTCCTGTGGTAACTTCTGCTAGCTCGGCTGGTGAACTTTTACCCTGAGCACTAGGACTTTGGTACTTGAGTCGCTAGACCCCCGTCAATGCAGGATATTTTGCAGAGTTGCTTTTGGTATTACAGGATATGCTATCTACCTAAAACTAGGAATTCTCCTATGATTAAACGCACTATTACAGACCGTAGATAGTTACAACACAGAAAGAGACGAGGAAGCTTCTTCTTGATATAAAAGTGAACTCCAAAATGAACTGCTTTATTGTATGAGTGTGAAAGAATTTACTTTGATTCCAAGGTTGAAGCTTATAGGTGTCATATTAGATATCCTATATTAAAATTGGCTAACTTGAACTCAGGAAATGCTTAATGCTTAAAACGACACTTAAGACCATATATTTCTAGTTCCGGGAGCAGAAAGCCCCTACCTGTGCTGTCTCTCATAAATCAGTCTGTTCTTTCTCTTTCTCTGAACTTATCTGTTATATGTACATATCATTCATCCCTATGTCTTATCTGTACTCCTTTCACCCTTTCACTCCATTCCTACTACTGTCCTATGACTATTTGCACTTACTTTTTAATGTATAAAAACACATAATGAAAAATAAACAACAGAGGCTTATTTTGATTACCAACAGGTGTCTGGTGTCTGAATTCACGCTCCAAGTGCACTTGAAATATGAATTTGGGCTCCCTTGAATATACCAAAGATCGCATTGGATCTATATCATGAGCACACAGCTTTTTCTACATTTACAGGTATGACACACATGTTCGCATAACATAGGAAGAAGTATGCAGATACAGTGATTACAGTGTGGACATGGTCAGAGCTAGCTCTGGCAACACCATGGGTCTCGTTGACCAGATTACTTTAAGCTTACGATAGGCAGGATGTGACACTGTTGACTCAGTCCCACCTCCTACTGTGCTGGCTATACATCTTAAAATGGCTTGTTAGGTACATTTCCTAATCCCTTCAGACATCCTGGCAGCTAGCTGAGGCTATCTGACACCAAAGGTAACTAAATACATTACATATGCACTATTATTATTATTTATTTATTTTCTACCCTGCTTCTGTGAACCTGTGTGGTGGAACTCTAGTTCTTCACCTGCATACATTCCATTGCTATTGATGGTAGCACAATGGTGCTGTAAGTTCTCGAACGGAAAAAAAAACATATTGACCTGCATGTGGGTATTGATCAAATACATAGCATGGTATACTGGTATGGTTTAAAAGAAAGTAAAACAGCACAAGGTAAAATAAAGCCGAACTACACGCAGGACCATCCATCTGACAGCTCATATTTATCCTCCCTGGTCCTTCCCCAGATTCCCCTCGACACTCCTCACCGTGAAGAAATTGGCAAAGCTTCATAGTCTATCAATCTGGTATTGCTATATTCCTGACATTGCTTCCAAAGGGTCATTTCAGAAGAAGTGAAAGAGGTCAGGTAGGAAGCCATGAAGTTTTGCTCTCATTCTATGAGGCACAATCAATATGTGTAGGAATAAGCCATGCATCACTTCAGGTATCTTTGGAGGGACATGCAGAAGCAAAAAAATAATCTGGTGAAATAGAGACCTGAACTTCACCCACTGACTGTAGAAGTTGTTAAACTTGTTCCCTGTAGGATTGAATTTGGGGGCAAGTGCACCAAACATGTAAATGCACCCGTCTCTACTTCGCACCCCCAACAAATCAGAGAGGTGGTTGGCTATATCTTATGTAAGCGAGATGGGGGTAGGTACCGCTTAAATAGTAATTTGTCATGCATTTGTAAGTGATTTGCACATTTTGTAAATTTACGTAGGTAAATTTTGCTAATACTAGAGAAAGCCAGTCCTTTATATATATACAACATCTGAACATAATGGTAAGTAGTGATATACCTAGAGCACCCACTCCAAATAAATACAGACAGGGGTAACTGTAAACTCAACAGGGGATATAATGGTAAACACACTGCTAGGATTGCCTACAGCTCGATACGTGAAAACATATTTTTAAAGATATTAAACTTTAAAAAGTACACCTAAAAATAATATACCTAAAAAATATAAATACACCTAACAGAAGTATAGGAGATAGGAAACTATAAAAAAATTATAAAAAATGAAAAAGTTTAAAATCCCCATTTAATCCTATTGGTTTTAATGTTTGTCCTCATTTCTTGTCGGCCTAATTTTATATATAAAATTTATATATAAAATTTATTTATATAAAAATTTTTTCAAAACCTCAAAACTTTAACCCTTTAGGATCTTTATTATGCATTTTCAAGAAATGAAGAGACAGTCGCTCTTGGTTGTGGTTGGAACCCAAATCCTGTTCATGGCATTAGCTTGTTGATGGCATTTCTCAATTTAAAAATTAACTCTGTAACCCATTCCTTAATTGTAACATAATATATACTAAAGTATTCATCAGACTGTCCCTATGGAAAGCACTGCAGCTACAAGAAAAAAATTAGTTTGATAACTTGCCTAATAATTATTATGTGCTCCATCTAATCAATGGACACCCACTAAAATATCATGGAAAGTCAAAGTCCCATAAGAAAAGGTAAAAAAAAACAAAGAATCAAAGCAATATAAAGAGATCCTTAAGAAGCACAACTGAACACAGAACACTTCTCCATCACTTTGCAACAGGATTTAAACAAAGTTGGAACTAATTATAAAAAGTAAGTATAATAAGCATTAAGCACTAACCATGCTGTCAGCTGAAAAGAAAGAAAAGGTGCCTCTGAGGAATCTTCATTAGTAGGTGCGAAATGCGTCCAGCTATCCTTTAAAAAATAAATATATATTTTGCTTGTCCCCCTGTTTTTTTTCAGGTATGTGAATAAAATGTTGCATTATTTTGCACTATGCTTATCCACATTTTCTGATCTGAACAATTGCCATGTATGTTTTTGTTTTCTAATAAATAATCACTTCTCATTAAATCTCCATGGTATTTGTGATTGATACTACATTAGAGTGATTTCATTTATTACCCTGAGAAATTATTTTAACTTTTGTCACATTTAACATTGATTATTCATACAGACACACAATATCCTTCTTTTAAATAATATAGATAAATGCCACTAGATACTAGAGTCAATAATTAAATAGTATAAAATGTTACATTTGAATTTGGTGACTTTATAAGGGGACTTATAAATTACTAAAGGGGGATATAATGGATGAGGTCAAGGTACAGAGAAGGCTTGTAGAATGATATTGTAAGGCTATAGAACACTAGCACAATACTTAACAAAACAAATATATTTTTATTTTAAATATTATAAGCCTGTGAGTATAAAAATATTTAGATTTCTTAACATATTGGATAAGCCAGTGGTTTCAAAACGTATTAGGTTCAAGGCTCCGTTAATATTTCAATATTTTTCCAAGGCACCCCAAGTCAAAACTTCTAAGTTGTATATATGTACAGCGCTGCAGCATTTACTGGCGCTATAGTGTAATGTATAGTTTTGGTGTTTAACCCCTTAAGGACACATGTCATGTGTGACATGTCATGATTCCCTTTTATTCCAGAAGTCTGGTCCTTAAAGGGTTAAAGGGGTGCTTGTATATAGTTTTAGTATTTTAATACAGGGGTGGGTTTGAATTTAATATTTGTGTTTGAGTGAAGGGGTGTGTTTGTATATCCTTTTGGAGTTTGAATGCAGGGGTGTGAATGTATGTAATATTTCTGTTAGATTGCAGAAATGCATTTGTATGTTGTGCTGGTGTTTGACTGCTTGGATGTATGCACATACACTACCGTACACACATACATACTTACACAGATATACATGCACATTAACACACAAATACATATAAATACACTATACACCATATACATATAAATACATATAGACACCGACACATAAACACACATAGATACACACTGACACATACACACACATACACGCATGCACCAACATATACACACACAAACACTCTGACACACAGACACACGCACGCTGACACACACAAACATGACACATGCAGCATCATGACACAGAGACACACACTCACACTTAGGAATTGTATTTACAGATACACACACTGACAAAAAGGTGCACATCCTGACACACAGATGTGAGAACACACACAGGCACACACACTTACACAGAAGCAAACTGACATATATACACACAGAAGCACACCCTGACACAGACACTCACACATACCCTGACACACACACACACACACATACACACACACTCACACACCCCCTGACACATACACACACACAAGTGATTTTTCTTTATATCTCTAGCAACCCTCCTGTTAGCTTACCTTGTGTGTCAAGGAGGGTGACTTGGATTCCTGGTCCTGCTGGCTGGTGGGAGTGAAGAGTCTAGAGTGCTCCTCTCCCCTCATGCTGTGGCTGCCTCCTCGCTCTCCTGCGCTGTCTCCCTGCACGAAGTTGGGAGGAAGTGACAGTCTGTCAATTTCTCTTTGCCGGAAAAACACCACAGGGGCACCCGACGGGCACCTGTTCAGAATAAATGTTTTCAGGTGCTAAAATCATAGCACCAGGGAAACATTTTGTGGCACCCCAGTGTGCCTGTCACAGCGCCCCAGGGCACCGCGGCACACAGTTTGTGAACCACTGGGATAAGCCAAAATATTTGAAGATAGTAAAAAAGAGAATAAAGACAGTTCACATAAAAAAGTAAGTTCAAGCTATTGAAATGAAGAACAGTGCAATGGGGGAAATGTATCAAAGCGTTCTGTCCTAAAAAGCAGTGAAAAATGTAAACCAAGTCAGTGTAATGTGCCCATGGTGATTGTCCCATGTTTAGTACTTTAGACCACATACTTTAGACCTCCCAATATATGAAATAGCTGAAGAAAGTTTAGTATAGAATGAAGCTCAAGAATGAGTAAGTGTATTTAAAATACCAATGATAAATTAGCTGGGAGTCAATAAGGAAGTAGGTCAATGTTTTGCATATTAATAAAAACCATTATGAAAAAAATGTCTCAATGTGTCTATTTTTTCTTAGAACTATTTTATGGGTGTACATTTTGATTACCTGTGTAAGCAATCTCCCTTAGGCCTGAATTACAGGGAGTGCAGAATTATTAGGCAAGTTGTATTTTTGAGGATTAATTTTATTATTGAACAACAACCATGTTCTCAATGAACCCAAAAAACTCATTAATATCAAAGCTGAATATTTTTGGAAGTAGTTTTTAGTTTGTTTTTAGTTTTAGCTATGTTAGGGGATATCTGTGTGTGCAGGTGACTATTACTGTGCATAATTATTAGGCAACTTAACAAAAAACAAATATATACCCATTTCAATTATTTATTATTACCAGTGAAACCAATATAACATCTCAACATTCACAAATATACATTTCTGACATTCAAAAACAAAACAAAAACAAATCAGTGACCAATATAGCCACCTTTCTTTGCAAGGACACTCAAAAGCCTGCCATCCATGGATTCTGTCAGTGTTTTGATCTGTTCACCATCAACATTGCGTGCAGCAGCAACCACAGCCTCCCAGACACTGTTCAGAGAGGTGTACTGTTTTCCCTCCTTGTAAATCTCACATTTGATGATGGACCACAGGTTCTCAATGGGGTTCAGATCAGGTGAACAAGGAGGCCATGTCATTAGATTTTCTTCTTTTATACCCTTTCTTGCCAGCCACGCTGTGGAGTACTTGGACGCTTGTGATGGAGCATTGTCCTGCATGAAAATCATGTTTTTCTTGAAGGATGCAGACTTCTTCCTGTACCACTGCTTGAAGAAGGTGTCTTCCAGGAACTGACAGTAGGACTGGGAGTTGAGCTTGACTCCATCCTCAACCCGAAAAGGCCCTACAAGCTCATCTTTGATGATACCAGCCCAAACCAGTACTCCACCTCCACCTTGCTGGCGTCTGAGTCGGACTGGAGCTCTCTGCCCTTTACCAATCCAGCCACGGGCCCATCCATCTGGCCCATCAAGACTCACTCTCATTTCATCAGTCCATAAAACCTTAGAAAAATCAGTCTTGAGATATTTCTTGGCCCAGTCTTGACGTTTCAGCTTGTGTGTCTTGTTCAGTGGTGGTCGTCTTTCAGCCTTTCTTACCTTGGCCATGTCTCTGAGTATTGCACACCTTGTGCTTTTGGGCACTCCAGTGATGTTGCAGCTCTGAAATATGGCCAAACTGGTGGCAAGTGGCATCGTGGCAGCTGCACGCTTGACTTTTCTCAGTTCATGGGCAGTTATTTTGCGCCTTGGTTTTTCCACACGCTTCTTGCGACCCTGTTGACTATTTTGAATGAAACGCTTGATTGTTCGATGATCACGCTTCAGAAGCTTTGCAATTTTAAGAGTGCTGCATCCCTCTGCAAGATATCTCACTATTTTTTGACTTTTCTGAGCCTGTCAAGTCCTTCTTTTGACCCATTTTGCCAAAGGAAAGGAAGTTGCCTAATAATTATGCACACCTGATATAGGGTGTTGATGTCATTAGACCACACCCCTTCTCATTACAGAGATGCACATCACCTAATATGCTTAATTGGTAGTAGGCTTTCGAGCCTATACAGCTTGGAGTAAGACAACATGCATAAAGAGGATGATGTGGTCAAAATACTCATTTGCCTAATAATTCTGCACTCCCTGTATTCCCTCTTACACTTTTGCAACCATTATATTTTAACTTTTTTAAGTCATTTCTCACATCTAGGTTTTTGCATACATTATAACTTGTATTTCACAACATTTTAAATTTTTGTGTTTATTAAGGTTTCCAGAATACATGTGTATTAATGTGAAACAGCAATGTGTTCAGTATTTTAGTCTACACTGGATTTCACACATCATTAAGTGAAGTTGTAAGCATTGTCATTAGCTTGTACTTTGAAAACTACAGTCCATAAAACTTTGTCAAAATCCTTGCCTGGAAATTATAGACCTGTGAGTTTAACTTCTTTGACTGGGAAAGTATTTAAAGGGCTTTTAAGGGATAATATTCAGGAATTCATTGGGAAGAACTCTTAGCAATTATCAGCATGGTTTTATGAGGTGTTGCAGTGGATGTGATCTACTTGGATTTTGCCAAGGCATTTGATACAGTTCCTCAATATAGGTTAGTGTTCAAAAGAAATTGGTCTAGATGAATACTCTTGTTCTTGGGTAAAACATTGGCTTAAGGATAGAATACAATGAGTTGTCATTAATGGTAAATTTTCAAGCCGGACAAAAGTGGTAAGTGGTGTCCCAGAGGGTTCTGTTCTGGAACGGCTTCTGTTTAACATATTTATATAGCCACGTTTTAATGTTTGTAGATGACACAAAACTCTGTAAAGTAGTAACATGTGAGCAGAATATTGCTTTGCTGCAGAGGGATTTAGATAGATTGGGGGACTGGGTACTAAAATGGCAGATTAAATTTAATGTAGACAAATGCAAAGTTATGCACTTTGGGGTAAACAATGCACAAGCAACTTACACCCTAAATTAGGGATAACAACACAAGAGAAGGATTTAAAAATTGTCATAGACAACAAATTAGGCTGCAATATGCAATGTCAATCAGCAGTGGCTAAGGCCAGAAAGTGCATTCTATCAGATGCATTCAGTTTTTATTTTATTTTAAATTGGTGCTTTGCAAATTTTCCAAATCCTATACTTTGTATACTTTGCAGAAGCACAGATTTTAATCCGGATACCAAATACATCCATGCACTTGCTGCAGTTCGCTTTAGGATACTGAATTCTGACCATATTTGGTTTTAGTACAAATGATAATTGTCAATGAATGTGGAATTCAGTCATTTTCACAGAATTTTGTCCATCCAGACTGTGACAGACCACCCAGTCAGCCAGCACATGTACATGGCTCCAAGCCACCACCTTCTCTAGCAATACCCCCTCCAGACCGTGCCTCCCAACCTAATGCACCCATACAGCGGCCCAGAGACTAGCGGTAAACTTGTATAGTCACAGCGTGCTTATTCAGAAATGACCTACAAACTTCCTCGAACTCTAGATCAGACCACGCCATCGTTCCGGTCAAACTTCATCAAGGTCGCTCTTGGCCCTAGGACCACCAAACACTATTTGGAGGGGTCATAGAGGAAGAGGTGAGGCATCAAACAACACTAAGGACTTGATGGAGCTCCATGTACTGACTCCATACAATGACATTAAAAGTGACCAGGACTTTCCACCCAGCACTCTGGAACACTACACCTGATCAGAGGATGCTCACAGCCCGGTCAAAATGGTGGTGTTGTGGAGACAGGCTCAGGCACCGAGGATAGTGGTGTTTTGGAGATAGGCTCAGGCACTGAGGGTAGTGGTGTTGTGGAGACAGGCTCAGGTACTGAGGGTAGTGGTGTTGGAGACTATGGTGAGACCTAATAGAAAGCTGTTGTTGTGGGGGATTCTATCATTAGAGATGTGGAGATGGACAATGGTGGTCTTGTGAGATGTCTTCCCGGAACTACTGCTCACAGAGACAGGAGACGTATTTGTAATGTTGTTAAGCGAGCAAAGCAGGAAGGAGAATTGGATGTACTTGTCCATCTAGGGACAAATGACTTGGCTTGCAATGAGGTTTCAGAGGTAAAGGAAGTTTTTAGCATTTTTTCCAATGATTTACAGCAGGTTGCTTCCACATTGTCATTCTCTGAAGTTCTGCCTGTGCATAACACTCAGAATGACAGGCGGATGCGTATTAGGGACTTTAACTTGTGGCTTGGTGAATGGTGTCAGGAGCAAGGATTTGGCTTTATTTCTTATGGTAGCTCTGTTTGGAATGGAAATAAACTGTACAAAAAAGATGGTTTGCATCTTTCTCAAAAGGGAACAAATGTTCTCAGTGAGCAGTTCAGAGGTTTTGCTAGGATGTATTTAAACTAGGAGGGGGGGGCAAAAGGGTGATAAAACATGAATCCAATTGCCCCCCAAAACAAGGACAGAAGGTGCCTTTAGCAAGTGTGTTAAAAAATGATAAGCTTAGAGTCATGTCTACAAATGCTCGCAGCTTAGGGAATAAGATCCATGAATTTATGGCAATAATGGCAACTGATAATGTAGATTTAGTCGCTGTTACTGAGACATGGTATAATGAGAAAAATGACTGAGACAGAGCAATACCAGGGTACTCTTTATATAGAAAAGACAGGGAAGGCAAGAAAGGGAGTGGGGTGGCCCTGTATGTGAAGGATAGCATAAAATCTTGCCAAATAAAAGTTAGTGAGGTGAACATAAAGTCTGTTTGGGTTACGTTAGAATTTGTTAATCACACAGTAACTTGTGTAAGTGTGATTTATAGGGCCCCAGGACAAATAGAAGAGTTAGATAATCTACTAGTTGAGGAAATAGCTAAAATTACAAAAAAGGGGGAAGTTATCATCATGGGTGACTTTAATCTTCCTGATGTGAATTGGAAAACCAAAATAGCTGCTTGTGCCAGGAGCACACATATTCTAAACTCCCTACTGGTATTGTCTCTAAAATAAGTCATTGAGGAGCCAACTCGTAAGGAGGCCATACTCAATTTAGTGTTAACAAATGGAGATTTGTTATCAGATATTACTGTAGGTGAAAATTTAGGATCCAGTGATCATCAGTCAGTGTGGTTTAATATAAGAACAGTGACTGAGTCACACCACACAAAAACAAAAGATTTAGACTTTAGAAAAACAAACTTTTCTAAAATTAGAATATGTGTAAAGGAGTCATTATCAGACTGGAGCAATTTAAATGGAGTCCAAGAGAAATGGGATTATTTAAAAGTTGCACTGCTGAAGGCAACAGAAAAGTGCATTAGGCTTGTCAGTAAAAGTAAAACATTCAAGAAACCACTGTGGTGCTCTGCAGATGTAGCCAAAATAGTAAAAAACTAAAAGTTAGCATTTAGTAATTATAAAAAAAACCCAGAGTGAGGAAGACAGAATGAACTATAAGATTAGGCAGAAAGAGGCTAAGCAAGTTATAATAGCTTACAAATCACACACAGAAGAGAAAATAGCAGTCAGTAAAAGAAGGGACAAAACATTTTTTAGATACATAAATGAGAAAAGTAAAGTAAAACAAGGATTAGTTAGATTAAAAACAAAAGAAAGAAGGTATGTAGAAGAGGATAAAAGTCTAGCTGACTGCCTCAATTAATATTTTTGTTCTGTATTTACAGATGATAATGAAGAAAAGGGGCCTCAGTTAGGAAAAAGGACAATGAGTAATTTGTTACATGTGAGTTTACAGAGGAAGAGGTTCTATTTCAACTGTCAAAAGTAAAGACAAATAAGTCAATGAGACCTGGTGGAATACACCCAAAGTTATTAAAAGAGCTTAGTGGTGGGAGACAACTCTTTGAAAATTCCCAATGGAAGGGAGACAACTCTTCGAAAATACCCGAAGTAGCACGGACCTATTATGGTACATGACGGAAACTGGAAAGCCCTCATTGGCGCTGTCATTAGACGCTGAGAAGGCTTTCGACAAAGTCGAATGGCCCTTCCTATTTGAAACACTGCACAGACTAGGCTTCCCTGAGCCATTTGGCACTGCTGTTAGGGCACTCTACACGAACACCCAGGCCCAAACCCTCATCCCGGGTGCATAGACGACCACTTTCCCCCTGCACAATGGTACACGACAGGGATGCCCACTCTCATCGTTGCTCTTTGCGCTCACCCTGGAACCACTGCTAATTGCAATAAGGCAGCACCCAGGGATTAGAGGGGTGGAAATAGCACATAAGCCCTTTAAAGTCTCAGCATATGCAGACGATGTGCTGCTGACCCTCTCAGACCCGATCCAGAGCCTGCCTCACCTACTGACCCTCATAACACACTACGGAGAAATCTCGGGCTACAAGATAAACCTATCTAAAATGATAGCGATGCCCTTCCATCTACCTGCCCTGGAGACAGCGACCATTAGGCAAGACCATTAGGCAAGATAATAGTTTATTTTTACTTTTTGTATTTGTTATTACCTATCTTACTATTTGGGCTTCTTGGTAATAACCACCACAATTACTGTTTATATGAATGTTACAAACACAGACAGAACAATAATGCTGACCACCTGAATAACACCAAATAGCAAACTTTACTGATATTCAGATTGTATGTACTATAACAGCTACACGGATAGTTAAAGGCTTCTGCGTAAGCCACGAAATATGTAACTGCAATGTTAATCTGTCAAGGCAAAATAAAGTCTTTAAAAAAAAAAAATGTATGTTAAAAGCTCCTTATTGTGTACTGTAACAATATTGCCTTGGCTTGTAAAAAACAAAACAAAAAAACAACAACTGAACTGAAATTAATTCTGACAGTGAAAAAAAAAAGAGCTTAGTGGTGTACTAGCAAAACCATTAACAGATTTATTTAACCAATCATTGTTAACAGGAGTAGTCCCAGAAGATTGGAAGTTAGCGAATGTTGTGCCCATTCACAAGAAAGGTAATAGGGAGGAGTCGGGCAACTATAGGCCAGTAAGCCTTACTTCAGTAGTGGGGAAAGTAATGGAAACCATGTTAAAGGAAAGGATTGTTGAACATCTAAAAACACATGGATTTCAAGATCAGAGACAACATGGGTTTACTTCAGGGAGATCATGCCAAACTAATCATATTGATTTTTTGATTGGGTAACTAAAATAATAGATCAGGGTCATTGCTTGACTAGATTACAGTAAGGCTTTTGACACTGTTGCACATAGAAGGCTGATCAATAAACTGCAATCTTTAAGTTTGGATTCGAATATTGTTGAATGGGTAAGGCAGTGGCTGAGTGATAGGCAACAGAGGATTGTAGTCAATCTGGTTTCACTTTCAATCAGATGTAATTTATCTTCAACAATTTTATCTATTGCTCTGGAAATTGAACTTTAATCACATGTAGGAGGCTCTTGTAGGATCCAGCAAGCTATTAACATAGCAGGGGATAAGAAAATCTAAGTTAAACAGAACTTGCAATAAAGGAAGGATAAACATTAGATTACTCTTTACAGGAAGTGTTTAGGAAGGTTGTGCAAGTCACATGCAGAGAGGTGTTACTAGGGTTTATAAACAAAGTGGTTTAAGTCCTAAATGACATAGAATTGAGCATTGAGACTGTTGGGGCATGATCTATACACCAAAACTGCTACATTAAGCTAAAGTTGTTTTGGTGACTATAGTGTCCCTTTAAAAACAAATATGGAAAAACTCTCTAAATTCTACATTGTGGAATCTACACAACCTCCACCAGCCACTACACCACCCATACCTTGTCCGTTTACCGGCCCACTGTCAAAGGAATCCTGCAACCCCTATTATGATGAATATATATTTGGATCGCATCACCAGCTAATGGGCTACAATACATACTATCCGGCAGAACTTCAATCAGTGAACAGCATCCTTTGCTTCGGCGCTACTCCTGATCAGGACTAACGGTCTCTGGCAAACTTCTGGGACAACGTACAGATCTGAGGAAATCTAGACATTTGCAAGTCTGGAACCTTTGTTTTCTAGACACCCACAATAGACACAAACTGGGAATTGAACGACAAAAAGAATACAGATGCTCCCCCATATGCAATGCAATCCTGGCAGTCCCTGTACCTGTAGGAAACACTACACCTGCCCAAGAGGACATGGAGTGCTACAACCAGGCCGAGTAGTAGAACACTTGACTTGAGTGGCGAACTACAGTAAAATCTGAATATTGACCTGATTACATAATATACACGTATTATGCTTTGCATGTACTTGCTCCCCTCTCTATCGCTGGTACGCATCCTCCTCCATCTTTCTCTGCAAACATTACGTACATCTGCTCTACCCCTCACTTCTCCCATACCTTCTTTCTCCTTCCCCAGCTCTACTGTGACCTCTTCCCCTCCTCTCCTTCTTTCTTCTCCCATTTTCTCCATCTTTTTACTCTATCACTTAACCCTCAATATTGTAACACTACAGGCAACCAATTAATAAATGCCTCTTTGGCGTTAATGACACAATGTTGCATCTCTAGAATACAAACACAGCAAGAAAGATTGGTGGATTGGCGCTTCACACCGTCAATAGCAAAAAAAACCAGTGCCCAAAATCACTCAAATGGCACTCAAATACAAAGTGGGAAAAAGAGAATATAGGGGGGTGCAAATAGCATGTACAATACTTTACTGTATATTTACTGTAGTGAGTAAATCACCTCCTGATTATACTATAATAAAGACAGTAAAAACATACATAGTATAATACTGTTATATAAAGTAGGAATAATCAATTCAAAGGTATTGGGTCACTCACATACACAGAGCCACATAAAGCTGGCTCTGGCTTCAATAGCGGATGAATAATAAGCTTATTCCAGCTTTCTCCACCAGGATTACTCCTTTCTGGTCCTTCAAATAATTTTCAGGATATCCAATGGGTTAAAATATATAAACTTTACTATGCATAAATCATCATACAGATAAAAAACAATAAAAACTACTATTTAGTAAAAAAGTCCACAGCACTAACGCGTTTCGACCTCCATGTCTTTGTCAAAGTGTGTGGTCAATAATGATCTTCCTCTCTTTAAATAGCCTTGGAGTTCAATTTGCCGTCGTTTACTGGCGTTCTGTACTTCCGCGTCACGTGACCTTCATTCCGGTCACGTGATTCTGACGTCGCGTCACTTCCGCGTCACGTGATTTCCACTCCAATCACGTGACTCCCTCCGCCCATATCACTTCCTGTTCTTTTGATCTTCTCAATCAAGTTGATAATGTCACTTCCAGGCTGTCAATGTCCCCTACATGTTACTGGCAAAAACACACTGGCGCCATGTTTAAAGTGGGAAAAATTACATTCTTTTAAAATTGTTCATATATATTTGAATTTCTAATATAGCATAAAATAACCAATATAGTACATCAGTATATTTTCAAATTAATATACAAAAGAGACATTTATCCACATCATTACTTTAAACCTTATAATATCTAATATGAGGAGGGGAGTGTTCTTACAGTAGATTCTGTTTATGTTAAAAATAGGTAATATTCTAACCTAACAAATAACATTATAAATATAACTAAAACATATAAAAAATAAATTATGAATTTTCTTATAAAAAATTCATATAGGAATCTTGAGGAGGCAAAGAAAAATTAGATAAAATATTTCTCAAATTTAACAAACTTATAAAAAAGGAAGATATAAAAAAGTATTAAAATAAGTTCCATTAGAAATGTAAATAAGATAAAAATAATTTAAAAACATAATCCAAAAGTGGAAAAAGAGGGGGAGGTTTAAATGAGTGCTGCCATCTCAAAATCAACATTGAGTCCGCCAGGAGACAAGGTGTCTAAATTAAATATCCACTTCATCTCGCAGTGGCTCAATGTCGATTCTAGGCATCCTTCTCTCCAATTCGTTTCAACCTTTTGGATCCCCAAAAATTGGAGCCCAGAGGGATCTCCTCCATGGCAATTAAAAAAATATGTAGATACATTGTGTTTTAAAACCCCCCTCCTGATATTGTAAATATGCTCACGTATCCTTGTTTTTACGCACCTGGATGTTTTCCCAATATATTGTAGTCCACAAAGACACGTGAGTAAATAAATCACATTTTTGGATTCACAGGAGATAAATGAATCAATATTATATAATATACCTGTTCTGGATTTAAATTTTTTTACTTTTTTATTCAAAAATGTATAATTCTTACATCCCATACAGCCACCACAGTGAAATAATCCTTGTGTATTATGTTTAAATGACTCTAAAAAGTTAGTATTAGGAACATCTATATAGCTGGAAGTAAGTATATTTTTTAGATTTTTTGCTCCCCTAAATACAACTTTTGGTCTATTCTCCAAAAAAGGTTGGATCTCATTTTTGAAAATCATATTAAATGGCAAGATTGTGTTGATTCTAAATTTCAGGAAGAACTCAATGAAGATATAGAAGAATATACTATTAGTGATAATTTAGATTGAGATGTGTTCTCTATTAGAAAAATTGCTATCAAAAGAGTTAAAGATTAAATGGGAAATTTATACTATGGAGAAATATCTCAAAGATGAAATTACTCTCCGAGGCTTAAGATTTTCTAAATATCCCACTTTTGATAGGGAGGATTAACGGTTTATTCATATATGGGAACATGCACTTGAATCCTTTGCTATCACAATGATGAGGATCATTATAGAACAAAGGACGAAAAACGTAGAAAAACTTGACAAAACTAATGGAGAAATCCATAAAAAACTCAAGCCATTTATTGGTACCAGTGATTTTGAATCTATTACTGGACAAATAACTGGAAGATTGAACCATCTCGAAAGTCAAGTTATTCAAAACAAAAAGAAGAAATATCATAGAGATTTAAATGACTATGCTACAAACTGTATAAGGAAAAAATTGAATTTAACTAAAATCATGAAACCTAAAATAAACTTTCAAAAAACTTATAGACCTGATATAGAGAATTACCATCAAAATATCAGAATACCGGCAGAGAGAACCTCTAGAAGTAAGAATCAAACTCATGATTGGATAGAAGTAAAAAAGAAAAACAAATATAGGAGAGATGACCAATATAGAGAAAAGCCAATTCAAATATGGCAAAAGCCTAATCAGTATGATAGATCATTTACTCCACAAAGAAGGGAAACTCGGCGAGCGTTTGCCAATTATGAAAGATCATCTCCTCCACAGAAAAAAGAAATTTCTACATTCAATCGCTTTGAACCCATTCAAAATTTGGGAGAGAATGTAGAAAAATCTTTTTTAGGAAAAAGTTGGAGAGAACCATCTATGAGAACTCCTGTTGCAACAAAAAGGAGACATTGGGATACAGAAGATGGGGAAATAAAGGAGGAAATAAATTGGAGAGACCAAAAAGGAAAAATGAGGAGGAGATAAGAATTTTTAATTTATCAAAAAAAGTTTTAAGTTTGGCACATACTAATATTTTAAACAAGGGCTTGAAATTTGCACCTAGTTGCACTTTAAATAAATTTGAGGCATGTACGGATATCAATAGATTTATGAGAAGGCTTTGTTTAAAAAAAAATCTTTAATAGAAAATCAGAAAATGAAACAAACACAAATATTACTCAAATTTCGAGATATATAGAGTAAAAAGATGGAGAAAATGGGAGAAGAAAGAAGGAGAGGAGGGGAAGAGGTCACAGTAGAGCTGGGGAAGGAGAAAGAAGGTATGGGAGAAGTGAGGGGTAGAGCAGATGTACGTAATGTTTGCAGAGAAAGATGGAGGAGGATGCGTACCAGCGATAGAGAGGGGAGCAAGTACATGCAAAGCATAATACGTGTATATTATGTAATCAGGTCAATATTCAGATTTTACTGTAGTTCGCCACTCAATTTATACTATGGAGAAATATCTCAAAGATGAAATTACTCTCCGAGGCTTAAGATTTTCTAAATATCCCACTTTTGATAGGGAGGATTAACGGTTTATTCATATATGGGAACATGCACTTGAATCCTTTGCTATCACAATGATGAGGATCATTATAGAACAAAGGACGAAAAACGTAGAAAAACTTGACAAAACTAATGGAGAAATCCATAAAAAACTCAAGCCATTTATTGGTACCAGTGATTTTGAATCTATTACTGGACAAATAACTGGAAGATTGAACCATCTCGAAAGTCAAGTTATTCAAAACAAAAAGAAGAAATATCATAGAGATTTAAATGACTATGCTACAAACTGTATAAGGAAAAAATTGAATTTAACTAAAATCATGAAACCTAAAATAAACTTTCAAAAAACTTATAGACCTGATATAGAGAATTACCATCAAAATATCAGAATACCGGCAGAGAGAACCTCTAGAAGTAAGAATCAAACTCATGATTGGATAGAAGTAAAAAAGAAAAACAAATATAGGAGAGATGACCAATATAGAGAAAAGCCAATTCAAATATGGCAAAAGCCTAATCAGTATGATAGATCATTTACTCCACAAAGAAGGGAAACTCGGCGAGCGTTTGCCAATTATGAAAGATCATCTCCTCCACAGAAAAAAGAAATTTCTACATTCAATCGCTTTGAACCCATTCAAAATTTGGGAGAGAATGTAGAAAAATCTTTTTTAGGAAAAAGTTGGAGAGAACCATCTATGAGAACTCCTGTTGCAACAAAAAGGAGACATTGGGATACAGAAGATGGGGAAATAAAGGAGGAAATAAATTGGAGAGACCAAAAAGGAAAAATGAGGAGGAGATAAGAATTTTTAATTTATCAAAAAAAGTTTTAAGTTTGGCACATACTAATATTTTAAACAAGGGCTTGAAATTTGCACCTAGTTGCACTTTAAATAAATTTGAGGCATGTACGGATATCAATAGATTTATGAGAAGGCTTTGTTTAAAAAAAATCTTTAATAGAAAATCAGAAAATGAAACAAACACAAATATTACTCAAATTTCGAGATATAAACATACTGATTTAAAACAGGCATCTAAATTCTATCCCATTCACCTTAAATCGAACTGTATGAAAGTATTTGAAAGGGCCTGCATTGAGGATATAAAGGAAATAAAATCAACTAAAAGAAATAATCTTACTATCCGAGAAAAAAACGCTATGGAGGATCTTAAAAAAGATACCACAATAGTTATCAAACCGGCAGATAAGTGAGGAGGGATAGCTGTTATGGATAAGGAGTTATATACCAAGGAGATATACCGTCAGCTTAGTGATATAACTACCTATAAAAAACTTGAGGAAAATCCCCAAAATGATACAAAGAAAAAGTATGAATTATACCTTAATCAAGGATTAATTAAAGGTATACTTACTCAAAAAGAATATGCATTTTTAAACATAAGTTCTCCTCGCATACCAGTTATCTACATATTACCTAAATTACACAAGAATCTGCAAGATCCCCCAGGAAGACCTATTGTCTCTGGGATAGGATCATTATTGTCTAATTTATCTAAATATGTAGATACTCATCTTCAACCTATTGTGAAAACCAATACCTCATATCTTAAAAATTCAATGAGCCTACTATTATTACTTAAAGATTTTAAATGGGAAGATGATTTTATTTTAGTCACGTGCGACGTCACGAGCCTGTATACCTGTATTGACCATTTGTTGGGCTGTGAGGCCGCACGCTATTTCTTAGAGACCTCTGCACTGTACCCCACGGACCAGGTGGATTTTATTATGGAGGGGATTTTATTTATCCTCCAGAATAACTTCTTTTGGTTTGAGGGAGAATATTATTTACAATGTAGGGGTAATGCCATGGGGACCAGGTTCACACCCAGCTACGCAAATCTTTTTATGGCATATTGGGAAAATAAATTTGTTTTCTCTCCACATGGCTGGTGTGCGCACCTGGTCCTCTATAAAAGATATATAGATGATATCTTTTTTATTTGGAATGGAGATGAAACACAGGTTTCATCTTTTTTTAAACTTTTTAAATAATAATCAGTGGGATATTAAATTAACACAGGAGATTAGTAAAGAAAGAATCAATTTTTTGGATTTAGAAATGTACATAGAAAATAATCAAATTAAAACAAAAACATTTTTTTAAAAAGTAGACGTGAACAGCTACATTCATACAGAAAGTTGTCATCACCAACCATGGTTGGAAAATATTCCAAAAGGACAATTTTTAAGGCTGAAACAGAATTGCACTGACCAAGAATCTTTTAATAAACAGGCAGATATCCTCAAAAATCTATTTTTGAATCGGGGATATAGGATGGAACATTTAAATAGCGAAATAAATAAAATTAGAAACTTAGACAGAAATACTCTCCTTAGATATAAACCGAAAAAAGTAGAAAAGTATGAAGAAAAAACTATACCATTCATTTTTAATTATAATAAGGATCAAAAACAACTTAAAAGGATTTTAAACAAGAATTGGCATATTCTCCAACAGGATCATGAGATCCAACCTTTTTTGGAGAATAGACCAAAAGTTGTATTTAGGGGAGCAAAAAATCTAAAAAATATACTTACTTCCAGCTATATAGATGTTCCTAATACTAACTTTTTAGAGTCATTTAAACATAATACACAAGGATTCTTTCACTGTGGTGGCTGTATGGGATGTAAGAATTATACATTTTTGAATAGAAAAATAAAAAAATTTAAATCCAGAACAGGTATATTATATAATATTGATTCATTTATCTCCTGTGAATCCAAAAATGTGATTTATTTACTCACGTGTCCTTGTGGACTACAATATATTGGGAAAACATCCAGGTGCCTAAAAACAAGGATACGTGAGCATATTTACAATATCAGGAGTTTTTTTTAAAAACACAATGTATCTACACATTTTTTTAATTGCCATGGAGGAGATCCCTCTGGGCTCCAATTTTTGGGGATCCAAAAGGTTGAAACCCATTGGAGAGGAGGATGCCTAGAATCGACATTGAGCCGCTGCGAGATGAAGTGGATATTTGATTTAGACACCTTGTCTTCTGGCGGACTCAATGTTGATTTTGAGATGGCAGCACTCATTTAAACCTCCCCCTCTTTTTCCACTTTTGGATTATGTTTTTAAATTATTTTAATCTTATTCACATTTCTAATGGAACTTATTTTAATACTTTTTTATATCTTCCTTTTTTATAAGTTTGTTAAATTTGAGAAATATTTAATCTAATTTTTCTTTGCCTCCACAAGATTCCTATATGAATTTTTTTATAAGAAAATTCATAATTTATTTTTTATATGTTTTAGTTATATTTATAATGTTATTTGTTAGGTTAGAAGATTACCTATTTTTAACATAAACAGAATCTACTGTAAGAACACTCCCCTCCTCATATTAGATATTATAAGGTTTAAAGTAATTATGTGGATAAATGTCTCTTTTGTATATTAATTTGAATATTGGTTATTTTATGCTATATTAGAAATTTAAATATATATGAACAATTTTAAAAGAATGTAATTTTTCCCACTTTAAACATGGCGCCAGTGTGTTTTTGCCAGTAACATGTAGGGGACATTGACAGCCTGGAAGTGACATTATCAACTTGATTGAGAAGATCAAAAGAACAGGAAGTCATATGGGCGGAGGGAGTCACGTGATCGGAGTGGAAATCACGTGACGCGGAAGTGACGCGACATCAGAATCACGTGACCAGAATGAAGGTCACGTGACGCGGAAGTACAGAACGCCAGTAAACGGCGGCAAATTGAACTCCCAGGCTATTTAAAGAGAGGAAGATCATTATGGACCACAGACTTTGACAAATACCTGGAGGTCGAAACGCGTTAGTGCTGTGGACTTTTTTACTATATAGTAGTTTTTATTGCTTTTTATCTGTATGATGATTTATGCATAGTAAAGTTTATATATTTTAACCCATTGGATATCCTGAAAATTATTTGAAGGACCAGAAAGGAGTAATCCTGGTGGAGAAAGCTGGAATAAGCTTATTATTCATCCGCTATTGAAGCCAGAGCCAGCTTTATGTGGCTCTGTGTATGTGAGTGACCTTTGAATTGATTATTCCTACTTTATATAACAGTATTATACTATGTATGTTTTTACTGTCTTTATTATAGTATAATCAGGAGGTGATTTACTCACTACAGTAAATATACAGTAAAGTATTGTACATGCTATTTGCACCCCCTATATTCTCTTTTTCCCACAATGTTGCATCTGTTGTTATGAACCGTTGGGTCCAATGTAATATTATAGCCAGTTCATGTGATCCACAGAGTATTGAAATCTCTCTAAGTCAGCTGGCAGAGTTAGAGTAAGCACTAAACAAAAACAAATTTATAGATATAGAATAGAAAATATATAAAACATTACTTATACAAGCCTATCATGCCTCAACAACCCAATTTAGCAGTAGAGTTGTGCCGGGGGGCCCGGACAGGGGAAAAACTCGTCCCCCCTAATTCCAAGTCACCTCACAGACCTGCTTGGGCTGTGTCCTGCATCCCCTCCATATATCTTACTCCATAAGGGTTATATTGCAACAAAAAAAAATCTTTTAGAGTCTGGGGATCCTTCCAAGCAATGTACATATATTAAATGCCCAAATACATAAAGTTAATCAGTTAGTCAAGATGCTGTGCGCAGCTGGGCTAATGCACATTTTGCTCACCAATCCCCCAGATAGCCACACCAGGTTAGGTGTGGCCGTGCCAAACGTGTTCTCTGATGGATGACCTTCCCATTCAGGGATAGCCACTGACAATTTTGGCTAAATAACTATTGCACTTGCATTTCCTACTTTGCTGTTCATTTATATGGTTTTAATATCTCTCTTCAAGTAGATTTTATGTTATTGTTTTACTGCCCCGGGGATCTAAAGAAAGCATTCTGAATTCTTACTCTTATATCAATGGCAACCGTGTGATCACCCTAAATGTTAGTGGTCTCAGTTCCCCTGAGTCGTGAACCTTAACACTCACTGATCTTCAGAAACTACAGAAAGATTTGGCATTTGTCAAAGAAACAAACTTCTGTGTAAATATCACCCAATCTCTTCAAAATTGCAATTACGCAGCAAGGTACTTCAGTAATTATGTGAATGTTAATGCACATGAGGTAGCCATTCTTTTCACAGCTAACACACCTTTTATATAAAAAGAACACAAATTGGATAACAATGGCAGACTTATTATGGTCAAGGGTCAAGTAGGCCAAACAATGGTCACATTTGCAAGCTTATTTATCCCCCTAACCGAAAACTATGTATCCCATGTTCCAGATTGCTCCATGTTCCATATTGCTCAATGTATTCCAAGTTCCAGAAATAGATATGCTATTTCTCCCACGCAGTCACCTACACTTAGTCCAATCTTGCCAACTCGGTCCGATAACTTGGTCCGACCACACACCACTGTCTCTTGCCATTAACATCCCCGCCCTACCTACCAAACTCTTGTAATGGAAACTCAACAATCAATTACTTAATTACTTAATGACTCTTCAGTAACCACACAGGTCACTGACACACTCACTCAATACTTCTCAGAGAACACACTCCCCTTTACCCCCTCTGCAGTTACATGGGAAGCACACAAACTTGTAATTAGAGGCCACCTCCTCGCTATCACCTCTAAATATAAAAAATCATGCAAGCAACAACTTTCTCCCTTATACAAGAGATACGAGTGCTTGAAACTATACACTAGGAAAAGAACTCTAACAACTAACTGAACATGTATCACAGTTACAGCAACTATTTAATGCCCAAATCAAATGTAAACTCCTTAACACTAAACACCCCTACTACACACAGAGATGAAAATGCAGCTGACTTTTGGCCATGGCATTGCAAAGCACTAAGCCAATCACTTTTATCAAGATCAATAAGGCAATGGGGGAAACATCCCACTTACTCCCTGATGTCCTCACAGCCTTTCATAATTTCTACTCACAATTGTACTTTCTTAGACAAGAGCCTTCTTCCCAGAGCGAAATTGAAGAGTTTCTATCCACTTGAATAAAACAAACACTCTCCTAGAACATTCTCCATTCACTAAATACCCCGATCCTTAAAGTAGAATTTGATCCGGCAGTAAAACATCTTCATATAGGTTAAAGCCCAGGCCCAGATGGCTTCACGGACAAATATGACCTGCACACTTGACACTATTTATAGCAGCATTCAATTCCCTCACCCAGACCGCACGGTTAGCTTATACCAAACCTGGGAAAAGACCCAACCAAATGTGGATGGTACCGTCCTATGTCCCTGATAAACATAGATCTGAAAATATGGACCAAAATCGTGGCTAATCGCCTTCACCCACTCCTACAGGGGCTTCTTCACCCTGACTATGCGGGCTTCATTCCTGAATGTGAGGCTAAATATCATCACAAAATTAATAAATCTAATTCACTTCTCCAAGTCGAACCAGGCCCAGAGCCTTCTGCTGGCAGTCAATGCCAGGAAGGCGTTTGATAGTGTGGCCTGGTTCCTGATCTTCACAACCCTACAAACGATGGACTTTGGCCCTAACTGGCTTCAATGGATGCAAGCCATATGTTCCAACCTCAGTGCTAAGATCAGTATTAATGGCCAACTTTCCAACCCAGTCCACCCCTTAAAATGGCATGAGACAGGGGTGTCCCCTATCTTCCCTCCTCTTCATTTTGATCATGGAACATTTCTTACAAGGTGTTAGGGACAATCCCGACATTCATGGCATGCAAATAGACAACATAGAGTATAAAGTCTTTGCTTTTGTTGATGATCACTATCACATACCCTATCAAATCCATGCCCCCCCATATTGCAGAAATTACACTTTACTACATCAATCTAATTTTAAAGTGCATTTCACGAAAAGGGAGATTCTACCGCTAAACATAACCCCTTGAATCCAATGAGATTTACAAAACAAAATTGTGTTTTCCAGGGCACCCACTGCCCTCAAATACTTGGGGATTTCTCTTCAACACCATCTAGATAGACTCTATGATATCAGTTTTCCACACCTTATACAGTCCATCTCAAAAAACGTTCAGGCTTGGAATAAATATGAATACTCTCCCAAAATTGCTACATCTACTACAGACCCAACACATAACATTCCCCACCTACTTCTTTTGTCAATTAAACAACTATTTTCCAATTTTGTATGGTTCCAAGGACATCCTAGAATAGCTCACTAGCCATATACTCCAGGGAGGTCTGAGACTGCCAAATATAGTGTCATATCACAAAGTAGTTACATTAACAAGAATATATGAATGACTCAAACTACATAATCATAATCAAAAGCAAAGGGTCCATATACAGAACTCCTTCTTCTTGACCCCTATCTTTACCATTCCTTGGCACAAATCGTGCCAGTCATATCTTAAACTTCACCACAATACCCATCCCACCATCAGAGGGACTCTAAGAACGTGGTCTTGCAATTAAATCCTTCCAGCTATCTCTCCCAACCCGTCTCCCCTTTACCCGATAACCTATAACTCATTATTCCTTTTGAGCCTTCACATCAAATCATTTGATAGTTTCTGTAACTCACCTTACCTCACATGCTTTGCTAGACGATCAGAGGATCAAACCAACTCCTACCTAACACACAACCAAAAATCATGGTCACTCACACTTTCTTACCTTTACCCCAGGGCTTCCCAACAAATAGATCCCATGATGTTTTGCCATTCTAAATGCATTCTAAAGGCATGCAGAGCATCATGGGAGTTGTAGTTCTACAACATCTGGGGATCTCCCTGTTGGGCAGCCCTGCTCTAACCCCAATTTACTATGAGGAAACAGGGATCTTTCCTCTTTAAAGTAATTTGCAAAACCTAATCATTAAAATCTAAACATGTATTCGCTTTCTGCAAACACATTCAACAAGAGCCAACCCAACCCCTACCCCTCCAACCCACAAATCTCTGGGAGGAAGAGTTAAAAAATCTCTCCCAAACTTGTCACGGCTCTCAAAAAGTACCCAAAAGGGGATTTGAACCTGTGTCCTTTGTGGACCTGGGCCTGCTATACTGCCTTTCAGGCACAGCAGTTCCTGTTCTTTTAAGTAGTTCTAGCTCTGTTCTACCTGGCTGTGTCTGCAGCACCTGTGGATGTACTTCTTCTGTGGTCATTGCCTGTGCTTGACCTGAGACAGATCAGTCATCTGCTGGGTATGTAAACTGCCCCTCCCTAAGAACATTATCAAGTCTTTGATCCTGGTGTATGTGTTCAGCTCCTGTTTTCAAATCTCCTGAATTTGTACTCCATATTGACCCTGGCTTCTGAATTCGGCTACACTTAATTTATCTTGACTTTGGCTACACTTTGTTTATCCTGACCTCTGGCATCCTTTGATTTCGACTATCCCTTGACTATCCTGCTGTTTGTGACCTTGTCGGTACTGCTTTGGAACACCTTTCCTGCACAGCCTCCGTGCACAGATTCACAGTCCAGGTGGCTTCTTACCTGGTCACATTGGACTGTGTCTATCTGCAAAGGTGAGCAAACATATCCGCACTACAGAGTCCAACTTCGGGTAGGAACCCTGACAAAACTAAGGAAGACTGGAAACGCATTTTGTCAAACATTTTCCAGCCCTCTAAATGCAACAGCACACACAAAAGCAATTACAAAAGGATCTCTTGTCGGCATTAAACCCCCACTCAGATACATTGTTTCTTCCCAAGTGACTCAAATTACTGCTGGAGGTGTGGACACAGGGATCCCCAAGCCACATCTGGTTGTCCTGCCCAACCATCAAAACTTATTGAGACAGAATAGAATCATATCTCCGCTTCATAAGAGGAATAAATGTCCTCAGAACAACTGAGGCTTTCCAATTCCTTCTTTATTCCTTTCTGATCATTAAACCTGTACGCATTCTTCTCATTCATTTAATACAGCAGTAAATCTTTTAATTCCTATTAACTGGAAAAATCCCGCTGCTCCATCAATAGGAGAATGGATTCAAAAAGTTGAAACCATATATCTAATGGAATAACTCTCCTATTCCTTCACAAACTGATATACTCAATATTTAACCATCTGGGCACCATCGCTGGACTTCATCAGGCTAACCCTCATCAGGTAGATTTTCTATACATAGGGATTAAGGAGAGAGTGCAGGTAACTTGTTTTTCTTTGGTTTTTACTATATATTGGGGCTGATGTGTACTGTAGTCTTTGCTACCGCCCAGTAGTGATGGGAGTGAGCGCAGGACCTATCTTTCTAGATATTCTATACCACCTAACTATACACTGTCTCACAATATATCTCATTATATTACACTTTCCGGAGCAATTTCATCCCTTGGGCAGCGGGAAGAACAACCCCATTTTCTTATTGTTTCTGTTATCACTATTAAAGGTGCATTAAGTTAAGCTCACAACGTTACTATAGTGAATAGAAGAAACGAATGATAAATCACTTACATGAGGCACTTCAGGATACATGGACCACTACTTATTGCATTGATCCAGGTGGTTGGAAATTTACTTTTTGTAACACTCTCATTGTAACACTTCCTGATTGTTATCATCCACCCATGTACGATGTCATGCATGTACCTTGCTATGCCTTATCAACTTTGTTTTGACAATCTTTATGCTGCCGTGTAATGTTCTCTACTGTATCTGACAGACTTTACAAATAAAAAGTAGAAATATATATATAAATTGCAATTTTATTGTACTATGTGACACAAAACAAATAGAACAGTGCTCTGAAATATGAAATCAATAAATATATTAATATAGATATGTTTTTTTTACTCATCCTTCTGTTTTTTCCCACTATTGGTTACTTCTTCTCACTTGATATGTGAACCAAATGGTGGGAAAATACTACAAAATGGGTACATGATATTTGTATTATCTTCTTATTTGCAATAAACTTATTGGACCATTTTTATGCCCTATTAATTCATCAAAATGATTTCAGTTGAAATATGTCCTAACTGAAATACCAAACGTACATATTTTGGTCCGCCAAACAAAATAATTTTACTGACAAACCGACTTATTAGAATCAAATTAATGCGCGAGACTAGTAAACTATGTAAATCAATTCATAAATATGCAGAGGTTTTTAAATCTCTTTTTAAGCTAAAAGGCAACCTCATGGTTTGCATTTTGTTCTACACAGCATGCTAGTGCCAGAGGCAAAAATAAACATAACTCCTTTGAGACGATACCAACCAGGAAAGCCAGGCACATGTTCCCTTCTGATCCTACAGCTCCTGCACAGTAGATTATGAGTTAATTTAATTAGGCTGAGGGTACCCAGAAGCTTTCCACACCTTTCAAGTTTGGAGGATCATTGAAAGATTTATTAAGCAGGAAGGAGCTGTTTCTTATAACTTTTAGGGAACCCTTTATTTGAGAGGAGTGGTAAATGCAGGGATGTATTTACCACAAGGCAAACAAGGCATTTTCATAGGGCGGCACTTTCAGTGGGGGCGCCAAAAAACTCCACCCCAAGCTCCCAGACAAATGCCTTGTTTGCCTCATGTTCTGGGGCTGTCCACCTTACTGTGAGTGAGTGAGTGAGTGAGTGAGTGTAGCTGTCAGAGTGTGTCTGTGAGTGAGTGAAAGTGTGTGTCTTTCAGTGAGAATGGGTGTGCCTGTGAGTGTGCGTCAGTGTGTGTATGTCATTTTATGTGAATCTGAGAGTGTGTGCCTGTCAGTGTGTGTCTGTCAGTGAAAGTGTGTGTTGGTTAAACAGTGTGTGCCAATGACTGTATGTGTGTGCCAATGTATGTGTATCTGTCAGTGAGTGTATATCAGTGAATGTATCAATGAGGGCATGTGTCTGTCAGGCCTTGACACGAATTGGAGGGGCAAATTTAGATTTCAGGGGTGCCCGAATTTAGTTGAGCCTAGGGCAGCACAAACCCAAAATACACCACTGGGTAAACGTGGTAAGAGTTATATCTCTGGAAGAGAACTGGAAAATAATTTTGAATTTACTTTGAATTACAAACAATTTGCTTTAGTCAATAACTGAACATTTAATTACTTTTCACAAAATGTATGTTTATTGTTTTATATATATATATGTTAACATAAAGATAAATACATAAATCACACAATTTTGTATTTAATTTAGTCAAAGTAAGTATTACTAGTACCATATAAACATTCTTTCTTATTTCTGTTTCTTTTTTTCCCCCCTCTATCACTCTGTCTAAAACTTTTGTCCTTCACCCATGCAAACACAAAGTTATGCAGTTTTGGATGAGAAACGCACAAGTAGATAACAACCCAAAAATTCCTCAGTAAGAGATGATGGTGAATTAAAAGGATTTGAGAATAATTCTAGGCATCAAACAAGGCATACATTGTAATATCTGACAACAACTGCATACACCAGTTAAGTGTTGCCATCTACAAGAATAGCATGATGCTGCCAGTTTGTAATTCATCTTAAAAATGTGATGCAATAATAAAGAAGAAATTTATGGAACTGTCAAAAAATAGCCGAGATGAGCTACAAAATGAATAATGGAAATGGCACATTTTAGTTCTAAACAAAGAATATCAAAACTGTATCTATTATAAAGAACTATAAGCACAATAAATCTTTAGGTTAATAAAGTGGTTTTGATGTATAGATCATGCCCCCGCAGTCTCATTTCTCAATTCTCTGTCATTTATAAGTTAAATAACAGCCATAGTCACACCTACCATGCATGTGACCTACACAGCCTCCCTACACATTGCCAGTAAAGTGAGATCTAATGTTTAAAATTCCCTTTATTGCACAGTCTATTTAATTTAGAATGCCTCATCTCCTACTCTGTTGATAATTTGCTTGACCCTGCAGGATCTTCCTGTGTGTGAATAAAGTTTAATTAACAGCACAAGAAAATAAACACACTGTGCTGTCACATCTGCTTGAAAATGAACCCATTTTTTTCATGGAGATTGTGTTAATAAAGGCAAAGGGAAGTGTAGCCAGGGTGGCATAAAAAGAAACCAAGGTGATTTAACTCCTGAGAGGCAGAGGATTTAGCAGAGAGTCATTAAACTAAAGATGTTTTGGTGCTTAGAGTATCCATTTAACTTTCAAAAAATATGTCTGACAGGTTATATAATAGCATTTAAAATATACAAGGCATTTATAAAGAGCTTCTGTAAACTGTTCATTAACAAGGTTGTACAAAAAAAGTGATGATTTATAGTAAAAGTTTATTTACTGTAAAAGCAATTGATATGTAGACAGAGTTTATCTTATTAGATGAAATGCATGTTTGGAAAAGGGACTAGATGCCTTTCATTAAACAGAAGATTCATAAAATAATGGTTAATTCTAGTGGTAATAGCTAGTTGAATTAAGAAGTAGATTGCCCTTTTAGAGTCAAAATTGAATTTTTTCATATATTTTTTTCCAGCACATCTGAAATTAATTTCAAATTCTTTTATATCAACAGTAGAAAGAAATGTGAAAAAATGAACTTGATGGACTTTTTTCTTTATTTTCACCCCTTAAGGACCAAACTTCTGGAATAAAAGGGAATCATGACATGTCACACATGTCATGTGCCCTTAAGAGGTTAAACTACTGTGGTTATTATATAACTAGATTTACAATAATATACAGTTCATTAATTAACAATCATAATATTACATTTACAAAATAGTGCATAACTCATACAATATGCAACTTGTATAGTCCTCACAGAAGACTTTGTTCAAGTATATAATGAAATGGAGAGGGTTGTCTCCATAAACCACTTCTAGTAACTCTTCATTTGAAAATGAATCATTGGTACTACAGCTTCCCAGAAGCTTGATAGATATGATGGACTTCAGAAGATGAGGTATGCTTGCATCTACACTGGTGAAGAATTCATAAATAAGTAGACCACTGACTCACTGAAAAGTGCAGTTCTTCTTGAAATTAATTTATGAAATGTCCACTATTCATATTGGCAGTTATACAATATTTGAGTTAGGGACATGTGAACAATTGTTATTAATGTATATTTCCGCTGAGTCATAATCTTCTTCCTCCCCCTCAGAAGAATCAAAAAATATCTTCAGCTTCTCGGGAATAAATCTGTCCATCGCAATTAGCGTAAATCCAATTACAAAACAGAGCAGACCTGAAAAGAAAATAACGAAGCATTAGTAGAACTCTCATAAAGAAACAAATTAAGAAATAGTTGCTCACATTATTAGAGAACAGTGGCCTGCTAACATTTAGATGTGGCTCACTTTGCCTGGTCAGTTATCCATCCCAAATGTCAATTCTCTGATGTTTGTCATTATAGCTCAGCTAATACCAGAATATAACTCAATTATAAGTAATCAAGATGCTGTTTCTCAGTAGTGATGTCGCGAACCATTCCCGAACTTCCTGCGAACGGCTCGCCACGGTTCGCCACGAACCGTTCGCAGCGAGCTCCGGTCAGCTGACACATCCCGGCCAATCTCCAGCAGACCCTCCCTCCCAGACCATCCCACCTCCTGGACAGCATCCATGTTGAAGGCAGCTTCAACATGGATGCTGTCCAGGTGGAGGAAGGGTCTGGGAGGGAGGGTCTGCTGGAGATTGGCCGGGATGTGTCAGCTGACCGGAGCTCAACCGCGGCGAGCCGTTCGCGGGAAGTTCGCGAACGGTTCGCTACATCACTATTTCTCAGCATCAACGTTTCTTTTTGAGGTCAATAAAAAAAGTAAAATTAAGTTGGATAATAATGATATCTAGACTACGGATGTCCTTGAAAAATAATACACACAAAAAAGAGAGAGTGAAATGTCCATTACTTATTAGTTTTATATATTGTTATAAATTAGTTGGATATTATTGTGTGTATTCTGTGTTTGGGGATCTCTCAAAATGCAAAGTTTTTTTAGCAAATTATAAGTTGAATACAATTGATAAATCTGAATTTGTAATCAAAGAGGAGTTTTTCCTTATTTCGGATTAGCATATGTGCATGGATCTTCATTAATCCTAAATTACTTTTCTACTAGGTTAAGCTTGCAGGTGAAAATGGATAAAACTACTTTAAAAGCCACCTGATTAAACAGATCAGGTTTCTGATAAGCTGTAATAATGTAGGCTAATCATGAAATAATAGTTAGCAGACTTTATGAAACACTTTCACAATGTATTTTACAACAGACTGCTATTTGCATTCTATGACTTACCAGTTGCGAGAGTAAGCCAGAAAGATCCTCCGTAGTACGTCTTCAGGGACTCAGCTCCAAATTTGATGTTGCAAAATCCAACATTCTGTACCGTTGAAAATGATAGTAATGAGAATATAAAAAAAGATGCGGTAACAAGGATCATATAAGCTCCATATATGAAAACCGAGAAGGAGAAAAGTATATTGCAGATAACCCATGAGCAGAATGCCACCCTGGAACACATAACACACAATCATTTGGTTAATAAACTTAATAAATGTTATACAAATATATGACAGAGAATAATTAATTTATTTTGTCTTTTAATCACATGTAATTTTGGTGATATTTGTTTGGTTTTTTTTTGCCATTGTTACTTACCACATACATGCTCCAGCATAATGTCCAGACAATCTATACTGTGTGAACAAACCGCACGGGTTATATTGCGAGAACTTTTCTGCGATGTACAAAATTGGATTCGGCAGGCCTCTTTTAAGTCCTTCTTGGTAATATTCATTGAAATCTTGACCAAAACTCCATATAAACTGTTCATTGTAATTTATTGTTTCATTAATTTGATGAATAGGATTACCTGAGTAAAAAAAGTGCAAATAAATATATTCTGCTCAGTATATTAAAAAACGAAGACATACCTACTGCTTTAATACATTATTTTACTGCTTAAGTGCTACCTCATTATACTGGCCATTGAAGGGCTAAAGGGGGGTAGTTTTGTGAATGTGCCAGTCTGATTTTATGCCACCATAAAATAATATTCAATTAAAATATGCATAAATAATTGTATAATTAACGTAGGGTGCAAATTATTTTTTGGGTGCATCCTCTCCTGACTTTCCATGGCCTATATTTTTACATTTCATTGGTTGGCCCTTCCACTTTTGATGCCAGCCTACTCCACTGCTATTCATGGCTAAGAGTCAATGATGGCAAATATTTATGTCAGAAGTTAGGATTTCTATTTTAAAATCCAAGTGCCTATATTTTTTGTGCACAAGGGAGGTAAAATAAAATTATTTCCTGGTCTGATATTTTGTTCTCACTCATTTCCTGATCAATGAACACAATAGCCGCTACAGTAAAGATTATTTAGTTTCAGTATGCCATGGTTTATATAGTGGCTGGTTTGTTTACTTTGTGGTTAAAGTTAATCTAGGTTCAGAAAACTGGTGGTTTTTGTGGAATATGTATACATAAAGTCAGCACACTCAAAATTATTTGACGGGTTAATTGCTTTAGTCTCGTAATTTCTTTCTTCAATAAAAGTCATGGATTACTGAACACTAGTATAAGTTGATGCTGTATTTGGAGTGTAACATCTCCATAGTTTTAAAACATAGCACAAATCATGCATTCTGATTAATTACAGTAGCTATTGTCTAATATGATATGTCTATTATGATCAAACAACTTTTTTATATTGTTAATGATGAAGTATAACTTTTATTGCATTAAAATCTTACATTATTTAGAATGTTGTTTTTAAATACTGTACCATTAAATGTCAAATGCTGTACCATTAGACAAGAATTCTATTAAACCTGAGTGTGAACACTTTTAAAAAGAAATAAAATGACATAAATAATTTTAAAATTCAAATATTTTATTTATCACTTTACAGAAGAGAAATATGATACTATGGTGTTGAAATGTTTATCATGCACCTGAGTATTCTGAATAAATTCACTCACTCAAGAAGAAATGTTACCAGAAAGTCTAATTCTGTAAAAATTACTGTAATATGATTCACCAAAGTATTTAACACTTAAAACCAACCAGGGCAAACCTTAGCTCCTAGGTTACTTCTGAACTTCATTACCAATAATGCACAGCAAGCCTGAGGGCCAAAACTTCAGAAGATATCTCTGAAGATAGTTACAGATGTTATACTGCCATAGTTCTTAAATACTAGAAGAGCATGATGGGAAATGTTATTCAAAATCTGATTAGCAAAGATTTACCATCATTCTCTTCTAGAAGTAACAGAAAGTTGGTTATTACTATAAATATTACACACTTTAATGGTTATTACCTTTCAGAGTGACATTGATGCCTTTGAGTCCAACATAAACTCCAATATCGGCATTCACCACAGCATTACTGAAGGACTTATATGTCGTTGTAGCATTAACTACGCCCACCTCCCAGTCTGCGGTGAAGTTAACAGCTGCATTTTAGAAATAAATGAAAATAGTTTAATCATGTTTTCCATATCTACCGTTCAAGAGCAAATTTGGTTTGAATTCAGTGATATATTAAAGCAGAATTGTCACTTCTGTTGGAAATATACATTTGAATAAATATTGAAATGCATGTATATCTTATGTTAAAGGAACACTCCAAGCATGATGTAGTGGCTATGTTGCCAGGAGTTCCCCGGTGGGATAAGTAGTCAAATTGGGCACCTGTCACCAACTACCCTGCTCCCAGGAAGTGACACGTAGAAACATAGAAACATATAATGTGACAGCAGATAAGAACCATCTGGCCCATCTAGTCTGCCCAATTTTTTAATACTTTCATTAGTCCCTGGCCTTATCTTATAGTTAGCATAGCCTTTTATGCCTATCCCATGCATGCTTAAACTCCTTCACTGTGTTAACCTCTACCACTTCAGCTGGAAGGCTATTCAATGCATCCACTACCCTCTCAGTAAAGTAATACTTCCTGATGTTATTTTTAAACCTTTGTCCCTCTAATTTAAGACTATGTCCTCTTGTTTTGGTAGTTTTTCTTATTTTAAATATAGTCTCCTCCTTTATTGTGTTGATTAGCTTTATGTATTTAAATGTTTCTATCATATCCCCCCTGTCTCGTCTTTCCTCCAAGCTATACATGTTAAGGTCCCCCATAACCAGCAACTGCAATTGCAGTTGGTCAGTACAGGCCCCCCGACTTCTCTTTCCAAGCCTCTATATGGGAAATCTAGTAAATGCTAATGTTTAACATTTATTATTTACATGAATTTTAAATATTCAGTCATAACTGAAATTGAATCCAACATACTGACTTATATGCTACACGCAGTCTACAAATGTTTATATTTAGTACAAAATAACTATAACTGGGCAACATAAAATTGCTTGCAGGAAATCCCAGGGAATAAGGCAATATGTTTCTCCTATTCTTGAAAATTAACAAGCAACGAGGCCTGATTCCATTACCCTATTTGTGCGGGTTGATAATGACACCTAGGGGTTATGGACCTTGGGATGGAGCTGGTTAAAGAATAGGTGTAGAGCTCTCCATAAATGTTAAAATTCCCATGTCCTTTCTCTAAAACATCCACTGCTTAGTTCATGGCAATAAAAGGTCCTCCTTTGCCACTTAAAAAAAGTAGTATGCCATGAGAATGCCCAACCCCCTGCCAATATAAAGCAGTAAAAGGATAGTAATTTGTTTCTTGAAAAAATAGGGAAACACTATTTGGCTTCTTTCATTTAGCTAAACTATGTCTTCAGTTAACTGTCAGAGAATGAGAGAAGAAAGCTCCATTCAAATTTTCCAAAGTTATTGGAAATTCTACTTGTTGATTTTGTAGCAGCTTCCTTTCTGCCCACCAAAATAAATAAATAAATAAATAAATAATATCTCCCAGATATTAATATTGCACATATTGGGACTGAAATATTTATACTTTTTTTTCTTAATTTTCTTTTTTTTTTTTTTACGAGAGAAAAATCTGTACATACCCACAGTAACTGCTCCGATAAACAGACTTGTTAAAATTCTGCACGTCCAGAATATTCTCTGTGAAGAAACATATTTTTTTTCCATTAATAAGTGTTTAAGCATGTTATAAAAACTGCAGAATGTCACCATAGCAAAAAAAAAATAAAAAAAATGTGCATGATGGCATTGAAAGCACAATAGAAAGATAATGCAATATGGAATTTTTACAGAGATGTAAAATGCTGTAATATATCCCCCATGTTATTGAGGATATAATAAAATGCTGGGTAAGATGTATAATAAAATACACTGATGTAGGCAAACCGTGCAGAGTTACTAATAATAGCAAATATCGAAGCATTTCCTCATTGTGATGTCGCAATTGGTACAGGTGTATTTGACATATGCAATTAATGGAAATTCCTAAACAGGAGTGTCATTTTCAGGCATCTAATAAATATTTCTGTTTATGCTTGGACTTGCATACTTTCGTTTACTTACTTTCATCCCATATAAGAAGTAGAAAGAAACTATTTTGATGTTTGTATATAATATAAATCATAGCGAGATAATCTCTTCTTAATTTTTATTTTATTTTTTCCTTTTCTGAAAGTCTTGTAGGATAAATCAAAAAGTTTGGGGGGGCTTTCCTACCATGTTAAAGTAGTTGGACTTCATTTTCAGTGCAATATCTCAAATAGATTGGCAACATTGTCGGTTTTATAGGCTGTATTTTTCAAAAAGGTAGCAAAAATTTTTTTAAATATTCAAATGTTTCAAATATTTAAATGCATCTATAAACAATGTGTATGTTAGGAGAGACTATGTACGTGGATACAAATAAATATCCCCTAGCTCATGTAGGAGAAAGTGATAACATTTTAAATAATATAGTGCTATTTTTAAAATAAATTGGTCTTTGATCAATTATGTGTCACGTTTTGTTTTTCAGTAAATATTTTTTCAAGTACCATTAAGAAAAACAGAAGCAGCAATCCAAGACAAAAGAAAAAAAAGTGTTGGTTTCCTACAATAAGGCAGTACGCAAAATAGACATTTCAACATAACAAGTGTACACATTTTGTATAAACACCAATGGGAATAAAAATAAAAAAAAATAAAAAGAAAAACAATGGGAATTTAAAACAATTTAAAAAGCAAGACACAATCGATAAGTAATAAATGGAACCCAGCAATAAAGAAAACATACAAGACAGAAAGACACAGAGAGAGACAAAAGACAAAACAGAAACAAAAAGAAAAGAAAAGAAAAATATATAAAACAAAGATAAAATATTTTTTCTCTTCTTTGCCAGGGAACGTTAGATTTTTTTTACATTCAAGATCAGGGATAATTTAGAAAACAATTGCATATATTTTTAAATCATTTCCCTGAAACATTACAGTACTGTTAAAGTGCTACCCTTACCCTTCATTTATTGTGCTTCTACGCAATATATGGTCTTTAAAATAATTACAATCATATAAATAAAACATTTGTGTCTTATCTAATTCACAGTGGAGCTTTATGCAAATTACAGTGAATTCCTTACCATTGTAATCAGTCAATAAACATTCAGGTCAATAAAAATCTAAAGTAGTGAAATCTTTTATTCTTTAACTTACAGTGACATAATGTAAAATTAACAGCATTTCTACTTCTGGATGGATCTGTGCTATATGTAGAATCAGAGCTTTTGAAAATGAAAGTGCCAGGATTATTAATAAAAAAAAAAAAAAATGGCATTCAATATGAAGGGAAAAAGGCAAATATCTATAAATTATCTGTGAAATGGTGAATATTGGTTTCTGCTGGTCCACAAATGTTTTATCTAAGATACAGGAGTTTATTAACTAAATGAGAAATTTTAATGAATTATCAAATTAATTGTAACATGTATGGCAAAATCACTTAATTTAAAAAAAAAAATATATATATATATATATATATTTTTTTATAAATTTGAAAGTTGTTTGTCACAAAATTATGTGCTTTGCAACACTGAGTGTGATGTTTTTAATTTTGAACTTGTAACCCAACTGCAGTGGTTAATGTATACAAATTAGAGATTGCAAAATCTTGAATTTTAAACATTGATTTGAGACTACTATAAAAAAATTGCATGCATTTATTTTCAATGATCATATCAATATCAAATATCAAATCATATCAAACATCAAATTTTATCAAATAAACCTTAGTGCATTAATAAATAACTCACTGCTTTGCCGCGGATCCCGAGGACAATAAGGATGAAAGCCAGGGCCAAAATCAAAAAGACAATAATGACAACAACTGACTGCATGCTGAAGACATAGGGCATCCTGTCCTGAGGATAGAATGGGTATATTCCATTGTAAAAGGCCATCTTATTCCAGGGTATTTCTTTATATTTACCTAAGGAAGAAAATACACATTTTATTAAGCATACATTTTACTTGACATTGTATTGAAACTCAGTTTTGTGGCAGACACATTGATAAAACCATAGACTACACAGGCACCAAAATACAAGATCATCACTAGTTTTAGAAAGTGATTTGAATGCAACAGATATTCTACTTTTATTTTAAAAATAGCCATTTCCGGATACAAATCATATAATCTTGAGAAATTATCCGAGTCAGAAAAATTGAGGAATGTACAATGACTATTAACTGTGGCTATTATAGTACAGAGAAAGACTTGTGGAAAGTGTCTATTGTTGCATAAATTTATGGTCATGACTTGGAAAGTTTATGTGATTTTATCTGGAATCTAATGTTGTTTCTTATAACTAAGAACTGAGTTTAATGAAGATATGTGCCACAAGCTCAAATTGATGGTTATTCATAAGATATGTTTCCCCTGGTTCATCAGTCATATTTCCTGTTGCAGCTTTCAACACAAGATGCTTGATACGTTTGAAGTAGGAGTTCCCAAGCAAATCCTTGGCATACAAACACTCAGAATGTAGCATTTCTTAATTCTGCCCCAAATGAGATCCTGACAAAATCTATAATATTGGTGCAACTTGGGAACCATCAAACTATAGGAATACTTGAGATGATAATCAAATACATAGAATCCCTCCTAATTTTTCTTGCAAATATAGAAAAAAGCCTATATACAAAATTTTTATTTGAACCAATTGGAAAAAGAAAAAAAGAAAACCAACTGTGATATTCCTTAATGTTTCTAAAACAAATAATACATTGTGAAAACAGATTTCTTAGGGAGTTACTGAAGGCCGATCTCAAGTTGTTGTTTTTTTTTATACTGTGATTTGACCCTTAATCCTGGCTTTGCTAATACCAATGCGCAGTAAAGATATATTTCCCTAAAAAAAGGATCACCTTCCAGATACACGCCACGCCACAAAACTCATCGTTTAATGCTATGCCTCGCAACAATCTTTCTTTCTGTACTGGTACTTGGGAATAAAAAGTAAGAAAACCTTCCAAAATATACAATCCCCCTCGTCCCCAGAAAAACAAAGATAAATTAAAAATAAAGAAAATAACATTTTATTAAAAGGCATGTTGGGATTATTAAAACCTGAAAAAGTAAGTTGTAGTTAACAAACAACGTTGCACAAAATATAGAAACAAATTTGTTTTAAAATAAGTGTATTATTTAATACAAAGAAAAAATAGCATTGCATACCTTTTAGCTGTGCATAGGAGAGGAAATATAGTTAACCTTACCTCTGTAACAGTTGTATGAGTGTTTGCATATGATTGTCAGGACCAATAAGTTCACAAGTGTCTAAGAGGAATCTTAAGTAGTTGACTTGGTCCCATCCCTTTTATACCCCCAGGAAATGAAAAAAAAAAAAAAAACACCTGGTCAAACAAAAAGTACAATCATTCAATGGATAGTGATGAAAGAAAATAAATATTCAAATTAGATTGCAGCCCAACCCAAGTGCTACCTTGTATCTCATGTACTTCCTTTAAAATAGTCACATTCTCAAGACACAAGCATCAAGCACTCATCAGAATAAAGATAAATGCTGAGCAGTTCTGTCTTACTGTGCTGGGATAGGTGAGTCTTTCTATGTCTATGTGAGGAGTTGCTGTGTTAACTTTTACATTTATTAATGCAGTGTTGTTCAGCTTCGTGTTTGATTTAAAATGCTGAATTTAGAATTGAAATATAGATAGACATACACACACACATACACACACACACACACACACGTTTAAGATAAAATGAGCAGAATGATTGCTATTCACTTATGTCCTGTGTATTCAATGCTTTGTTTAATTATTTTTATTTTGCTTATTTAATTATTTCAATTGTGTTCTCCTTCCTGTACACATGAGGCCATAATAGATGTGTAGTAATTGTGATGATGATTGCTTAGTGGTTTATAGCAGAAAAAAAATAAAAAAAATAAAAATGTCTCTATTCATATTGCTTCTGGGCATGAACAGTCCAACAAGATAAAACTCAAAGTAGGAAACAAAAATAAACTTTTGCAGACAACATTTATAGCTATACTTTATCAGCAGAAGACAATTAAAATCAGATTCTGTTTCAGGAAGCTGGGCCCGCTGCTACCTGTTCTGTTTATTTATTTATTTATTTTAACCACTTTAATTGTTAAACTGGCGTGCAAAATGCAGCAAATCAGTTATCTTGCCTACTGATAACCTCTTCCCTCCCATTGTGCGTACTTATGCTAACTTTTAGTTTAGATTGCAAAGCAGTGCAAGCAAAATGTATCCCATGTATCTATACCATACGGCCCTACTTACTTACCTTTTCTCTCAATTTTGTCTGCCACCTAACAGAAAAACATGTAACTCTCCAAGACTAATTTGCATCCTTTCTGCATCTATGCAGGAGGACCATACATGGTAGCTCCCTCTTTCACCCCATCTTTGTAGGTCAGACTTCATGGCTGTCAACTGACAGTCAAAGAATGGTTTTAAGTATACTGGGCAGTTTCTATTAGTTATATGCAGCTCTGCTCTGCATTGTATAGAATATAAGCATTAATGTACTTACTGTATTAGGTTATTATCTCCAGATACATACATGATTTTGTCATTTGCGTGATATTTTCAAAAAGCGGGATTCCTAGAATTGACTTTGGCTTTCTTGCACCTTTAGGCAGGATACCTGACCATTTTTATCTATTATTTTGACACAACACAAATATTTATTCATCTATGTCAACATTTCAGACTCCATCTTCAAAATGTTTAATATCACACATTTTTCTTTAAATGATAAATAAATAATAAAACAAAATGTGTAAAAATGTGTAATTTTAAGGCATTCTTTATAAGCTGTTTTGGTCTACATTTAATTATTATCTATGCATTCCATGTTTCAAATAATTATTTGCCAATTTTGTTTTTATTAAAACAAAAAGGACTTGTTAGTAAATTGTTTTAGAACAGAGAGTTGGTCCAGTTGCCAGTTACAGTTGCACTAAAATGCACCAGGCAAATATTAGCAGTACTGCAAATTGATGCCAAATTTAATTTTCTAGTATTTATATAGTTTATGCATTGATGATTTCTTTCATAAAAGGACAATATATGACAGTATATGCAAATCTCATAATGTGCTGAATGAGTGTTTGTGAAAGAAAGTTTAATTGTAACTTTAATTAGGAATAATTCATGTATAATATCATATACATCAACATAACATTATACAAATGAAATTTTACCTAAAAGAACACTAGACACCAGATTAACTGTCCCTCCAGCCTCAGCAGATAAAAAGCTGCCTTTTCAGAGAAAAGCCAGTGTTTTCACTGTTGCCTAATGCCAAGTCTAGTGGTTGTCACTCAGACAGCCACTAGAGGGTATCCAATGATTACAGGACCCACATTTATCTCTGCATGGAAACTCTAAACACTTCCCATAGAGATTTTACATGCTCCGCATGGAGATTCTGAACACTTGCCATAGAGATTCTACACATTCTGCATGGAGATTCTAAACACTTCCTATAGAGATTCTACATGCTCCGCATGGAGATTCCGAACACTTGCCATAGAGATTCTACACATTCTGCATGGAGATTCTAAACACTTCCTCTAGCGATTCTACATGCTCCGCATGGAGATTCCGAACACTTGCCATAGAGATTCTACACATTCTGCATGGAGATCCTAAACACTTCCTATAGAGATTCTACATGCTCCGCATGGAGATTCCGAACACTTGCCATAGAGATTCTACACATTCTGCATGGAGATTCTAAACACTTCCTATAGAGATTCTACATGCTCCGCATGGAGATTCCGAACACTTGCCGTAAAGATTCTATACATTCTGCATGGAGATTTCTAAACACTTGCCATATAGATTTGTTGACTCAATGCAATGAGAAAATTTTGACTGGGTCAAAGATCAGTGAATGCCATTTATGCACACTAGCCCCTCAATGTTTCCTTACAGAGGAAGCTTGAAAAAGTCTACTCCATGAGCCAAAATTTTGCTATTTGTGTACTTCCTGCTATGCATTAAATAAAACACAATCAGGGTTATTTACTAAAGTGTGAATTGTTGGGACAAGAAAGTGATTTGAAAGTGAATTTAAAATGTATGGACAAAGTAGTTGAAATGGAAGAATTCTCCCAACAATGCTTACTTTTTTTAACTAACCCTGTATGCACCATTTTTTATTTTTTTGTGGAATTTATTACTATTGTGGTGACTCTGGAGGTCTGTGCAGCACAACAATTTAGTAAGTGTTAATCCAGTTTGTGCTGTACATCTAGTAAATATTTGCACCTCTTTCAGCGATCACTTATTTTGTCATAACTGCTTACTTTCTCATAAGCCCTGAAGATGGTACAGTGCCAGTATAGCATATCATAGCATGGACTTCATGATCACCTAGTGTGGAGGAGTCTGTGAGGGAACACAAAATGGGAGATATACACCTATATCCACTCTCTATGCACTAGACAAGCCTCTGAAACTACCAGTATCACTAGAAATGAAACCAGGCCTAATACAATTTTGATGCCCTGTATCGTGTTACACCTTTGTCTTATCTTGTTAAAAGGGTTTCTTTCATTCACATTGCTGGTTCCCTGAGACTGGCTTCGATTAATGAATATCTTAACAAATAAAAGGTCAGATTATCGTCATATAGCAGGCTGACACACAGCAAGTCTCCGAAAACCCAACTCAAGTTATCATGTATTCCTCCAACTAGCAATTTATAACCCATGAAGAAGATCAAGTCCAACCAAAGATAATGCTGATAGCACTGTCTGGATGCATCAAAATCCTTCACCCTGTATTATATTTATTACACTGTATGACTTTTTTTAATACGTGAATCTTGTGTTGATAAGCTATTATACGTGGCAAGATAAGATAAGATAAGGAAATACATTGAGATTGTAACAGATTTTCTGTGGAAATGTGACACAAGGTTTAGTGCAAAATCAAGAGAACTCACATATTATTCCAGTCATTGAGTAATTTTTACCTTGGTAATACCTTCTTTTTAGTAACCATAAATATATTATTGTTGCCAAGTGTTATGATGTTGAGCCCTTCCTGGGAACTCTGATTATATTTTTGTAGTGGCTGTTATAACACACTATGAAATCATGATTCATTAACAAAATATGCTGTTATATTAAATGGATCAACACCTTCCTCTGAATTACGCAGAGTTTTATGTCCTCTCTGTAATCTATCACCAATTAAAAGTGGACATAAAAGACTAAACAAATAATGGCTAGCGACTCAAGCAATATTGCCAACACTATATGATATTAATTTGTTTATTACTAAATTATATAGATTTTACTTTGACGCAATCACTTTTACAGATTCGGAATATAGGTCAATGAAATATAATCCATAGTAAATCATATTTAAACAACAAAACTTGACTAGTTATATCCTTATTTAGTTAACTATGGTGTTAAACAACACCAAAAATATAAATAAATAGATGTAAACTTCTATGCCAACAACTTCACAATCTCTTTCCCTGAACCTAGAGAACCCCCAAACAAATGCAGTTTGTGAGAATTTTATTTCTAATGTGAATGCCTTTAAACTGTTATACATATATTTTAAAAAATATATCAATTAAAATAATCCTGTGGGTTTATTGGTTAAACAAAATCACTACATTCCCTTTGGACTAAAATTCAGAGTTGATTGCAGCACTTGTGTTCTTCTCAGATTCAAGAGAATTCTCTTGTATTAAAAAGGAATAGCAGGTTCTCTACTGACCAAACTACTTTAAGCTTGTTGACTATTTGCCCAATCATCTTCAAAGTGACTAATGCTGTTTCTGGATAATTTTGGTGAAAAGTTAAAGGACCATTATAGTGCCAAGAAAAAAAACTCATTTTCCTGGCACTATAGGGTCTTTGGGTTCCCCCCCCCCCACTCTCAGGGTTCCCCTCCCACCAGGCTCAAGAGGGGTTAAGGGGTTAAACACTTACCTTTCTCCAGCACTGGGCTCCCTCGGCGCTTGGGAAATCTCCTCCCTCTTCTAACGTCAGCAAGGAATGTGCATGCGCAGCAAGAGCCGTGAGCGCATTCAATCAGTCCATAGGAAAGCATTTCTCAATGCTTTCCTCTGGACGGAAGCATCTTCTCACTGTGATTTTCACAGTGAGAAGTGCAGAAGTGCCTCTACCGGCTTTCAATGAGACAGCCACTGGAGGCTGGATTAACCCTATTGTAAACATAGCAGTTTCTCTGAAACTGTTATGTTTACAGCTGCAGGGTTAACCCTAGATGGCCTGGCACCCAGACCACTTCACTGGGTGCCTTTAATAATTTAGATGACACTGTATGGGTGCCATTATATGCCGCCATTTTTTCCAATGTGACAAAGGCTAGTGCAAAGTCCAAAGAACTGACATACTGAGTACTTTATACTTTGGTAATACCTTTCATCTTATTGGTAAACATATATACATTGTTGTTGCCAAAGTTTTGTGATGTCGAGACTTTCCTAGGAAATGTGATTATATTTTATAGGGGGTGTTATAACTCACTATGAAATCATGATTCATTAACAAAAGATGCTGTGATATGAAAAGTGTCAGCACATTCCTTAGAATCACGCAGAGTCGGATGTCCTCTTTCTCAGTCATCTATCACCAAATACAAGTGGGCATTAAAGCTAAAACAAATAACGTCTAGCGACGCAAGCAATACTGCTGACACTGATATGAGAATAATGTATTCTTTACCAAATTATACAAACTGATGAGTGTTTCTCCAAACTTATGAGTGTTACATCACATGCCATCAGCTATGATATGTCTATGCAAAATCAGGTTAACCATGTCTATTCCCTGACTGAGATTGTGTAAATTACTGAATTTAGCTAATGTGAACTAACGGACACATTTTCAAAGAGATAAGCACACATCCACTTTGAATATAGGAATAGAGAATAGCTTGGCAACATTTTCTGGGACCCCTATATTTGAGTATGTCGTTATTTATTATTTCAACCAAACCTTGTAATGTAACTAATCTAAAAAGAAAAATGCATAATATATTTCTCTAAAACGAACATTTAGAAATGAATGGTTTAGGCTATGTTTGTTTATTTCTATGCATCGCTGCTTATTCATTTGTCACTTTTATGTTGTCTATTTACATCTACTTTAGGCTTCAAAGACAGCGGTAATAACCATGATTTGGAGGCTACTGGTATTTTGGTTCTGCCTTTTTAATACATGGGTGTTGGGGATATTGGGTAAGTAACACAATATAAAACAGTTTCATTGAATGAATTATAATTAGGAAACACCGTTACCCAACTATCTAGATATACATTGATAGATATACATTGATAGAAAAAAGTAAATATTTTGTAATTAGTATACAAAGGTAAATTATTAATTCTCTGTTCTAATAAATACAAATATCTTGTGACATAATAGCAAGTTTCTCATAGAGAGAAATATCAGAAAAAATTATCACCAATAAGGGGTCAACATGATTCTATTACATAGAGCAGTGCTCCTCAACCCTCTCCTCAAGGCACAGCTAACAGTCCAGGATTTAGGGATTACCCTGGTGTATTTAAGGTGTTTAGACACTAAGGTGTTTTTGTTTGTTTGTTTCTAAACCTGTAGAAACACCCGGGTGATCCCTAAATCGTGGACTGTTAGGTGTGCCTTGAGGAGAGGTTTGAGGAGCACTGACGTAGAGTCCATGATACATATATATGGGGAGGTACATACAGCCCATGAAATGCAATTTTAAAATGATTTATTATGGCGTACTTGTAGCATAAAATTAGGAAACATTTTGAAATAATTCTATGTTAATACATTTCACCAATCATTATTTGACTAATAAATGTGCTTAAATCAATACAATAAAGAATTACATCAATTATTTGGTAATTCTTAGTATATATCATAAAACAGTCCATTTAGGAAAAATACTAAATTAAATTGCATTTATTGATCAATCATTAAACCTTAGGTCATCGATCATTCTAGATGTCTAGTTAGGACATTTTTACAGTGGTTTGGTGTGTTTTCTTTTCACTATGGCAATGGTTGCTTCCCATACAGCTCTATTATTATTCATTTGTACGTACACTTCCTGAATACTGAATAAAATTAATGTGATAGAATATAATATATGATGAATATTTGCTCTGGTTACTGGCAATGTGTTCATATTGCTTTTAATGTGATTTTTTCACAGGTAATAACACCACGACTGTTGACTGGGAAGTCCAACGTTATGACGGGTGGTATAATAACCTTGCGCATCACAGCACCGGTGCCACAGGTAGGCGACGTCAAAGCTGTCTCTTATCGTTGTTATTTGCAATGTGATCTGTGTTAATTGGTAATATGACTCATTGTTTTTGAACTTTATTTCATAGTTACAATAATAGAAATGTGTTTATTTCTCAGAGTAACTGTAATTTAGGATGACTCAGTCAAACAATTTCACACTTTCCCATATTCCTGTTGATACAAAATTTTTTTTTAAAAACAGACGTAATTTCATATAAGGCTTAAAAATGTTAATCTAAATCTCCAGGATGGATCATTTATCTACAATTAAAGAAGTAAAGAAGTACCCAGAGTACCATAACACAGCATTTAGTAGTGGTTATAGTGCAGTTTTTGTAAAAAAATTTTTGCTTTATAAATTTGATTTAAATTTAAATTAATGTATCTGGAAATTGTTCCACATCTATATGTAAATATGGTATTTCCTCTGTCACATAGACACTGTGTACAAACTTGTCAAAGAATAATCTGAAAAGTGATGAAAAGTTGTAAAACTGGGACAATAGTCAAGGGAACCATTGAAACCACAATGTACATACCATTTATGGTTATGCCAGTTTGCTAAACTTTTCCAAACTACAACAAACCTCTCCTTATGTTTTTTTTGTTACTGTTCATTTTATGTATCACCAGATTCTAAACTCCTACGCCTTTACCCAGCCTCTTATTCGGATGGGGTTTACCAAGTAGCAGAGCCACCTGAGCTCCCAAATGCACGTGATGTCAGTAACGTATTAACAAAAGGTCAATCGGGTCTTCCTTCAGTCCAGAATTTCACAGTACTTGGTGTGTTTTTTGGTAAGATAAAAGTGAATCTGCTTTGATTAAAACATTTTCCTTTATATTTATAAAAAACATATGATACATTAATAATTGTATTTATATTTAAACAGCTTTAAATACATTTTTAAAAATATGTGTACACACTACAACACTCTTACAACCATATCATCAGCAACATGCTTGTTGAGAGTGCCGTTTGCTAAGAGCGTTATCTGATCACTCTAAGTCAAAAAATTGTGCCCAGCATCAATAAGCTTAGGTGAGACAGATAACGTGTGACTCTCTGTCTGAGCAAGTGGAGGAGGGGAGTGTACCTGACAAACTCTTGGTAAGTAGTCAACTCATTCTAAAACAATGGTGGTGTCAGGGCTCCGCAGGCGGCTGTGAGCGGTCTCCCCTCATCCTACCTGTCGGTGAGCAGCGTCTCCTCTGTGCTGCACACCGCTCTCATCCTCCTCCTCGCCTCCCAGTGGCAGCATGTATAACACTGCAAGCTGGGAGCCTGCGCATTTATGCGAATGCCGGGGTCAGTCACGTGACCCGGCGTTAAAGCAACAGTACCATAATCACAGTGGGAAGTATAGATATCTCCCACGTGTGATGGTTAATTCTAATTGGAAGTTATCCAATCAGAATTAAGCAAAGGATATATATACTTACCTTTCCTGTCTCTCAGTGCCCTGCTGTGGTCTTGTGATACCATTGGTGCAGTTTTCTCGTGTTGCTCTCCGGTTACCGATTATTTGGCTCGTTATTCTGATTTTCCTCTATTCTCCACTCCTTTGACCTCGGCTTGTTTCTCATTCTCCCGTTTTCTGGCTCCCTTTACTTGGCTTGTCTCTTGACTATTCTTAGTGCGCTTAGCCCGGCCACTCTAAGGACCAGTATAGCATCCTTCCTCTCTGTTACCTGTTAGCGTGTTAGGTTCCCAAATCGTGACAGGTGGGGTAGGGCACTATTGACACCATACCCACTACAGTGCTCGGCATGTTCCAAATTTTCTACTCCATAGTGATCATATCCTTTACTTACAAGCAACAGAGCAATAAAACAGATTTACCTATATGCCTGCCAGAAAAAGATAGCACATTAACCATCCCGTCGGCATAGTCAAAGGTTAAAATAGTTAACTTTTACCCTTTGTTCATAACTCATTGGGTGTAACTACTGTTTAACTTCAGTTATTGATGAAGGGACTTGGCATCACTGCCAATTAACATATAATATGGTAATATTGTAACCAGGAAGAGAGGACCATAAAATTAGATGTTACATAATGACATTTTTCAAACTGCACTCAGTTACAATATGTGAAGATTTAAATATAACATAATATATAAAGATTGTCATATAGAAAATTATGTGAGGGTAAAAGAAAATTAGAGCATGTAAAATGTGCTAGCCTAAATTAAATGCGATTTATATTCTCATGCACCAACCGTTTAATACGTTATTGAGAGAGATAACATCTTTGCACCAATAAGCCCATAGCAGAGTCCTGCAAATTTCAATGTAAAGAAAAATTAGATACAAATGTTTTTTGTTTTTTTAACTGTGACGCATAAAATATTAATCTGCTTCCGTAACTTGACTTAAAGGAGCGCTCCAATGAAAAAAATGTCATTTAATTATGCATTTTTCATTGAGAGTATATTCATAAGAAGCTTTGAAATGGTGACAATCTCTTGTCTGCGGCCTTTGCAAGCCTTCCACTTCTTCACCAGCCCAGACTTTCTGTGACTGTCTTTAATGAAATGCAAATTTGATGAAATGCATATGGATCAGTCACTTGAGACAGTGATCCTTAGTGAGACCAGGGTCCTGCTATATCACTCCCAGTTTATCTCAGGAGCAGACTCATCTGCCAATGCCTTCTCTTTCCAGGCAGAGGGGTCACTACTTGCCTGGGAGAAGCTTCCCATCCTACCAGGCAGGTATTATTATTATTTTTATTACTGGTATTTATAAAGTGCCAACAGATTCTGCAGCACTGTACAATTAGTGGAGAACGTACAATATACACAGACAAATACAAGAGGTAGAGAGGGCCCTGCCCGTAACTTGATATGTAGCCATTGGATCTCTTTTATACAAAGTGCTTGGCTAGATGGCCCGTGAGCTTCTAATCTAAAGGATAAAATGGAGATTTGAGACAAGATGTAGCAGGGGAAGTTTGGAGGTGATGACTTTAAGTGTTAACAGAGAAGCAGCTATTGGAACAATACAAAGGGAATGAAGAGGTAATTGAGTGAGAATCTCAAACAGCTGGAGGAGCATGCTATATATTTAGGGGGATTTAGGTAGCGTCTCCTCTGCCCATTTTTCTTCTACAAGGCAAGGAACTGACTCCCTCTACCCATCCTTCTTCTACCAGGCAGCTATTGACCCCTCTGCCTGTCCTGCATCTCCCAGGCATGTATCAACCCCTCTGCCTGTCCTGCTTTCAATTACTGCCTTTACAAAGACATTTGTGGCTCTCAGGCCTATAACTTTCTTGATACATCGCCGGAACCAGAGAATAATGCAGCCAGCAAGCAGGTCTAGAAACTCTGCTACTGGATTCACCAAACAAGCCAGACATGACACACAGTTCCCAATGGAACTAGAATACAACTCTACTTTGTGGACAAGTACAAGCCTTTGGTGACTTGTCCTTAAGCATCTGGTGGCAACCATTTACAATGCCAATATACAGAATATTAGTAGAGCGACCATAATTCATACATCAAAATATATAATACAAGTAAATATTTCAAACACAATAAATAAAAAAATAAATAAAAATATATATATATATATATATATATATATATATATGTATTTAACTGCCTATTTTTTTAAATTAATTTGCATGCACATTTCCATTTGATCAACATAGGGCGCTGCAGAGTTATCAAACTAACAATGCATACTTTGTAAATCGATTGCTACTGTCACACGGTCCAATCACAGACTTCCCAATGCAGCTCATTAAGTGATCTATGTAAGGCAGGTGCTTTGAGCAGTTGCTTGTCTTTTGAGTTTAGCTAGCTCCATTGAACTATGCAGATGACACACAAATCTATCTGTCCTCTCCTGATCTCTCCCCATCCCTCTTGACTAGTGTCTCTGACTGTCTCTCTGCTATTTCTAACTGGATGGCTGCCCACTTCCTTAAACTTAGCTTGACCAAAACTGAAATACTGGTCTTTCCTCCCTCAAGTGTTGCTACTCCTGTGTCTGTCTTCCTCTAAGTCAACGGTGCTAACATCAGCTCCACAAAGAAGGCTCGCTGCCTAGGTGTTCTCTTTGACTCCTACCTCTCCTTCATGCCTCATGTTCAGTCTTTCGCCAAATCCTGCCACTTCCATCTAAAAAACATTGCGCACATCCAACCCTACTGAACGCCAGATGCGACTAAGGTGTTGGTCCATTCCACTGTCCTTTCTCGCCTTGACTACTGTAATCCGCTTCTCAGTGGTCTTACGTGCTCTTAACTTGCATCGATACAGTCCATAACGAATGCCCATCTTCCTGTCCACCCGCACCGCCCACGCCTCACCCTTATATCAATCCCTACATTGGCTTCCTGTAAGATATAGGGCACAATTTAAAATTCTGGTTCTTGCTTTCAAATCTCTACATAATGCTGCTCCCACCTATCTATCCTCCCTTCTGAAGACTTACGTATATCTTCTTTTCGTACTCCCACCTCGCCTCTGATGCATTGTTTATGGGATAAATTAGCTACATATGAAGTCATAGATAATATTTTATAGTAGACATATTCAGTTTCATAAAGACACCATCATGAAATAATTTACTTTTGGCAAGTAAAATCATTTAGAATCTTGTTCAGGTGAGCATTGTTGGGAATGTTCTACTCAGTAAGCAATGACCCAATGAAATGTCAATGTAAAACTTATCGTATGTTTAATATTAGAACTTGGTTTGTCCCAGTTTTCTAACTTGTAGATCATATCTCATCTAGGATCGATTCGATTCAGGCTACTAAAAACTGATCAAACAATTGAGGTTCCATAGGACATATTATTAACTCAATGGGTTCCAAATGATCTTGGCTCCTTCCATAGGATCTTATGGAAGCCATGGAAAACCCATAAAGTGGTCACACTTGTACATGAATGAGAGAGGACTTATAATACTGGAAAAATGCTGCATCAAGTCCCCACCTCATCCCTTTCCTCTTAGTATAAGGTTAATTTGAAACACAATGATACATCTTAATATTAAGTTTTTTAAAAAGTCAGGTCTGTCTCATCAAGCCAAAACCTTCTGGGCAGCTGACTAACTATTTTGGCGGTCACCAAGTCCACTTTAATGTTAAGGCATGCCCTGTGCTGTTCAAAAGTCTGTTTCAAAAATAGATGCAAAGTGCATACAATTATATTTTATTCACAATGGTAAATATCAGGAGACTTTTAGATAACAATACTATGGAATATAATTTTTTAATGGTTAACCTTGAAGATGAAAAGAGACAGAATGGTATAACAAAGCACCAGCCTTATGTTTTGTACCATATGGTACAACCATAGACAATCATACACCAAACATTACAAAGGTTAAGTAGTCTCACTAACATTGCACATTTCTACTAATGACATAAGTAATCAGTATTCACAATTTACTTAATCAGAACGTTATCTAACAGCTGCTTTCTGTGGATTTCTAAGAATTATGTTCCAGACAGTTTAATTCATAAATCATGCCCCATTATTAGAAAACAGAGCAGGAATTTAAATATACGTCCATGAATCAAAATGACCATAAAACATCATATTCATTGTTAAACTCAATAGGATAAATAGTTACACAATGATTACTCAACTGACTTCTTGTGGCCATAATCATGTTAAGTAAATTCACACCTGATAGTATTACTTTGATAACATTGTGATTGATAAGAAGAACTAAATAATCTCAAATTGCTACATATTTAAGATTTTTTCCTTTTTTACAAAGATCATTATTATCTCTGTACCACATCACCAGAACTACTGTATTTACTCTCTTAGTAAGTTTAATACCTAAACAATTGAATATGTAGTATCCAGGGATATATTTCCTGTCTGGATAAAATGAGATATGATAGCAAAGTTACCCAATAACTTAGTTCAAATTACTAACCGGCCATATCAAACCAAAATTTGGATACAATTTCTGTTAATATTATTATTGCCATGTATATAGTGCCAACAGATTCCTTAGCACTTTACAATACTATAAGAGAGAGGATTTAACTATAAATAGGACAATTACAAGAAAACTTACAGGAACAATAGGTTGAAGAGGCCCTGCTCAAACAAGCTTACAGTCTATAGGAGATGGGGTATAAAACTCATTATGACAGGAAATAGCAATTAAATAAGGTTGGAGTGAAGCCGAGCTGGAGGAGAGAGAAGAGTGCTGCCCTTTAGGAGAGAGCAAGAGACAGGTATGTGAGGTAGAGGCTACTCTGGGAGGCCGTAAGCTTTCCTAAAGGGATGGGTTTTGAGGCACTTCTTAAATGATTGAAGACTAGGAGAGAGCCTGATGGCAGTAGGCAGGCTATATCATAGGAAGGGAGCCGTCCATGAGAAGTCCTGCAAGCGTGAGTTGGCCATACGTGTGCAAGCAGAGGACAGGAGAAGGTCATGGGCAGAGCGGAGAGACTGAGAAGGGCGTACCTATGGATCAGTGAAAAGATATAAGAGGGGGTAGAATTGTTCAATGCTTTATAGGTATGGGTTAGTACTTTGAATTGACTTCTATAAGATACAGGAAGCCAATGTAAGGACTGACAGAGGGGTAAGGTGTGAGAGGACTGACTAGAGAGGAAAATCAGTCTGGTGGCAGCATTCATTACAGACTGTAGCAGAGGCTTTTGGGAAGACCAGTTAGGAGAGGGTTACAATAATTCATGCAAGAAATTACTAGAGAATGGGCAAGCTCCTTGGTAGCATCTTGCATAAGAAAGGGGCGGATGCGGGATACACATACATAATCTTAGATGAAAACATACACACATATACCTATGAGTGTTTAAACATCTTCTTTTGCCTGGGTGGACAAGCCATATGACTATGACAAACACGTTTTTTTACAGTAGGTCTGTTTTTCTGTGAGTGCAACTGTCAACAGACACTCACCAGACACTTGGTCATGTGCTTTTAAGCAAAACAATTTCATTTTTAATCGATTTTATGGGCAACATTCCTTGTGGTATTGCCGCTGTCATGGGAGATGTCTGCACTGCATTTTTTCCAAAACGTCCCTAAATGGTGTGGCTTTTTAGGCAGCTTTAACTAATTACCAGAAAGGAAATAGATTGAGAAATTTAATTTGGTGGTAGAAGTAGGATTTTGCAAAAAGTTGCTAGTCCTGTATTCTAGAGACATATATTGACAGCTTTTGTAAGATTATAATTTAATATTCTCTTTGTAGTAAAAAAACAAAAAAATAAGTAGTGGAAACAATTCAATCCAACCAAGTTTTCTTTAAAGCAGTCCTCCGGGTATTTAAACAAGCCAGTTTTTAAATATTTACATTATTATTTCTGACTCAATGGCTACGTGCGCATTGATGAGCGTTGCATGTTTTTTTATTCGGCTTTCAATCATCCATTTGTTCTGTCATGATAATTTTCCCTCCTTATTGATGATTAAATATGCTGCAAAGAGGCTAAACAACTAATCATGTCAAGATTTTGGGGCATATAATTAATCTCAAGCAACACTGGGACATGTATACCCAAATGCTGCCCATACACTGAACACCTGCCCTTAACTCCTACATTACCCTAACTCACTATACTAAACAATAACCTGTACACTATACCATACATTAACCAATATACTAAACTATACATTAACCAGTTCACTATGCTATACATTAACCAATACACTACACAATCACTAAGCATTAACACCTATCAGGAAACCTTAACCCCCTGCCCTACACTTACACTGTAACTAAACATCAATCCCTACATCACCTGAACTGTTACACTAACATTAACTCTAATTTAAAAATATAATGGAACATAAAAGATACATAACATGGAAGCCTGTAAATGGGGGAAATAATAATGGCTGGAGGTTGTAGAGACATTCTCCCTTGTGATTTAATATGATAATTATAGAACACCTTGATTGCATTATTGTGAAAGGTGTGTGTATATATATATATATATATATATATATATGTGTGTGTGTGCTTTTATATATATATATATATATATATATATATATATATATATATATATATATATATATATATATATATATAGTAATGATAGCACTCCAAGGACTTCAAAAAAATATTGTGAAAAAAACTTAGCTTTTATTCAGGTGTCTGCCAGTAGTAGATCGACGTTTCAGTTCTCTAATGGAACTTTTGTCAGGATACAGTGCAATACAAAAAACAGTGCTTAAATAACATACATACATATTAATATAATCAAAACAATGTATACAAGCTGTACTTACAATTACACCTTTGTGTGATAGAAGCTGGTGTGAAAAATTTGTGGGTAAATTTAACCCGGTATACAGAAAATCACTGGTTCAGGGGTGAACTGGAAAGCTATGATTGCGTTCCACTGGTCATCATAGCGACCAGTTGGAACGCACGAGGGCATGTTCGCAATGAACTGCGAGCAGCCAATCACGTTAGTGCGGCTGCAGGGAAGGCTCCGCCCACTCTGGATGCGGCTAGCGGAGAGCTCTGAATATCGCCCTTGTATTCATGGGCAAAAATAAAGGGAAATAGTTCCCCTGGTAAACAAAAAGCTGGGCTAGGTGGACAGGCATATCTAACACCAATGACACTGTAAGAACGCCGGTCTCTAGAAAATAAAGAGAACGGCAGAGAAAGAATATACAATAATAATAATAAATAAACCATAAGGAAGAGGAATAATTTTGTGGCCATCTATGTAATTAATAAGTTAAAGGTACAGAGCAAGTAGTAAATGTTGGTCTTAATAAAGAGCCCTTTCTGTACTAAGAGTTTTTTGCGGTCACCGCCACGTATGGGTAAGGGTTTGTGGTTGATTGACAGAAATTTCATGGACGGTAATGGATGCTAATACTCAAGGAAATGTTTTGCCACTGGTAAGTCTGAACCATTTTCTCTATTGGCCACCCGGGTGCTGGAGCGGTGGTTGCGGATCCTTTCATGCAATGGGAGGTCTGTCTTCCCTATATATGACAGGCCGCAAGGGCACATCAATTTGTAAATAACAAAGTCACTGCATGTCAAGTTGTGCATGTCAAGCGATGGCGGATAGTGAATTTCTTCCCTGTATGAGGATGTGTGAATATCTTACTTGGAATCATGTGGCTGCAAGTCACGCAGTCCAAGCATCTGTAACATCCAGTGTTCAGATGTTTTGATTGTGGATTATAGCAGTGGGTAGGGTCTGTTTTAACCAATATGTCCCTTAGGTTGCTTCTTCTGCGATAACACATCATAGGAGGATCCTTAAAAGCTTGTGGGAGAGAGTCATTGTTTCTCATCATTCTCCAGTAACGGATCAATGATTTCTTAAGATGATGTGAAATTGTGGTGTACGTAGATGGGAAGACAAGTCTTTCACTGTTTGAAAGTTTTGCCATCGGTGTTGCATAGCACTTGTCTAAGGCTGTCTGCAGGATCTTGTTGCTATAGCCCCTGGCTTTAAATTTGTCCCACATTTGTTGCAGCTGAATTTGGGTATTGTTGGTATTGGAATTATTCCGTATTACCCTTAAAGGGACACTATAGTCACCTGAACAACTTTAGCTTAATGAAACAGTTTTAGTGTATAGAACATGCCCCTGAAGCCTCACTGCTCAATCCTCTGCCATTTAGGAGTTAAATCCCTTTGTTTATGAACCCTAGTCACACCTCCCTGCATGTGACTTGAACAGCCTTCCATAAACACTTCCTATAAAGAGAGCCCTATTTAGGCTTTCGTTATTGCAAGTTCTGTTTAATTAAGATTTTCTTATCCCCTGCTATGTTAATAGCTTACTAGACCCTACAAGAGCCTCCTGTATGTGATTAAAGTTCAATTTACAGAGAAAGAGATACAATTATTTAAGATAAATTACATCTGTTTGAAAGTGAAACCAGTTTTTCTTTCATGCAGGCTCTGTCAATCATTGCCAGGGAAGGTGTGGCTAGGGCTGATAAACAGAAACAAAGTGATTTAACTCCTAAATGACAGTGAATTGAGCAGTTAAATTGCAGGGGAATGATCTATACACTAAAACTGCTTTATTTAGTTAAAGTAATTTAGGTGACTATAGTGTTCCTTTAAGAACTGAGAATGGGGCAGCGACTTGATAAGAAGTCTTGGATGATGGCTAGTTGCGTGCAAGATGGTATTTCTGTCTGTTGGCTTGCTGAAGAGAGTATACGCTATGGTATTATTTTCTTTGTAGAGACGTATGTCTAGGAAGTCAACCGTGTTAGGATCCATTGTCATGGTGAGTCGTACCGGGGTATCCAGATAGTCTCTAGCATCTGTGTGGTAGAGTCAGGTGTGCCATTCCATATCATGATGATATCATTGATGAATCGTCTGTAAAAAGCAATGTTGGCTTGAAAGGGGTTAAAATGTTCTCCTGCTCGAAGATGTACATGAAGCCGTTGGTGTATATGGGGGCCATGGCCACCCCCATTGATGTCCCCGAGATCTGTTGGTACCATGTCTTTTCAAATATGAAGTAATTCATGCTTAGAACAAGGTGTAGTAATTCCATGGTGTAGTCTATGGGTGGGCCCATGTAATAGCATAGCTTCGATACCTGGTCTATGTGGTATGATAGTGTAAAGGTTTTTTACATCGCATGTTATGAACAATGCAGCAGGGTCCAGTGTATTGTTATTTTGGAGAGATAGGAGTAGGCTTGGGGTATCCTTAATGCTCTATTACTCTCAATTGTGCCTCTTTGATTTCTTTTATTTATTTGAATTTTTATTGATTTTCTTTTCAAAATACAAAGAAGATATAACAATACAAAACATCATACATTACATATATAGATTACATTTAGTTTGCAGAGTTTAGATTTTTGTTCATAAACAGAAAGAAATACAAATAGTTTATCACACCGTAAATCTATATATTGTATTTTATCTTCCACGTTCAAAACGGCCTTTCTTAACTTCATTACATTACAACATAGGACTTGTTAGTTAGCCATATTCTTATGCACATGTATCAGGAATAAATACTTTCCAACTTATTGATAGTTTGTTATAGAAATGGAAAATGTCACTTTATTTATATAATTATGAATAGCTTTTTCATTTGAAACTGCTATGATTGTGCTATAACATTACCGTGTTGCGTAGATTCATTTGATTTCCAGTATCTGGCAATCACCATGTTGGCAGCCATCAGACAATGAGTCATTGTAATCCTGGCTTTTTAGTTTGTCATTTCACTATTCAAATACAAGGGCTTTTTCTGGCCTTCTTGCCAGACCAGTGGTTGCTAATTGGTTTATTATTCTATGGACTACTATCCAGAATTGCGTAATCTTGGGGGCATCTCCACCAAATGTTTGTCATAGTTCCTACCTCTCTACCGCATCTACAACACAATGAAGAGTGTACTGAAGACATTTTTGCAAGTCTGTTCAGGACAATATACCATCTTTGTATTACTTTCACAAACATTGTGAGTACAATTAGGCAATGGATAACCTTCTTTGTCGTAGTTACAGAGTCACACCATTCTTTATGAGAATTTTTATACCTAAGTCAAGATACGATTTCTTAAGGGCTGAAGGCTGAATTGGTTCAAATCTAGTGCTCAGTAAAACCTTTGTGCATGAATAGATTTTATTTACATTTTTTTCACAGAAGATTTTTTTTAGTTTGACCTCTTTAGTTTCTTTATGTAAATGTAGAATATATTTTTGCAGACAGCTTTTAACCCTGAAATAATTGAAGATTTCACGGTTAAGGATATCAACTATAATAACCACAATAAATCGATGTATTGTTAGGATAAACTTGTCAATGTACAGGCTATTTATTCTCAAACCGTTTGCAGGGGAACATCTGTTAGCATAGTTTTTCCCTTACCAGCACTTTGTTTTTGGTGACACCTTGAGTAGTTAAAGTAAGGTGAAACAATACTTTAAATGAAGAAGGAAATGTATATAGGAACTGAAACAGGAATAAAATTAAAGAAGGACTTCAACTCAAATGGAACCAATAGTTATATGAAGTTTTGACTAAGGACACAGAGATTGGGAGGACTTGTCAATTGATGCAAAATATATTACATCTTGACTTATATCACTAGATGACAAGACTGGTTGTGTGCAAAGAAAAAGGAATTAGTCTCAAATCTAAAAATTAGTAGGTGATAATCTTGGCAATGACTTGACTATGTTTGTTCAGGATTCATTAGATTAAGTATAGTATGTGGTAAGGCAAAGCAGACAACGACTTTAAGATTGACTTGATCAGTGTACAATGAGTTATAAACAGTAGCATATTTGCGTGCATGAGTGTATATGTATGCACATTCCTCTGTCTGCAAGTAGTCCAGGCTAATTGCTTACCTTATCTTCTGGATAAGCCAATTTTCAGTCTTATTTTTGTACTGAACATTAGCAGGGTAATGATTATGTCAAGAACTTGAGTTTGCATAAGAATTAGCTGACAAATCCTAGAATGCATGATTGATGAATACCTTTCTGATTAATAGTAGCGTGGTTTTTATGTACATTAAAAAGTTTAAAAAAAACTAAAGTATTTCATAAGTAAAAGTACTTAATGTATTTTTGATGTATAGAATACGTTTGATGGGTTCATTTGTAGATTTGAGCATAGCAAAAAAAAAAAAAAATTTAAGCTGAAGCATTTCGTCTGAAAACAAAAACAAAATTCAGGATGCCTGAATTTTATTAATCAAATAAAGTTTCAGGAAAACAAAAAGAGGAACCATAGGGTGCAAAAATGGGCCAATCAGTATCCTGTAAAATATATAGATAATACTGCATAATATATGTAACATAAATATTATGTGTATATTTTACAGTACACTGATATGAGCATTGTCCCACAATTTGGGTCACATATCAATTGAGAAAAAGTAACTAATAGAGGTAAAATGGAGGAGCAGTAAAATAAATAAAATCAATATGTATATATATTTATGAAATATATAATATATACATGTTGATATTTTTACTGTCCCTCCTTTTCTCCCCTCGATTGCTCACTTTTTACTTGATCTGTAAATAAAATCAGCATTTAGTGTCTGCCCCCTAGCCGTCAATCATCTTTTCTTTTTTTTTAATTCTTTATTTTTATGGTGCATTCAGTGAGTACATACTCTTGTAATGCCGCAACAGCAGTAACAAGAAGGGTGAGGAACATAGTTTAACTGACATATGGCATGGATAGTTGCTGCACACATTTTTAAAGTAAATAGCATAGTCACAGGCTTATCCAACATGTCTAAAGTATGTGTAGAGAGTTATCATCGTTAGCTATCTAGACATATTGGTGTTCATGCATAAGTGAGTTAAATAGCAGGCTTTTAACTAACAGGCTTTTAAACTAAGGAGATGCTTATAAGTGAGACACTAAAGGTATGCTGTCAGCTTCTTAAGTAAGATTAGAAAGGCAACAGGAGGCAAACATATTAATACATAGCTAACAAGCAAATAAAGGCAAGCCGAGCATAATATGTGGTCAAACACGGTTGGCAATATCGAATGAGTGTAAAGGCAGACCCATATGGGTTACATGCTAACATCCACCTATATGGCTCGTGCGTGTCCCCACCGTGGTCTCTGTGTTGTTGTTTGTGCATGTCAAAAAATGGCATAGACCCCTCGAATAGGGATGAACTTATAATTAAAACAGAAGAAGGAGGTACATGCGGAAGTGTGACCCTTAAGGTATTGGATGTGGGCATCTATAGCCTGTGGTACTGACTCCGGGGTACCTCAGTCCCACTTACATGCTACACGCGTGGTCCACAAGTTGTATGATGTGGGCATGTGCTGTTATAGTAGAACCCTATTGCTGCCATGTTCAGCTTAATTAGATTAACTCATGGGGTTATGGTTGTGGTGACAGTGTGTTTCAGTGAGGCTTGAGAATGAGAGGGTTCACATAAATGTAACGAAATAAAATTAAATAAAAACAAAGTTCTTATCAGTTTTAGTGGGTCAGTCTATATGCCATCCCTGCTGATCAAATGTCTTGGGTCTCTGGGTCAGCTGATTACTCTGCTGGGCATAGTAGAAGCGGACATCCATGTACTTTGAAGGGTGAAGAAGGGTTGTGTGTGGCGGGAGGCTTCTCCCCAGCTCCAGGCCTTATGTGGGGTCGACATCGCGTGGCCACAGACTCGGGTACTCTTCGTGGCCGGGTCTTTTCCGTTGTGGGCGCTGTGGAAGATTCTGGTGGTCGTCCGCTGCCAGTTGCGGGTAACCTTCCTGCGATGTGATCGATGTACTGGAGAGAGTCTCCTGGTGACCTCTGACCTAGATGGGCACTTAGCCCTGTGGTGTAGGGCAGCATTGCCCTGGATCAGCCGGTTCCGCCCCACAACTTCGGCCAGCTCCACCACCTTGTAGTGAGTGGGGGTTTGTTGGGCAGTGCGTTGCTCCAGCTTCTCCTAGAAATGGCGGAGCAGGTCATCCAGGCGCCTGTGAAGGGGCTGATAGGGTGCAAGCCAGGTAGCGTGGTTTTACTAGGCCCTGCACTGTCTGGATGCGGGCTGTGGTTAGCCTCAGGAGCCGGTGGTATCACATGAGCTAGGCTAGTAGGGACCGGGATAACCCCCACCGGTCCATAAGGGGGAGAACGGGGACTCTGTGTCAGTTCTGTCGAGGATCGTGGCTGCGGGAGAGCGGCCATCTCCCCTGTGTCGCCCGTGCCTCGAGGCCTCTTTAGGTTGTCAAGCTGCACGGTCCGGGAAATCCACATGCTTGGTGTCTGCGGGTAGGTCGCAAGGTCCCCTGGCATATAGCAGCCTTCTTGGACCTGGTATCAGCCCTGGATCGGGTAGGTTTAGTAGATTCTGCAGTTGTACACAGGAGCATTTGCAAACTACGTCCACTCTGTTCAGAAGACAGGCCCCGCACCCAAGCCATCAATCATCTTTTTACCATCAATAATTTTGGGGGTTTTTTTTGGTACCATTGGCAGAATTCAGAATCAAAAATCAAAACGAACATGCTTGTCTATATGGCAGTTCAGATATCAGGAATTCATACAATGATTGTTCCAAATTTGGACAAATTGCAGTTTGAAAAAATCTCCAAATCTATTGATTTGTATGTTGAGTTTTGAGATTTTTTTTTGGGGGGGGGGGCGCTAAGCAGACTGTGACATTTCCTTTGCTAGCAATTGATAAATAAAGGCTATACTAAAGCATAGCTTGATTGCTAATAACGTTTTGATACATTTCTTTATTTTTTCATAGGTTACCATGTGCTCTCAGAAATAATTTCAACAGTAAATCCTGCCTGTCCGGCTGAATTTCTGAATATTTATATAGGTGCCGGAGATCCAGTGTTTAATCCTACGAATAATAGCAATGTAGTTTTGCCTTTTCAAAGAAGTAAATGGTTTCCGGGTACTGGAAGAAGCCCCAATAATCCAAGAGAACAGGTATAGTACAATGTTGTGCCACTTTAGAAAAAATAGCTCAAATGCCTTTGCCCACATACTAATTCTATAGGCAGAATTTTATTAATTTTAAATTTGTAACCAAATCTAAAGAACTCATGTAAAAAAAAAAAAGTTGTATTTGAAAAATAAGGTATTTAATCATACAAGTTTATATGCAAATAATATCAATACAAGAATTACAATAACAAGTAAGTGACAATAATTTGAGTGTTCTCTGTTCACCTGGGCAATTGCTACAGTTTTACATGATCCAGTAATGGAGATGGTGGTTCAAGTAGTACTCGTCTATTAAATAATATTCCTTAATAAGGACAGTATCACACAAGGTACATTAGGCATCTGGGGACCGGGACAGCACCCCAATGACTATCACAATCACAGGGGTCCCCCGTGAATTTTTAGGGGCGGTTCCCGGGGAACTTTTTGTCCTATTTGGGGAGCCTCTTTCTGGCACGTTGAAGATGATCTTGTGCTATTTTTCATGTAACAATTACATATTTATTAAACCTCTAATTTTCTTTATTAAATCAATAGGATTTGTTTGCAGTCACAGTTTTAAATTCTAATGATGTGACCATATATAGTTTTATTTTGCTTTTGTGTGTCTGTCTCTGTCTGTCTATATCTATCTATCTATCTATCTATTATTATTATTATTTTTGCCATTTATATAACGCCAACAGATTCCATAGCGCTTGACAATATTATGAGAGGGGGGATTTAAATATAAATAGGACAATTACAAGAAAGCTTACAGGAACGATAGGTTAAAGAGGACCCTGCTCAAACGAGCTTACAATCTATAGGAGGTGGGGTGTAAAACACATTAGGACAGGAAATAGCAATGAAATAAGGTGGGAGTGAAGCAGAGCTGGAGGAGAGAATAAGTGCTTCCCTTTAGGAGAGAGCAAGAGACAGGTATGTGAGGTAGAGGTTACTCTGTGAGGCTGTAAGCTTTCCTAAAGAGATGGTGTAACAAATGCCCTGTTCGTGGATTACAATGTTATTACTGTTTTGCACTCTTTGTTACAATATCCTGCACCTATATCCCATACGAATGTTTAAATGAACAAACTATACCCAATTTGTTTGTTTACCGAACAGTTTGTTGAACGTTAGAGCAGCCAAGCCAGTCGTGTGACACCAATTGACTCACTTGACTCGATGCCAAACCGCAACCTCAACGTTCTAAGTGGTTCACTGGGTGGCCGTCGATTCGTATGCACGAACACGTGGTAGCGGCCATCTTGTTTTGTCAAACGCATCCAGCGGGTTTTGGTTATCGAGTGTCTGGAACTATTTTCGGACACTCGATCTCCTGAACACTGCTGAGACTTCCAGGACCACTTAGCTTCGTACTAATTCATCCGAAGAAAGCGGCATTTGGTAGAAACAATACACGAATGAAGCGGCACACGACCATCACACACACCAACGTTTATGGGAACTATTGTTCAACATTTTTAAGGCACGAAAGCACCCGCTGAATGCATGGAACTATTTTGGGCAGGAGTCTCTTGTGCGGCTGGGCAGAAATGGGACTTTCTGAACCCTTGAATTGATTCGTTTGATTTTTTTTAACAGGTTGTTCCCCTAACTATGCACCATCAGAAAATATATGTTTTATGGGGTTTGGATATGGTTTTAGAGTATTTCTGAAAATGTGTAAAAATTTTCATTTTTTTGTTTGGAGATAATTGAGTTGATACAGTAATTTACTCAATTATCTCCCAAGCAGAGGGGAGGAATTTTGTGTAATGAATGGGAGTGTTTCATTATGTGACTGTATGGTCATTGGCTGTTCACTGTATTTCCCTGTGCCCAATAAGCTCCATCTGGGTGACAACCTTGTTGGGAAAGTTGCATAAAAGGCCAGCCTGGCCCATTAAAGCTTCAGATCTGCTTAACCCACAACACGTAGCCTTGCCTCATGCTTGTAGGGAACCCGCTTCACAACTAATCACTACCTCTTGAAAGAGCTCTATTACCCCTTCAACTACTGGTACAGCTGAGGTGACATCTGGAGAATACTGCAGCACAGCTCCTCTCAAGGGAAAAGGACGTTTCCAAAGGCATACACCCCTCAGATACTCTGGGTGGCCGTTAAGGCACTACTTAAACAATTGAAGACTAGGGGAGAGTCTTCCATAGGAAGAGAGCCACCTGTGAGAAGTCCTGCAAGCGTTGGCCATATGGGTGTGAGCAGTGAACAGGAGAAGGTCACGGGCAGAGCAGAGGGACCCAGAAGGGGAATACCTATGGATATGTGAAGAGATCTAAGTGGGGCTAGAATTGTGCAGTGCTTTATAGGTATGGGTTAGCACTTTGAATTGACTCCTATACAATACAAGAAGCCAATGTAATGACTGCCAGAGGGCTGAGGTGTGAAAGGACTGACTAGAAAGGAAATCCAGTCTGGCGGCAGTATTCATTACAGACTGTAGCGGGGCAATATTGCTTTTGGGAAGATCAATTAGGAGAGGGTTACAATAACCCCATGCAGGAAATTACTAGAGCATGGACAAGCACTTTGGTACCATCTTGCATAAGAAAGGGCGGATGCGGGTTATGTTTTTAAGATGGAATCTACAGGATTTGGCAACATACTGGATGTGAGGCTCAGCTATGCCTAGATCTATCTATCTATCTATCTATATATATATATCTATCTCTCTCTTTATCTTTCTCTCTCTCTCTCTCTCTCTTTTCTCTCTCTTTCTCATCTCTCTCTCTCTCTTTTAATATAATCATCAAAATAAGCTTTTATATTTTATTTAGTTGTACTGACAGGATATTTAGAGACATTTCTCTTTGAGGGATGTTTCAGATCATAACTTTGCCAAAAATGGAAGCTTGTCCAATTATGTGCAATCCTAAAGAAATGCAGCACATTCTAAGAATGCAATTACAGCCAGTCATGAAGGTGGAAATTAACCTGGTTTTGATGTAGTGTGCCAACGTAATCATTAGAAAAGAGACCTCACAACACACCCAAGCAATTAGTACCTTAGTGATATTGGTGAAAGGTGAACTGTCGTGTTATGTATTTAGTTGGCACCATTTTCATTAGATGATGTAGTCATAAAAAATACATAAATAGGTAACCATAACAAATTAAATTTATTGAGCATATTAAATAATTAGAGTGACTCATCATCAAAGCAGAATGAACAAAGCTACACCCTCTAATACTGTATTCATATGTGTCAATTCTGATTGTGCCAAATCAAGCACTCGCTGCTGTTGACAATCAATTAGCCATGACATATTTAGAGTAGTTATTTTATATCTATGATATATGTACTTCCAAGGTGACTGGTACTATCTGTAAATATTTGGAAATAGAACATTATAATGGCAACTCAATAGAAATAGGGAAAGGCTTTTCATTTTTAAAAATTAATTAATAGAATGCGTATAAGTGGTTCCTACCCTATATTTTAAAAAATCTGTAGATAGCAAAAGGAAGGATGCCTTGAATATCATGCAATGACCTTTTTTTGGTTAGTATCAAAAAATAAGTTTGCATATGGCAATGGAAAAGGTTTTTTTGCTGCCAAAACAATACAAATATACCATTCTACTCCCATTGGTTTATCACCTTTTGTAGATGTTTTTTTTTTTTTAGATCTGCATACCTGTTCTTTGAAAATAAGAAAAAACTGAATATTGAATGATATAACAGTTTATATTTTTAGTTATGTAAACAGCTGGCTGATCTAATTACAATTATGTTTTCCACTTTGATTTTTGGGGTGCACACCTTTTGGATCAGCATGAAAAACAGAGCCATGGTTTGAAAGGCTGAACTAGACGAGCCTGACTTATTCTAGATTAATATGTAACAATTTAAAGTTCTTACGTAGTGTAAGAGTTAAAGCACACATGCAGAACTTATGTTCTGTGCAACAAACATTATCAAGAATTAAGGTAACACTTTCAGATCACAAATTGGCAGACTTGATTTGCCAGATTTTTTTTAATTTTTTTATCCAGTATCCAAATCTATTGCTCTAAATACTTAAATAAAAGGTGGTTTGGGTTTTTGGCCATGATGTAGGTGATAAATCAGTCTTTGGCTTAATCATGACATTATTAGAGTACTGATTTGTCAACAAAATGGCAATCGCTCAACTTCTGATCTCTAGAGGAGTGTGATAGTAGAGTGCTCGCAGTTAGTTGAGTTATTGAGGGGCATAACTTGAAATGTAAGGGAAGAAATAGAGAAGAGAAACAGAGGCATGCAAGAGAAAGATATGATCCATGAAAGAAAGTCAAAGCTGTACCATATAGAAATTTACAATACCTTTTATATATTTTTGGGCTAACGACATAGTTATCTGTTAAACAAATGCCTTGGTAGAACAATACCAGTTCAAAAGAAGAAAGATGGAATATAGACTGTAATTTATGCTCACACATGTAACATTGAGAAGTATTTTAACATCACCAATTTTTTTTTACTGTTTTCAGTGAGATGACATGCCAATCTAACATAGATGCTACAACCTCCAAAAGATTCCATCTGTGTGTATTGTAATAGGCTGGCATATAAATATAAAGTGTCTTCTTTGATATCTACATTTTTACATTGTAAACCCCTAATGCTTAGTGATATTAAAATAACTATAACTTTACACCATATGTTAAACAGATATATTATCAGAAGGTATCCTTGATTAGGAATCTATACGTTATTCTTTAGTAAAACTGGTATGATATTCTGATTTCTAAAAAAAAAAACCCTGTGATTTCTTGCTAAAATCTTAGATAATGCCAATATAGATATTACGTATACAAATTGACATGCATACTGTGTTGTCTAACACATTACCAGCTCCAGCCATTATATGTTTTTAATAAACTATGCAGAAGAAGCACAAGTGAGTAACTGCAAATTGTAGATAAGAAAATGACATTCATTCATGGTCGATTAAAGTCTTTAATAAGATGTCTCTCCAATATAAAAGATGGGTATCATGAACGAATGAAGATGCAAGGCAGCAGCCTCGATATTGACAATCTTTTTCTATTTGGTTAAATTCCTAGGTCAACTCAGTTACAACATGGATTGATGGCAGCTCCATCTATGGTTGTTCACATTCTTGGAGTGATGCCTTAAGAAGTTTTTCTGGTGGAAAGTTGGCTTCAGGGCCTGATGGACAGTTTCCTAGTAATGCAAACCCCAGTCTTCAGATGTGGAAAATACCAGATCCTGCTACAGGTCAAAGAGGAAATGGAGGAATATATGGTTAGTTTAACATGTCTTAATATAGATATAATCATTCAACTTAAATAAAGGAGCACTATATTTTTTTTATAATAGTAATTAGTATGACCACTGCTTCTGGCCATCCTACCAAATCTGCATAGATTCTGTTTGTTTAAGATTTACCTAAAATTACTAGCCACCAACAAGATAGTGGTGAGAAACGATAACATTCCTCCCCACTTCCAGACTAAAACTGGTGCCATGCGGATGAGAAATAAAAGAATGAGTCAACTGCAGCCTTGAGTGCTTCTTTGAGGAAGTCCAAACTTTACCTGGACTATATTGCAGTATAAAGGAAGTATAAAACCATGAGCAAAATATGAGAGAACACTGAGAATAAGCATAAACTAAGTAGCCTGCCTTTCGGTTAGTCCTTGCTCAGATCTCAATAAAGTTCTTGCTCACTTGAGTCATTACAGAAAAACTTATACCATTTGTATATTAGACTGCTCCAATCCCTAAGGACAGTCTAGATCCATGTTTTAATGGGTTTGGGAATAGAAGAGGAATTTCAATATCTAATGTGCTTAGAAGAAAACACAATACGTTTGAATGTTTTATTTAACACAGTAATCTGTGTCAAGCTTTAGTCTTTAATGCTTCAAGTTATAGAAAGAAAAAAGGAACCTGCATAATCATCTGGGATTTACGCAACTCTGTTGCAATAAGTACATAGATACAACCTGCTCTAGGCAACCTACAGCAAATGCTTTCTTTTATTTATAAAAAGTATGTGATGAAAAACCAATTAAACTCCATTAGATTAGTTTATATTTTATGATGTATCACAGTAATAAATGCAACACTTACTAGAAAGTTTTCTTAGCTTTTCTATACCTGAACAATACATGAGTCAAAAAATGTGGAAACCTCTAAACATTTCTTCCATTTACACATTTTTAACCTTGCGGGGATATTCACTGAAGTGAGATTTCAAGGTAAGTTCAGAATGAATTTCAAATTGAAGGTCAAAACCAAGGTCAAAATAGCTATGCTTTCCATTGAGCTTCTCTAGTCTTAACTATCAACTTCACTTTGAATTCTCACTTTTTGTGAATTATTCTCTTGGTGTTTATGTAGATGCACTTTTCAGAAGAGTTACTATGACATTTTACTACAAATGTAATAATTGTGATTTTATGAAATAAAGTAGCAATTGTCTGATTATGTAGGGCTTTTTATCTAAACACACTGAATTATAGTAATTTGAAAATCAACATTTTGCAATTTTGTTTACTATAATTTACTGTTAAGTGTATAAAAATCCCTAGATAGCATAAGCTCTTCTGTATTTGTAATTGTAACATTGTAATAACCTATTAAGTCCATGTTAATATTTGATATGTTCAGATATATACATAGTCATTCACTAAAGTGAGAATTCAAGGTGAATTCAGAGTAAAATTCTAATTTAAGTTCAAAATAGTTAATCTGGAAACATTATCGAAGTCGACTTTTCTTTCAGTTTGGCTATCATGGCCTTAAATTTGAAATTCACTTTGAATTTACCTTGAATTCTCGTTTAGCAAATAACTATGTAAACATGTTGCACACTCTATAGTACTATGAATATTATTCTCAAAAGCACAGAATTAGTTGATGAGGTACAATGTTCAGGCTTATATATTATAGGTTATTGCTGTACATTTTAATATATCCACAATATTAGAGAATATTTTTAAATAATTATATGTGTTTATATGTTATTGCACAATAGGTTTTGGTAATGCCATGGCCAACGAAAGTCCATTTATCCAAGCTGAGAGTATCATTTGGTTTCGATATCACAATTATATTGCACAAAACTTTTCTGACAGCAACCCCGATTGGTCTGACGAAGTTGTGTTTCAAAATGCCAGGAAATGGGTGATTGCTACTTACCAGGTAACACTGATGTTTGGATAATTTGGAAACAACTCTGTATTTTTTTACTTTTGATTAAACAGTATGTTAGAAATTTAATTAAACAAAATTATGTTTCAAGATTTTTAAGAAATGACTGTGTCATTATACTCTCCACTTCGTTCTGTGAATCATAGCAGATCATCTTAAAATCAATCTTCAAGTAAGCCCAGGTCACACCTGTCCTCTCTCTCTTTCTCCTGCCGTGGGTCCACAGGTAGTCCACAGCTCCAGACACTGTGAAGACCAGCTTGTTCTCATGTAAAGTCACTTTTAGGACCACCACCATTTATATGAACATTGAGGGCTTCTGATTACAACCCTAAAAGCAACTGATAGAACCAAGGATCATGTTCAGTTTAAAAAAAAATTTGTTTCTTTTTAAGCCAGTAAGATTGCTTTCAATTTATCGGAATTGTATGTACAGTTCATAAAAAAAAATCCAAAAATAAAGCAAAAATGGAGAAACCATGAGTGAAAAACCAAGTACACCTTATGATTCAATACAACACAAAAAGTGGAGCAGCGCTGAACAGCCAAGCATATAAGATACAAAAGGCAGCACACCTGAAACAGGGGGATTCCCTCTAAACCCCTAAAGAGACTCGAGGAATAGAAACAGTAAATATACATTTAGCACCAACAATACTAAATAAAAACAATCAAAAAGCACTGAAATAAAAAGTCCACAGTATATAAAAATATATATATGGATGGTTAATCTCCACTGTACATCAACCAACAAAGTTGGTGTTCCAGTAGAAAAAAAAAACCGCAGTACCAAGGGGAGACTCCAGGAGTCTCCAGGGGCTTACCCCCAAAGCACTAAGTAGAGAAAACAAAAAGAGAACACAGAACGCTGTCTACAAATGTCAAAAGACAAATGTAGAAAGCTGTGTATACCTGGAAAAATACTGTAGACTAGGAGAAGTCTATTATATACATAATTTACAAAGGTAAAAAATATCCCTGTATAGAATAAATTAAAAAAGTAGATAGAAAGAGCATAAACCCTGGATGATATACATATATCACTATTGTAATCAAAAAGACAGCAGAAAGCTACTGTGAGCTTTAATTAATCTGGCTCAATATACTATTATGTCTAGTATATCAGAGAGGGAGCAAGAGAATAAGTGAAACTACCACCTCAATCTAGCCTCTAATGTGCAAATGTACTGAATGTAGTACAATAATCCCAAACAATATATGGTCTCCAAAATGCTGATTGGGGCAGTGTATCCAATAATCACTTAAATAAGCACATAGTAGGATAGAGCGCTGCCTCCTACGAAAAGGGTATGAGAGCATACATTCAAAAGTAAGAGGAGGCCATACATAAAAAAGGATTATAGGAGGTACAAAACATAGACATTGTGAAGATTAGAATGCTCACGGCATATCTATGGATAGAGTAGAAGTTAATAGGAAGTCCTCTGAGAGGAAGTAAAAAGGACAGATAGTAACAAGTACTGCATATAAAACTAGCAGTTTGAATAGTAAATTATCTCTCACTTCCTAAATGTAACTACTAGACCTCTACAGTGGTAGATGAATATAACAGTCTCTAAATGCCTGACGCGCGTTTCGGTGCTATGCAAGAGCACCTTCGTCAGAGGCAAATGAGCTACTGCTCAAAGAGTCACTTATATACCTTATTCGCCAGTTTCTCATTAGTCTTTCCTCCAATCCCCGTCATGTAGTTGGCAGGGGCGTGGCCGGCGTTTCCCGCGCCGGATACATCTGTTCGGCGGGGCTAACCTGGTGACGTTGTTTGAGTGGGACGGGCATAGGATAATGATTATATCAAACTCCGCCCACTCCTCTCCGTTGTAACTGGCATTACATCGTTTTCTTTGGTATACAAACCAAATATCAAAATTATATAATCCGTGTACAGAGCCCATTTCAAAGAGATGTTTTGGGCAAAACAGGATATCCTTGTTATTGATCAAATCCAATATATCACAATTGTGAAAAAATAGAAAAAATGCCACCATGACTATTAGATATAAAATATAAAATATAAAATAAAGTTCTCTGTGTGTACCCCAGATATTTTAGTTTATATGGAGTCAAAATCCTCTTAAAAGTAAAAGATTCATCAGCATTTTTCCTGTAAACCGGAACAAGGCATGAACATTATAATTGGTAAAGTAGCGAACTACATTTGATATTGAGCAATATCTTACGGGGAAAAACCTTTTACAAAATACATTTAAAAAATAATAAAGATTGCATAAGGACTACTAGAACTACTTATTTACAGTATATACAGGTGTATCATGAAACACAAAAATAAAGTTAAAGAAAATAATGAATAAAGGAAACCCCAAAGGTTTAACCCCTTAGCGACCGAGGACGGTTCAGGACCGTCATCGGCATTTTTGCCTTGAGGACCGATGACGGTCCTGAACCGTCCTAACGGTCTGGGGGTACTTACCTGATCGCCGTCGTTCCCCCGGCGGCGATCAGCGTTGCTCCGGTTGTGGGAGACTGCCTGCAGCCCAGACAGTCTCCCCACACTGATTTAGGACCCCTGTGGCCATGTGATCGCTTAACACAGCGATCACATGGTCACAATAGGTGTCCATAGTGCTGCCTGCAGGGGGACTGCCTGTGCTGACAGGCAGTCTCCCTGCTAGTGTAAAATCAAAAAATATGTCTATCTATCATATATATAATGTCATACTAAGTGTATTTTTATATTAATATGTACTTATATTAATATAAAAATACACTTATAATTAAATTACGCACGTATATATATAATATATATAATAACTATATATATTGTATATATATATTATTATAAAATATAAATAATAAGTAATTTAAATTAAATAAAAAAAATGTAAAATAATAATAAAAAAATTAAAAAAAATTATATATCTATATGAAATTTTATTCTAACAGTATTTTAAAATTAATATATATATATATATTTACATCAAAATACACTTAGAATGAATTTGTATATATATCTATGTATATAAAAATAAATAAAAATAATAAGAAATATACATATGTCCATATACAAAATTACATAAATAATTATATAAATATACACGTAGACTTCATATATAAATATGCATATATATTTAAATTCTACGTGCGTATTTATGTAATATTTTACATAATTCAGTAATTTTATTGATTGCAATTTGAGGGACCTGCCTGCCAACCCAGGCCGAAATTCCAGAGAATTGAATTTGCTAGCACTGTATTTTACCCTGTAACGTTCTACGACACCCTAAAACCTGTACATGGGGGGTACTGTTTTACTCAGGAGACTTCGCTGAACACAAATATTAGTGATTCAAAACAATAAAACATATCACAGCGATGATATTGTCAGTGAAAGTGACTTTTTGCATTTTTCACACACAAACAGCACTTTTACTGATGATATAATTGTTGTGATACGTTTTCCAGTTTTTAAACACTAATATTTGTGTTCAGCAATGTCTCCCGAGTAAAACAGTACCCCCCATGTACAGGTTTTATAGCATTTTTGAAAGTTACAAGGTCAAATATATGGGTCAAATATTTTTACATTGAAAATGGCCAGGTTGGTTACGTTGCCTTTGAGAGCGTATGGTAGCCCAGGAATGAGAATTACCCCCATGATGGCATACCATTTGCAAAAGAAGACAACCCAAGGTATTGCAAATGGGGTATGTCCAGTCTTTTTTAGTAACCACTTGGTCACAAACACTGGCCAAAATTAGCGTTCAATTTAGTTTTTTTACTTTTTTCACACACAAACAAATATGAATGCTTACTTTGGCCAGTGTTTTCGACTAAGTGGCTACTAAAAAAGACTGGACATACCCCATATTGAATACCCTGGGTTGTCTACTTTAAAAAAAATATGTACATGTGGGGTGTTATTCAGAGATTTATGACAGATAATATTGTTACAATGTCACTATTGATAAATTTAAAAAATTTATGTTTTGAAACCGCAATATTCTACTTGTACCTATAGCCCTATAACATGCAAAAAAAAGCAAAAAGCATGTAAACACGGGGTATTTTTAAATTCAGGACAAAATTTTGAATCTATTTAGCAGTTTTTTTAATTCGCTTTTGTAGATGAGTAAAAGATTTTTCAAGTAAAAGTCAAAAAACATGTATTTTTTTCAATTTTTCATTATATTTTTTAAATTAAAATACATGAGATTATATAAATAATGGTATGTAAAGAAAGCCCCTTTTGTCCTGAAAAAAACAATATATAATTTGTATGGGAACAGTAAATGAGAGAGCGGAAAATTCCAGCCAAACACAAACACCACAAAAGTGTAAAAATATGCCTGGTCGCAAATGTACAACATCGCAAAAACAGTCCAGTCCTTAAGGGGTTAAAACAAGGATATATATTAGTCAGAGATGAATGGTGTAAATGAAGACCCATGGGTGAGAGAGTTGTATTTATATATATATATATATATATATATATATATATATATATATATATCCATAGGCTTTCTCTTTGTAGTAGTTTTTTTATCAAGATCGCCTCCCCTTGGACCAAGTGCGACTCTTTCAATGCCACAAAAACGTATGTCTTGTGCAGATCCTCCATGATGGAGTTTTAAATGTTTAGAGATAGGGGTATCAACTAGTCTCCTCGGATTAACTGACGTGACATGTTCGCGGATCCTATATTTGAATGCACGGATTGTCTTACCAACGTAAATTTTGTACATGAACAGCTTAGTAGATAAACCAAACCCCTAGATTGGCAATTAAAAAAGGTTTTGATATTAAAATCCTGTGTATTCGTAGAGTCCAATATCTTCTTGGAGGGACAAAGGATAAATTTACATGCTTTGCATCTGCCACATTGGTATGTGCCAGATACAAAAGATTTAAGCCATGTAAATTTGCTAGGAAGAGTCCGTAGATGACTTGGAACCAACATATCTTTAATATTCCTTCCTCTCCTTGCTGTAACAGAGGCATAAGGAGTTAAAGCCTTCTGTAGGTGATGATCCTGTAGTAGGAGTGACCAGAATCTATTGAGAATTTTAAGCGTTGGATGCCATCCGGCATCGAAATTCCCTATACATCTTATCGTCTGTGTAGTATCACTTGCATGTTTATCTGACAAAATAACTTTCCTATCTGCCATCAGGGCACGTTGGTATGCATTTTTCAGACATCTATTTGGATATCCCTTCCTTTTGAATTGTTCTTTTAAAGCCTTTGCTTTACTCTTGAAATCTTCAATCGTAGAGCAATTGCGGCGTAAACATAAATATTGGCCCACTGGTATTCTTCTTTTAAGAGGAAGTGGGTGATAACTCTCCCAATTCAGAAGGTTGTTTGTTGCAGTTGTTTTTTTATGCAAGGTTGTGGTCACATTCCCATGGTCAGTAATCATGATAGATATATCCAAGAAGTCAATGGCCCTGCCACCCATTTTGTAAGTTAGTTTAGGTTGATGTCATTATTGTTCAAGACATAGACAAATTCCTTAAAAAGTTCAGTGGTACTGTTCCAAACTATCACTATATTGTCGATATAGTGTTTCCAAATCCTAACATGTTTGGTATATTTTCCCACCACCCCAGGTGGGGGTTGGCATATGAGGGGGCACAAGCCGTCCCCATAGCCGTCCCTCTCACCTGGTGATAGTATTTACCCTGAAAGATAAAGTAGTTGTGTGTTAAAATAAATCTCATTAGGTCTTGTACAAATTGATTATGCCTCTTTGAGGTGCTCATTCTATCTACTTTTTTAATTTACTCTATACAGGGATATTTTTGACCTTTGTAAATTATGTATATAATAGACTTCCCCTAGATTACAGTATTTTTCCTATCATTACTATAATTGCTCCCCTGTTCAGAAGTTACACAATTATCCATAAACGTTCACAGAGTTATTGATTAAACTATGAATTTCACTAAATTAAATAAAAAATCCCAAGCTGTGACTATACCTGTGAATTTTGCTTTAATTTAATATTGAGCTTTCCAAAGATTCAGAATTTACTGAATAACCCTGTTTTATGATACTTGAATTGAATGTAAAAGACAAGCATTGTACAGAGGCTAGCATCATTTTGTGTCTTTATTTCTCTTTTAGAATATTGCCTTCTATGAATGGCTGCCATTATTTATATCAAGCGGGGTGTCAGTGTATCAAGGTATTACTCATTTTTTCTATATTCATTCATTTACAGCATAACATACTGTATATCCTTTATATTATTTATTTATATGTATTTATATAAAAAAGTATTAACATAAAGAGACGCATTTTAAAAATAATAAAATAATAAAAAACTGTGCACAATGCAGCAGGCCATTGTTTAACCCCTTAAGGACACATGACATGTGTGACATGTCATGATTCCCTTTTATTCCAGAAGTTTGGTCCTTAAGGGGTTAAAGGAGCTCATATCTATGCATTGAAATTTAAACAGTGACTGACTTGCTGTGTGTTTGTATTTGCATAGCACTGTGTGGCATTCTGGGCATTTGGTGAAATGCCATACTCATTATGTACTACGCAGATATCCATTTTTTAGACCTGCATTTCATGTGCATACAATAATCACTGGTGTATTTTACAATATTTTATAATTTTAGTGCAGAGATGGAGTCAGATTCGTGTAAATCATATGTCAATGTAGGTAGGTGTTTGACTCCTAGAATGTATCTATCATATGATGACACCATTATTAAAGTATAGAAGATGGTAGACTGTAATGAGTTTTTATTTTTCATTTCATTCCAAAGTAAACAAAAATGGAGATGAGAGAGGTATCTACAATTCTATGAGAGTTACACAAATGGTACTCAAAAGTACAGCTAAATGTATTTGATTTATTTAACGTTAGCCATTTATGTCACTGTGGTATATATGTGGCTTTAGAAGATTGTATGAATACATTTCTACGTTTCTACATTAATTGTATTGGTGTGCATCCTTTATACATTCATATACTTTATTATATATTTTGCTACATTCACATTCTTATTTCAGATAGTAATAACATGCCTCTCCATTTTCTTAATAAGGCTACAAACAGCATCAAGACCCAAGTGTATCTCCAGAGTTTTTGGCTTTAACTTCACAAGTTCTATATTCCATGATGCCTTCAGGAGTTTATATGAGGTAACCACTTTAACTTAATAGATTAGATTATTTTATTGTGGTTTATGACTAAGGCCTATACTTGGAAATTGGAAAGAATACTCATAGCTCTCAGTGCAAGGACAATTTATTTTTCTCCTATGGTTAATTAAATATTAAAAAAAGCATTATTTTGATTCTTGTCCTTTGGCCTACCTACTTTCTACACTCCATCATCAGCAGCAAATCAGTTCTTCTAATTGATGATTCTGGTTTCTCTTGGTATGACTTTGCAGATCTCTGATCTGTCTTCAGCTGCTTTCTATTTCTTTTTTTAATTAATTTACTACTTTTTTTATAATTCTAAAGAAGTTTGTAAAGGTTTTATTCAATACTTTAATGCATTCAGACTTATGTTTAAGCAAACAATGAATAGCTCCTCACCAAATGTTCACAGTTTGGTACTATTATTATTATTATTATTGGTTATTATTTATATAGTGCCAGCTTATTCTGCAGCACTTTACAATAAGAGGGGAATTTACTAAATGAGACAATAACAAAATGTAACAGGAACCTGAGAAGAACAGAGAGGACCCTGCTTAAACGAGCTTACAATCTAGAGGAAGTGGGGTAAAAATCACAATATGAAGGATATTGAGGGAGACAGCAAATAGACATGGTGGGAAAGTAGCAGAACTGGAGGTGAGAGTGGAGTGTGGCCCTTTAGGAGAGAGCAAGAGGAAGGTTTGGGAGATAGAAGTTATTCTCGGAGGCCGTAAACAATCCTGAAAAGATGGGATTTGAGGGACTTCTTAAGGGATTGAAGACTAGGGGAGAGTCTGTTCCAAAGGAAAGGAGCAGTCCGTGAGAAGTCTTGCAGATGTGAATTTGCAGCAAGGGTGCGAACAGCATACAGTAGAAGGTCATCAGTGTAGCAGAGAGACCGAGAGGGGGCATACCTATGAATTAATAAAGAAATTTAAGAAGGGCTAGAGCTGGCCAGGGCTTTATAGGTAAGGGTTAGTATTTTAAATTGACACCTGTAGGGTACAGGAAGCCAGTGTAAGGATTGACAGACGGGTAAGGTGTGACAGGAGAGAAAAATCAGCCTGGCAGTAGCATCCATCACAGATATGCATCAAAATTGACTTCAGTATGATCGTATAATATACTTTTGAGCAAATTCAGATAGTTTTGAATTATTTATTCAGAGAAATATTTCAAACTTAATAAATAACCTGGTGGTGAGTTAATAATAAAATATGTAATTTTTTTAATTGACTGACTCTTCAAAGAAGATATAGAGTAATTTATTTATTTTTATTTATTTTGCATTTCCAAATCTACATTTGATATATATGAGTATTAATTTAGTTGTAAGAATTCTGTATAACAATTACTCAAACTGTTCCCTTTCTATGCAGAAATAGCACTTGCCATTTTCGCAATGTGACTGGATTGAATGATCAGACCTGGCCTGCTCTTCGTTTGTGCAACAATTACTGGAACAGAGAGGTTAGGATTTCTGAAGAAATCTATTAAAATAAATCTATCATGTTTTAATTTCTGTTGTCTACAAAATCTGTCTCCTCTCTTGTTCTCCTCTCTTAAGCCTGGTGGGATGTGATTCTATAATGTGCATCAGTATGACTTACTTTCCAGATGTAACTGAAATGAGTGGTAAAATGTTCTACCGAATTTGTGTCCGTCATCTCTTTGTACCAATTAATTGATGTTACCAATTGCTTCTTTGTTCTCCCACTATTTGACTTAACTTCCTGACGTCTGACCTCTTTCAAAAACCATCTCTGATGGTCATGGCTTCCAAAAAGTTCTTGACTCTATCTTGGGTTTCATCCTCCTATTCATAGTAGCCTATACGTTAAAATATTTTTTCTGAGAGGTCTGTGCTGTTTAGGTCTCTTGTGAGTACATTGCGCACTGCTGTTGGTCATTCTGATTCCATGTGAGGATAAATATGTTCCCTAGAAGCCCTATGTAAAGTATTTCCTAACCAGCTCTGTTCTTTTGTTATTACATTTTAGTTAATGCTATGTTTATCATCCTACCTTTTGCTTCAAGACTTTGATTGGCTATTATTAGATGACATAGCAGCTTTAGGAAATCTTAAATATAAGAAATGTATTCAAAAATAAAAAAGCAAAAGAAATACATTTTAACCATTACGGATATTAATCATGATTAATTCTTATCCAGTAAGTGCATTTTAGATAACACTTATTTTCACTCAAATCCGGGAGAATATCAGGCATTTCAATCTATTAAGCAAATATTGATGCTGCAATTTGCAACATGTAGTTTCATTTTATTTTACTCATTTATTTCAGAACCCCAATCTGCAAACTGCTACAGATATAGATGAGTTGGTGCTTGGCATGGCTTCACAAATAGCTGAAAAAGAAGATAACATAATGGTGGAAGATTTAAGAGGTAATATGTTCCTGTGGCAGTCCATGTGTCTTGTTTATAGAAATGTACATATACAGTATCCTTTTTATGACTAGTGTTTTTATGGCATGCATTTTTAAAGGTTTACTCCAAGCACCATGACCACTTCCTTATTTTGGAGTGATTGTGGTGAATGGAGCCTGTGTCTGCAGTGTGTCAGTTTCGAAAGCTGTACATACAGAGATAAAGCATGTTGCTGCTGTAAGTGTAACTCCACCTCTAGTAGTGTCATTAGCCAGCTTTAAATGAGAATACATGGCACCACAAGCACAAAAGGGAATGCTATCTCCCTTCCCTGGAGGATGTCAAGCTGCAGTACATAGTCCTTGGCTCTTCCAATAAAACAGTGAACTGGCTTGAATTTAAATTGATCACAGTCACATTATTATAATTTTCTACATAATGCCTAAACAAATATAGGGTTAATATTTGCATAGGCTAACACTTTAAGGATTAGAATATCATTTACAGCCATATTGTATGATATCCATCTGAACTTCACCATGTGTATATTTGTTATGATTTAAATATGTAGACTTGCTTAAAGATTCCTATGCTTAAAAATTTAAGCATAGGGATAAGATATGAAAGTAAAATTCATACTAACTTCTTTTTTTCTCTAGATTATTGGTATGGGAAGATGCAATATTCTCGTACAGATTTATCAGCTGCTAGTATCCAAAGTGGAAGGGATTTTGGACTACCTAGTTACAATAATATGATGGAATTTTATAGCCTACCGCCCCTCCAGCAATGGAAAGACATACAGAACCCAGAAATTAGAGACCAGGTTGGTACATAACATATGGCTAGAAAATTAAAAGCTATCTTTAAATTGGCTGTGAAATGACTTTGTAAACAAAGATTTAGGAAGCAGGTTTTCCCCATCTGCTGCAGACTCACTGGTGGCTGATTGGGCCAATGCAGGACAAACAGATACGGCCACAGCAGCTGCAAAGGAAAATCTTGTCTGACTTTGATGTCACGGTCCTTCCTCTGTTTATTTATTCTCAAGATCTGCCTTGTGCATTCTTGAAGGAGGAGACAGTATCACCAAGTCTTGCATTCAGAGGTTTGAGCAGACCAGGGATGATGGTGAATGTGACAGGCACTAAGGGATTTCTTCAGAGAGGCCCTGAACCTTTTCTTTGGTGCTCTTCTGTCACAGTGACCAGTGGAGAGTTTGCAATACAGCACAACAATGGGTAGGCAATGATCTTACATCCTGGACACTTGCCTTACCCAGCGTAGCTGTGACTTCAGAACCATAGCCTCGATGCTGGTGGTCTCTGCCTATTCGAGGACTTTGATGTTGGTGAGGAAGTCATTCTAATATGTACTTTAAGAATTGTGCAAAGGATGGTGATAGGTAACCCATGATTCAGAGCTGTACAGGAGAGTGGTCAGTACGACAGCTCTGTACACACTGATCTTTGTGCCTCTCTTCAGATGCTTGTTTTTACAGACTCTCTTATACAGTCTGCCGAACACTCTGTTTGACTTTGCCAGTCAGCTATCCATCTCTTTGTTGATCATGGTGTCTGAAGAGATAATGCACCAAAGGTAGATGAACTGGTGGACTGTCTTCATGAAGGTAACGGATGGCAATCTTCATGACGTGCAGGCTGGTGGAGGGGATGATGGTAATCTTCATGAAGTGCAGGCAAGTGGAGGTTTTCTGTCTTCTTCAGGCTGACTTCTAATCCAAAGAGCTACGCAGCCTCTGCAAAGCAGGATGCAATTCTCTGCAAGGATGTCACTATGTGGGAAACAAGGGTAGCATCATCAGTGAAGACCAGCTCTCTGATGAGTTGGTCCACCGGTCTTGGTGTGGGCCCTTCGTCACCTCAGGTTAAATACATAGTCATCAGTGTGGTAATGGGTGCATGCATCATCCTCTTCAACATAGTCTACAGTGGCCTGAAATAAACACCTCCGAAAATATGAGAAATGAGGTTCCAAGGTGTTAACATTCAGAATCTCCATAAGACACAATTAAATCACACAGATGATGATAAAATAGTCATAGTCTCATATTTTAGATGGCTGCCAAGACATTTTTAATTGTTGAATAAGTTTATCTATTATCAACATCCAGTTTCAATGTTTTTAACTAGGTTAACCCCTTAACGCCGTTACGGCGTTCTATGCCGTCGCGGCTTTAAAGGGCTTTAAAGTTGTTGCGGCGGCATAGAACGACGTAACGGCTTGCAGCCCCAGGGGATCGCAGCTACTTACCTCCGCTGCGATCCTCTTCTGGAGGGCTGCCTGACCACCCAGACAGCCCTCCTCTGGCAAGTGAGGCCCCTGGGGGCCATGTGATCACTCTCAAAGAGCGATCACATGGCCCCCCATAGCTGGCTGTGGATCTGCCAGCAGTGGGGCTGTCTGAAATATCAGACAGTCCCCCTGCTGGTGTGAAGTAATAAAAAAATAAATAAAAATAAATTAAATTAAAAATCAATTAAAAGTATTTATATATATATATATATATATATATATATATATATATATTTATATTATATATATAATATATATACATATTATATATATGTAACGTCATACGTGGTGTATTTTAATACTAATATTAGTATATATATATTAGTATTAAAATACACTTAGAATGACGTTACATATATACAATATGTATATATTATATATATAATAGATATATACACATATATTATATATATATATACGTATAATTACAATAATAAATAAATAAAATAATAAAATAAATAAATAAAATAGTGAAACAAAATTTTATATAAATTATAATTTCATTCTAACTGTATTTTGTTATTAATATATATATATTGGTAACAAAATACACTTAGAATGGCATTCTATATATATCTATCTATATATAAAATACAAATAACCGCAAATATATATATATATATATATATATATATATATATAGATAAATACATATAATTACATTAGTATACACGTAGAATTTAAATACCTATAAATGCATATATATTAAAAAGCTACGTGTATATTTAAGTAATCTTTTAACATAATTATGTGATTTGATTAATTAAAATTTGATTGACATGCCTGACAACACAGGGAGAAAGTGCAAAGAATTTAATTCGCAAGCACTATATTTGACCCTATAACTCTCCAAGACACCATAAAACCTGTACATAGGGGGTACTGTTTTACTTGGGAGACTTCGCTGAACTAAAATATTAGTGTTTCAAACTCGTAAATTGTATTACAACGATGATATTTTAAATAAAAGTGAAGTTTTTTGCATTTTTTACAAACAAACGTCACTTTTATGGACTATATTATTGTTGTAATATGTTTTACTGTTTTAAAACACTAATATTTGTGTTTAGTGAAGTCTTCTGAGAATAACAATACCCCCTATGTACAGGTTTTATTGTGTTTTGGAAAGTTAGAGAGTCACATATAAGGCTTGCATTTCCTTTTTTTGACATTGAAGTTTGCCAGATTGGTTATGTTGCCTTTGAGAACGTATGGTAGCCCAGGGATAAGAATTACCCCCATGATGCCATAACATTTGCAAAAGAAGACAACCCAAGGTATTGCAAATGGGGTATGTCCAGTCATTTTTAGTAGCCACTTAGTCACAAACACTGGCCGAATATTAGTTTTTTGCTTTTTTCACACAAAAACAAATATGAACACTAACTTTGGCCAGTGTTTGTGACTAAGTGGCTACTAAAAAAGACTAAACATACCCCACGTTCAATACCTTGGGTTGTCTAATTTTTCAAATGGTATGCCATTATGGGGGTAATTCTCATTCCTGGGCTACCACACCGTCTCAAAGGTAACATTACTAATGTGGCAAATTTCTATTTGAAAATGGAACGTTCTATATTTGACCCTGTAACTTTCCAAAACACCATAAAACCTGTTAATGAGGGGTACTGTTGTACTCGTGAGACATCGCTGATTACAAATATGGGCATTTTTTGTCAGTAATACCTAATGGTATTATGACATTAACAGCTAAAATGTCAGACGGAAATACAAATTTAAAAAAATATTATTTTCTCAATTTTAAATTTTTTTTATTCATAATAAATTATGTTCCATATATGAATAGTTAATGATAAATTAAAGCCCTGTTTCTCCTGAACAAAATGATATATAATAAGTGTGGGTGCACTTAATGTGACAGAGGTGAATTACGGGTAAACAGACATATAGCGCAAATTCCAGTCTTTGTTTATGTTTTGTTTTGATCAGAACGTGTACTATTGACTCCGTCCTGAAGGGGTTAAAGATGTAAACTTGTTTGGTCATAAACTTGCTTTTCATATTGTACATAAAAGGAAAGATATAACTGTGCCAAGTAAATGGGTTCATGCTTCCACGTGGTAATGCTGGGGTCTCATCATTCTATTGCTTACTCGAGATCCATAAAAACTAACAACACAGAAATTGGGACTTTAAGAGGCTAATTTAGTGAAACTCTAAAAAATAAAACACCAACTGTCTTTTTTAAGTCACTGTATTTCTAAATAGCTGTATGTTGATATGTATTAATATTTTACAGTTATTATTTATTTATTTATTTATAAAATATTTTACCAGGAAAGATACATTGAGATTTCTCTCGTTTTCAAGTATGTCCTGGGTCCACAAATCATTGCATTGTTACATTAGGTACAACAAAATACAAAAACAATATTAATACACAATATATACAAAATTTAACATAGAACAGGCAGGAAATATATAATCAATCATGACACGTGCATTCTGTTTTGAGGTATGTAGAGAGAGATCTCTTAAATGACTTTAGGCTTAGGGAAGATTTTAAATTGTGCGGGAGGTCGTTCCACAATTGCGGCGCTCTGTAGGAGAAGGAGGATCGGGCCGCTTTCTTTTTGTATTGAGGTAGACTAAGTAAAGTGCTTGTACTGGATCGGAGGTTATAGAAAGTGGGAACAGCTGGGGAAAGCATTTTGTTCAGGTAGGGTGTGAGTTTCCCATAAAAGCTCTTAAAAGCAAGGCTGGAAAGATGAAGGGTGCGTCTGGATTCCAGCGACAGCCAGTTTAGTTCCTTTAGCATGTCACAATGATGGGTCCTGTAATTACATTGTAGCACAAATCGGCAGAACGAGTTATACAATGTGTTGAGTTTATTAACGTGGGATTGCGATGCAGACGCATATACTACATCCCCATAATCAATGATAGTTACTGCTATATTGCTCATCATTTTGAAATCAATATTTAATTTATGTATTTTTTTTCTTATTTGTAGCTTTCATCATTATATATGAGTAACATACAAAACTTAGAACTTATTTCTGGAGTCCTGTCAGAAATCAATGGCAGCCTTGGAGATCTTGTAACCAATGTCACTCTGAATCAATTCTATCGGATAAGAGATGGAGACAGGTTTTGGTTTGAGAATGAAAAAAATGGGTATGTCACATGTAGCAGTCATGTGAGGTTTTCAGTGGGCTCCTAGAATAAACAGTGGATTTCCAAAATATAAATACTCTATTTCCAAATGTATTATATTGAACACCAGGAAAATTAAGACACTGATGTGCTCAAATCCCCCAGATCCCAAACCAAAAATGCATTATTCTCGCGCATGCATGAGAGTACAGCAGTGACCGTGACAGGAACAGAAGAGGACTGGGTGGAAAAGGATGGTGGTGCCCATGAGGGATAGGTTCACGTATTGTGTTATTTAAATGACTAGAAAAGATTAGTTTGAATAATGGCCATACTATAAAAACAGCTTCGAGCTAACTGGGAGAATTATAATAAAAACTCTAATGGAGTGATTTGTGCATTAGTTTTTGAACTCAAAATGAATAAATATTTTGAAATATCTCCATGATAGAAGTATAGCTGCAAAGTACAACCTCATCATGACAAAATATGCCATAAATATAAATAAGATTTGCATGTTTTTACTTGCAGTCTGTGTGTACTTTATATTTAAAAAAATATTTCTAGCACATTTGTGATTTTTTTTATAGCATGCTTGGTTACTCCAAGTAGCTTATTTTTATTATTAATTTATTAAATGTATACAGATTATTTACAAGTGAAGAAATAGCCATTATTCGGGCAACAACGTTCCGTGATGTTCTACTTGCTGTGATCAATACAACCAGTAGTGACATCCAAGACAACGTTTTTATGTGGAAAGCAGGTGAGAAAATGTGTTTATTTTGTCCAATGCTAATAAACACTTTTTAATGTGTTTAATATTTGGATATATATCGGGGGCAAGAGTGATGTTAATGTGAAAAAGCTCTGAAATATTGTGTTTCTAAAGTATGTCGTAAGCTCAGAATTAGGAATGTTCGAAGATGGTAGTATCGCTCCATTAGTTATATTGCTCTCCATATAGTGGTTTTGTACTTCGACAATCGCAGGTAGCTGACGGTGAGTAAGTCCTCACAAAAAATGCAGGTTTGTCTACCTGTTGCTCAGTTGGCTTCTTGCACTGTTATTGAGAAAATGGTGCAGAGTTTATAAATTTGCCTGAAAAAGTAGGTGAATCTGTTTTGTGTTACTCCTCTTACCGGGACAGATCCAGTAGACATCTAGTGATTCTTCGAATTGCAAATCCTATGTCTTGCATAACTTCAATGATTGTTTTTAAACCCAATACAGATCCGAATTACAAAATATTACATATCACTGCAAGATGTAAAAATGCCAGATCATTTGTAAGAATAATGTTTAACAGTTACCAAATCTAGCATTTTAAAGTATTGCCTTAAAGCCTATCTTAACAGAGTGTTTTACAACACTTAATAAAGTATAATAAAACTGTAAGCTTGCAGATTCTTAAATCAGAAATCTCTTTTAACGTTATCTAAAGTGACACATCTATTGGTATGAGGAAAATAAGCAATTTATATCTCCAACATTATAAATATCATGTCAAGAAATGAGCATTTTAGAGATAGCCTGGAGTCTAGTATTTCAGAGTAATGTTTGTTATAACACACACATTTAACATTTGTAACATGTTTCCTAAAACAGGACAATTGTTTTTCTTTGCTTAAAGGTGACCCATGTCCTCAACCGAGCCAATTAAAATCCGATGAATTAGAACCATGTGTGCCTCTTGTGGTTGCAGACTATTTTGAAGGAAGTGGTGCTGGCTTTGGGATTACCATTGCATTTCTCTGCAGTTTACCACTATGTAAGAAAACATATTTCAGTAATCTAAACTAGTATCCTTTAGAGTCAAGTAATATTCCATGATGCAATAGACATTTGATCTCTCTATTTAAGAGTCCATTCATATTCCATAAGATTGATCGATGATCGTTGGTGCTCTTTATGACATCTATAATCAAAACATTGTACAAGAATTGAATTATAATTTTTTTAATTATATACGTAGTATATGAAGCTACACTGTAGCGGAACGCCAATATTAAATCCACGAATTCCGCTGGTCCAGAAACGAATCCACAGTCAAGCGCTGAAAACACCAAGGCAATATCCCCAACCTCCCAATAACCGGACGAGACACAGTTTTGGGAGTCAACTGACAATCCTTTAATCGGCACGACAATTTATACAAGTCCCCATGCAAGGGGTTTCCTGAGTCCCTTCCCAGGGGCATTCCCAGAGGGAACTACATGGGGGACTTACAGTATAACATATTTCTCCCATCAGGCACTGCTGCACGAGAGGAATCATCCTCCCAGAATGCACCGTGAAGGGGATTATCCCCTCGTGCAGCAGAACCGGCAATTCATACAAAAATACATAACTTTTAAAATACACGGTGGATTTACACGAATGGGCGTTCGGTAGTTAGCTGGGGTCTGGGCGCATCATTCGTGAGATTGCCGCTCAGATCCCATCTAAAATAACCGAACGCCGCACAGAAAACACATTTCTTTCCAAACACACGAAAAGAACCGATTACTTTTAGTGAACCTGGTTCTGAAACTCCCGAACGTCCTGGAGGCTCAGCGGTGTTCGTGCCGTCGAATAGCTATTGGTAATACTATGCGTTCGACAACACGAACCCGCTGAGGAACAAAGGATCCAAGATGGCCGACCGCCGCATGGTCGGTAGTCGAACGACGGCCACCCAGGAGAGCCTCTAATTACCGATTGCAACATTGTTGCAATCGGTTAACTAGCGCCACACGCCTCTAAGTGTGTGGGCTATTAGGGGGTGTCGCGTTCGTTTCACGAACGGCCCTCCAAAGTGCCGTTCGCGAAACGAACGAGAATCCCCATACAAACCGCCATTGGCATTCGGCGAAACCGGTAATTACAGTCCCCACAGAAATACATCCCGCACATACATAGGAATACAACGCATATCTCTCCAGACCTGTAGGCAACCCTTAAAGGCACAGTCTCTAGTTATTGTCCAAGTGGCTAGGTTTGCCACAATGCTCCCCCAGAACCAAGCCGGCATACACAGTCTGATCCCAGCGGATCGGCTTGGGGATGTCCGGAGGAGTGCTCACAGATCATTTCTCAAGGTCTGTTTGTCTGGACAACCCGTCGGCATTACCGTTTTGTTTCCCTGGGCGGTAGTGAATTGTAAAGTCAAAGGGCTGCAGCGCCAAACTCCAGCGCAGCAGCCTGGCATTGTCTCCAGCCACACGGTTTAGCCACACCAACGGGTTGTGATCTGTGAGCAAAGAAAAGGGTTGCCCATAGAGATACGGCTGTAACCTTTTCAGGGCCCACACCACGGCCAGGCATTCCTTTTCTATGGCGGCGTAGCTCACCTCTCGGGGTAACAGTTTCCGACTCAAGTATGCTACGGGGTGTTCTCCGCCATCGGCTCCAACCTGGCTCAGTACTGCTCCCAATCCAAACATTGAGGCATCTGTGTGAACAAGAAAACGTTTAGTTGGATCAGGAGCAGCCAGTACAGGGGCATTGGTCAGAGCCGTCTTCAGCTGATGGAATGCCTGTTCACACTCTGGGGCCCAGACGACCTGCCGGGGCAGGTTTTTCTTCATCAAATCAGTCAGGGGTTTGGCCAGGGCACTGTAGTTGGGTACAAATTTTCTGTAGTACCCTGCGGTACCTAGGAAAGCCAGGACTTGGGTTTTGGTCCTAGGGGTAGGCCACTGGGCTACAGCTTCAATCTTTGCGGGCTCAGGCTTCTGCTGCCCGCTACCAACCCGGTGCCCTAAGTACTGGACCTCTGCCATCCCTATGTGGCATTTGCTGGGTTTCAAGGTAAGCCCTGCCTCTCGGATCCGATCTATTACAGCCCCGATGTGTTGTAGGTGCTCTGACCAGGTCGGACTGTATATGGCGATATCGTCCAGATATGCACACGCATAGTCCTGGAACCCGTCCAGTAGCCGATCCACCATCCGCTGGAAGGTCGCGGGGGCGTTCTTCATCCCGAATGGCATGACTCGAAATTGGTACAAGCCAAACGGGGTGACAAACGCCGACTTAGGGATGGCGTCCTCGGCTAGTGGAATTTGCCAGTATCCCTTACACAAATCTATGGTAGTGAGATACTGCCCCCTGGCCATCCTATCAAGCAGTTCGTCTATCCGAGGCATCGGGTAGGCGTCCGACACAGTTTTGTCGTTCAACCTCCGGTAGTCCACGCAGAACCGGGTGGTACCATCTTTCTTAGGAACCAGGACTACCGGCGATGCCCAGGGGCTATCTGAGTGCTCAATAACCCCCAACTGCAACATCTCTTCAATTTCTTTTCTCATATGTTCCCGCACGGATTCGGGAATCCGATAGGGCGTCTGTCGCATGGGAAGCTGTCCCGGGGTTTCTACTCGGTGGGTGGCTAGTGGAGTGTACCCAGGTAGGTTAGAAAAGGCGGCGCCCTTGGTTGCTATCAGTTCTTGTACCTGGATACGCTCTTGAGGACTTAGCCGCTCCTCCAGTTGAACCCCCTGGGAGGGTTCCTTCTGCTCCTCCTGCTCCAACAGATCTGGAAGGGGCAGGTTCTCCTGATCTTCGGAGGCGGGCGTGCAAATAGCTGCCACGTCCTCCGTCCGCTCGTGGTAGGGTTTGAGCATGTTCACATGGAGCATGTGTCTCTTCCCTACTCCTGAGCATGGGCCGATCACATAGGTGGTATCGCATCTCTGCTCTACCACCTGGTATGGGCCCTGCCAGACGGCCTGTAGTTTATCGGTGCGGACAGGTTTAAGGATTAGTACCTTCTGTCCCACTTGAAAACTACGGTCTCTGGCCCCCCTGTCATACCAACGACGCTGTCGTTGTTGGGCGGCCTGGAGGTTGGTGCGCACTGCCTGGGTCAATTCCTCCAGGTGGTCCCGGAACGCCAGCACGTAGGGTACAATTGGGGTCCCATCTGCGCTACTCTCTCCCTCCCAATGCTCTCTAATGAGATCCAACGGCCCCCGGACCCTTCTCCCAAATAATAGCTCAAATGGGGAGAAACCTGTGGACTCTTGGGGCACCTCTCTGTAGGCAAACAACAGATGGGGAAGAAATCGTTCCCAGTCCTTATGGGTCTCTCCGAATGTCCGGAGCATCTGTTTTAGGGTACCGTTGAATCTCTCACATAATCCATTGGATTGCGGGTGGTATGCGGAGTTAATGATCGGCTTAATGCCACATATCTTCCATAACTGCTGAGTAACCTCAGCCGTGAATTGGGTCCCCCTATCGGAGACCATTTCCTGTGGGAACCCTACTCGGGAGAATATCTTCATCAAGGCTTCGGCTACGGTCTCCGCGTGAATATTCGTTAGGGCAATCGCCTCGGGGTACCGGGTGGCGTAATCCACCACGGTTAGGATATACCGTTTCCCAGCGGGGCTGGGTTTTGGTAGTGGCCCTACTATATCCACTGCTACACGGCTGAACGGTTCCTCAATGATAGGTAGGGGACACAGTTTCGCCTTGTGGCGGTCCCCCCTCTTGCCTACCCTCTGGCACACATCACAGGAGGTACAATATTGTCTCACATCTTTAGAAATCCCGGGCCAAAAGAAAGCGTGCGTTAACCGATACCGGGTCCGGGTCATCCCTAGATGACCGGACAGAGGGATATCATGGGCGATTCTTAGTAATTCCTGCCTATACTTCTGGGGCACTACTAGCTGCTTAGTTTGGAGCGTCACAGAGTTGCCTATTGCCCTTTCCGCCACCCGGTATAGTAACTTCTTCTCCCACCTGTACTGTTCTCCCTCCCGCCCCACCTGGTCCGTATCTACCCTATCCCGGTATACCTGCAGTGTGGGGTCGGTCTGCACCTCTACTTCAAACGTGGACGGGGTGTCCCAAGTCATGTCTGTCAAGGGGGGGTCATGATTTCTTACCTGAGCCTCAGAGTGTGCGGGGAATGCCGTGGTGCGAGCCTGTTGCCGGGTGGTTACCGGATGCGCCTCTTGTGACGGGGCCTGGGGTAGAAAAGCAGAAGTCATCTGGCCCAAGTCATTCCCCAAAACAACATCGGCCGGTAGTTTTTTCATTATGGCCACTTCCACAACCCCCTCCCCAGCACCCCAATTCAAATGCACCTTGGCCGTGGGTAACCGGTACATGGCTCCCCCTGCTACCCGGACTGCCACTGATCCGCCAGTGTGGGCCGTATCTGGAATTAAATGGGGGGCCACTAAGGTTAAGGTGGCTCCCGAGTCCCGCAGCCCCTGCACTTCTTTCCCTCCTACAAATACAACTTGGCGGTGATGCTGCCGGTTGTCCGTGGCTTGCACAGACATTACCTCGTACAGAACCCCCAATGGTTCCTCGGTTGGTATACTTGTCAGCTCCGAATGGTCAGGTTCTGCGTGGTAGAAATGGGCCGCCGCCCTGGGAACGGAATTCTGCCGTACCTGGTTCCACGCCTGCCTGCTACGATTCTGGGTGCACTCCCGGGACATATGCCCCCACTGCCGGCAGGTATGGCATTGTATGTTGGCCCTGCCGTTGTAGCGGGCTGGCGGTGGGGGGTTTCCTGGTGGTGGCCTGAACGGGGTAGAGTTGGCGGGTGTGGAGCTGGTTGGGTGGTGTTGTATTGGCGGTCTTAGGGGACCCCTGTTGGTGAGCCCGTGGTGTCTCCGGGCATCAAAGTGTTCGTCTGCCAATCGGGCGGCTGCTGTGAGGGTGAGAGGTTTTCGGTCCCTTACCCACTCCTGTGCCTCTGGTGACAGACCATTGAAGAATTGCTCCAGCAAGATGAGTTGGCGCAGTTCCTCCATAGTGGTGGCTTGACTTGCCTGAATCCACCCTTGGGAAGCTTGGTCCAGCTTATGCGCCCATTCTGCGTGGGAATCTCTTTCGGGCTTTTTCAATCCCCGAATTTTCCGTCGGTATGCCTCCGGGGTTATGGCATATCTTTCTAGGATGGCTCTTTTTACTTTAAAATAGTCCTTGCTGTCCTCTCTGGGCACAGCGCGGTAAGCCTCTGCTGCTCGTCCCGCCAACTTGCCTGCCAGTAAGGGTACCCACATTGTCGGTTCCAGATCGTGCAGGTCGCATAGCCTCTCGAAATCCTGCAGATATCCGTCTATCTCATCTTTCTCCTCGCAGAATGCTTTAAATGCCTGGTACGGTATTTTCTGCTTTGTTGGAGGGCAGAATGAGTTGACGATGGATTCCGCCCTGGATGGTGACCTCTGGGGTTGCTGTGCCATAATGTAGTCCTGTACGTCGGCCATTAGCACGGTTAAGATGTCCAGGGTTACTGGCTGTGGTACAAATTCCAGCCGGGTTCTCAGTTCCCTCTGGTATGGTGTTTCCTCTCTGGCAGGTGGGGGTGGACTGCTGTGTGCTTGGTCGTCCTCCATTAGCTCTGCAATCAGTACTGCCTTCGATTTGTTGCTAGCGATTTTCCCTCTAGCCTCCAGCAGCTCCTTTAGCGTCTGTCTCTTTAACGCCGTATAATCAGTACCCATTCACTGATCGCTTTCGTCTGCTTGTTTCATACGAATTGCCTTTCCGTTCGGTTGTTCCTTTCATTCGAATGCGCTGTATTCGGCTGTAGAGTTGGATCCCACCGCTGCCACCAATTGTAGCGGAACGCCAATATTAAATCCACGAATTCCGCTGGTCCAGAAACGAAACCACAGTCAAGCGCTGAAAACACCAAGGCAATATCCCCAACCTCCCAATAACCGGACGAGACACAGTTTTGGGAGTCAACTGACAATCCTTTAATCGGCACGACAATTTATACAAGTCCCCATGCAAGGGGTTTCCTGAGTCCCTTCCCAGGGGCATTCCCAGAGGGAACTACATGGGGGACTTACAGTATAACATATTTCTCCCATCAGGCACTGCTGCACGAGAGGAATCATCCTCCCAGAATGCACCGTGAAGGGGATTATCCCCTCGTGCAGCAGAACCGGCAATTCATACAAAAATACATAACTTTTAAAATACACGGTGGATTTACACGAATGGGCGTTCGGTAGTTAGCTGGGGTCTGGGCGCATCATTCGTGAGATTGCCGCTCAGATCCCATCTAAAATAACCGAACGCCGCACAGAAAACACATTTCTTTCCAAACACACGAAAAGAACCGATTACTTTTAGTGAACCTGGTTCTGAAACTCCCGAACGTCCTGGAGGCTCAGCGGTGTTCGTGCCGTCGAATAGCTATTGGTAATACTATGCGTTCGACAACACGAACCCGCTGAGGAACAAAGGATCCAAGATGGCCGACCGCCGCATGGTCGGTAGTCAAACGACGGCCACCCAGGAGAGCCTCTAATTACCGATTGCAACATTGTTGCAATCGGTTAACTAGCGCCACACGCCTCTAAGTGTGTGGGCTATTAGGGGGTGTCGCGTTCGTTTCACGAACGGCCCTCCAAAGTGCCGTTCGCGAAACGAACGAGAATCCCCATACAAACCGCCATTGGCATTCGGCGAAACCGGTAATTACAGTCCCCACAGAAATACATCCCGCACATACATAGGAATACAACGCATATCTCTCCAGACCTGTAGGCAACCCTTAAAGGCACAGTCTCTAGTTATTGTCCAAGTGGCTAGGTTTGCCACATACACCATTGACTGAAATGAATCAAGTCAAATGTATGTGACTTGGAAATAGTAGGAGAAAAATATTAGGATATTTCAAATATGTTTTAAATGTGAATGAAATGATTTATTTATTTGTGTCCATGTAGTCTTTTGAATTCATAAGAGTTCATAGCTAGCTAATACTCTGAAATAATATATTACTTCTATCATTTTAGTGAGTTTTCTTCTTGCCTATGTAATTTCAAAGTCTCAGAAGAGGACCTTCAGAAAATTTCAAAAGAAAATAAACAGCAGAGATGTCAGAAATGCAAGTAGCAGAGAAGGATTTCCAGGTATTTAAATTCATTTTTAATGACTTTTGTTGTCACTAGAACAAACATTTATTGTAAAGGCTTCTTACAGCTCTGCTTGCACTGCACTTTTTGAAGTGTCCCTTGAAGTAGGTAACCAGAAAAAAAAAAAAAGATTTCTAAATCAATTTAAGCAGTTTTTGTGTATAGACAATGCCCCTGGCATTTCACTGCTCAATTCTATGCCCTATACGAGTTAAATCACATTTGTTTCAGTTTATTCAGCCCTAGCCACACCTTCTCTGGCTGTGACTGAAATAGACTGCATGAAAACAAAATGGTTTCACTTTCAATCAGATGTAACTTACTTTAAAAGTTTCTTATCTCCTGCTCTTTTAATTGAACTTTAATTACATGCAGGAGACTCCTGCAGGGCCTAGCAAGCTATTAATAGAGCAAGAGATAACAAATTAAACATAATTTGCCACAAAGGAAGTGCAAACATTAGATGACTCTTTATAGGAAGTGTTTAGGAAGGCTGTGTTAGTCACTTGCAGAGAGGCGTGCCTAGGCAGATAATAGAGCAGTAAGATTTAAGGGGATTGACCTATACACCAAATAATGCTTCATTAAGCTAAATTTGTTTTGGTGACTATAATGTGGTTTTAATATTATAATATATATATTATCACATTTACCAAGTGTTGAATACTGAAAAAGTCCTAAACGAAAAATCGGACAATATGACCAATAGGTGAACTGTTGTGTGTGATTTAAAAGAAATAATGCAATGTCTTGCTCCCTGTATTTATGCACTGCACCATAAAACATACTTATTCAGGCATGGCTTTGAGACATAATGCAGGATCAGGGCTGCAGCCTCTGTATTCCAGTTCAGATATCAAGATTTACTGAATAGGAAAAGATAATACATATAAATAGTGAAGTCCCGAACGGTTCGCGAACGGTTCGCCACGGACTCATCATTGAGTAAACTTTGACCCTGTACTTCACAGTCAGCAGACACATTCCAGCCAATCAGCAGCAGACTCTCCCTCCCAGACCCTGCCACCTCGTGGACAGCATCCATTTTGAAGTTGCATTCTTAGTGAGCTGTCCAGGAGGTGAGAGGGTCTGGGAGGGAGGGTCTGCTGCTGATTGGCTGGAATGTGTCTGCTGACTGTGAGGTACAGGGTCAAAGTTTACTCAATGATGAGTCCGTGGCGAACCGTTCGTGGCGAACCGTTCCTGGCGAACAGTTCGCGAACCGTTAGGCGAACCGTTCGGGACATCACTACATATAAACAATGTAGACAGTTTATTATCATTATCTGCTCATATTATTATTATAATAAAGCATTACCACAGTGTCAAGTAGGCCACGAGGACCTCAGTTAAACATTCTCTGCACCTTACTCCCAATCTTCTGCATGACTGTGGCTGCTTCGTAGATGCTGTAAATGTATTGATTTATTTAAAATATTTTTTCTCTCTTTCTTCAATCACCACCCCACAAGAGAAGCTCATTGTAGGCATTTCTGTAATGTTAGTTATAAAGGTTTTATGTTTTATACAGCATTTTTTACAATACATAAACTGTTTACTAATGAACTGTGTAAGAGTTTGTTATAGGAAACTGCTAAAATATATTCCTTCTTTCATAGCCACTGAATGGTATGGCCCCGGGGAATCAAATCAACAAGTTTTGATTCAGTTCCTCCCAAATCGAAAACTTAATGTTTTAGGTAACAGCCATACTAAGGCCAGATCCATCAGCTTACAAAGCCAGCAGAAAGTGGAGGTTCTCTTGTCCAACAATGATGGAAACAAAGCTCTTTGTCTCAAGATTCCAAAAGAATATGATTTGGTAAGAAATTCCTATGTGTTGGATGTGTTTTTTTCCATAACATTTGGTAAATCCAACATTAAGTGGAGCTGAGATTTTAGAGATTCATTCTTTACGTGAGCTGCAAAGTATCCGCGTCTTAAAATATATTCCTATCCTATGACAATGAGGGTGTTCATTTATCACAACTCACTTTTTGAAATAGTCATCAAGGTAAACAATGCATTTTCTTTAAGGTAACTTACCTTAATAGGGTATGTACATACCATCTCTTTCTATTCTTTACCACATCTGATTTCATGAGAAAGCAATTTATAAATACGATTCACCCCTGGATGGTATACTATGATTTTTAAGGCCTGGCTAGTAGCATAATACTACACATTTTAAGCTCAGATACTATTAGGTATTGGTTCCAACCAAATATTTTGTCATTCATACACTGAAGATAGAGCCAGTATCTTATAGAACAAGTTCCTGTTTGCCTGATTTGAAATATGAAATAAATATTTTTCAAAAAATAAGAAGGCAAACACATCCGAGTACCATAAAAACATTAATGAAATACCATATATTTCATCCTACTTTTAAATTACATCTTATGAGCATACCATTTATTACACTTCCTCTTACAACTTACAGTAATACATCCTTATTACTTTATTACACCCGAGCATAATCAAAGCTTATTGTATTCTATATCTTTATCAACCCTAGTACATTTCCTCCTTTAAATGTACCAAACCAATATTGTGCTGTATTCTACAGCAATCACATTCACACTTCTTTCTATAACTATATAATGTTGTTATCACAATGTATCCAACAGCTAAGTCATATTTTTCTTCTTTTATAATGTTATCATTCTCTTGGCATGCTGTTTTTTTTTAGAGATACCACATAGTTCACCATGGTATTATTTACGTATTTCCTCTCTTTTGTGGGGAGGGGGGCAAAAGCCAGATATTAGACAGCCTTTTTTTAAAAAAAAAATTCTTATAACACTGGTAATATTATTTTTATCTTGATATATTGCTCACTTTGATGCAAGACTATCACATAGGGTTGTTTTCTAAACCATACATTGTTGGGAATGTTAATGCATTGATACTTCCTGCAAAGATCATTGTTTATTTTTTTCATTGTATAGCCAAATTGCTATAATGGTTGCCTCATATTTATAACACAAGTACTTTGCACGAAGCATATAGGAAAATGCTGAATTCTTCGTAATACATAAAATATAAAAGATCAATGATAACCTTATCAATGAACTAATATGACAGTAAAATCCTATCTAGATAAATGAAGGTACACAAATAAAACATACAATCAGGAAGCCGAAAAGCAATAATTTTTCCTTTTTCCTTGTTTAAATATCCGTAAAGATGTAAATAAATAAATATGCAAATGTTTTAATAGTAAAACCAAGTGCTGATTTGCCAATCATAACTGAACCAGTCGACCTTGTTACAATGCATACAACATAATCCTTGATCCATATTAATGTTTAACTATTTTCTCATGTTTAAGGTGCTCTTTTTCAACAACAAAGAAGAGCGAACTAACTTCATACAGAAATTTAAAGAATTGCTTGATGGGAGCGGAGTCACCCCATCTTTTTCTGAATTAAAGGAAAAATCTCTCCTGAGATCATCTTTTTCAAAAAAGGAGAGGCATGAAATGTTGGAGACCTTCTTCAGACATTCTCTGTCTCACGTGAGAAATTTTTATTTTTATTTCTATAGTCCACTTGTAGATAGAGACATTGGAGAATACAATCTCAAAAAAAAATCCCACTGTTATTTTATAGCCACTTGCTGTGTTCAGCACAGCACATAGCTTTCGTTAATACCATGTAGTGCTCACTAAATGTATCCATTCTATAGACCGGAGTACTGAAGCATAACTAAAAGTTTTATTTCTTTATTGTGGGCCATGTGCCAACATAATTGCTGTAGTAGACAACTGCGAATGAAAATGTAGATGTGTAAGCATGGACAGTATTGTGTAACAAAATTAACAAGAACATTTATCCTGTATGGCAATAAATGATGGGAAGAGTTACTATAATAGCACAACCCAGTAATCACACATTATGCCCGGGATGAAACAGATTAAGATTCAGTACTAATTATAAGGTCACTGGAACATCAGTTTTGCCAAGTTTCACCACAGTCATCTGCATCTCTCTGTCCTGTTTTTAGAACTTACACATACCATATGACATAGACAGCCATACGTCATCTAGCCATTTATTCATTTAAGCAACCTATGGTTTTAAACATTAAAAGGGCTCATCAATTGTATTCCCATAATGAAGAGCCCCTGTTCTGTATCTCTGCAGACACAGGTTACAGTCTCTTCTGCCTCTGTGGTCTAGTTTATCTAAATGAGTAAGAGTCATTCGGCCTACCATAGTTCACTGATTCTTTACAGTGCATTAGGTCACCTAAGAGGAGAGGCATAAGGTGTTTATTGTCTGCAGAGGAGACATGTACCATGTGCTTCCTGATATTCTTACCTTTGGTAAGACCCAGACAATATTGTCTCTGGTGTAGCAATAGGTCAATCTGTGATTATCTCTGATAATTATCTTTTAAATTACCTTGTTTTACTTTACTTTATGTGCAAACAGTATTTTTCAGAATATGTGACATCAAAAATATTAAAATAGGTTTCCAAATTTTACATATATTTTAGAAATGTTGAATTTATAACTCCCCCCCCCCCCACAGCTGCATTAAAATGGTTGAGTTAATAAGCCATAAGCCAATACAAAGATTTAAATATATGTGAATTTAAAAGATAAAGAATACATGAATGTTTATCAATCAAGACCACACATGAAGAGCTTTCTATTCTAGCGAGTGTTGCAAAAATGTAAAAATGTTAAAGGGCGAGAGTTACCAATGGAATGTGCCTGTTCACTGGTTTCCATGGTGATCAGGGCCGTCCTTAGGCCTTCAGGCGCCCTGTGCGAAAAATCTTAACAGCCCCCCCCCCCCCACCATCCATGTGTATAGGGGATTTATTAAATGAAAATTTAACAATTAACAAATATTTATCACCTCTTCCCTGTCATTACCTTGCATGGATGGAGGGCATGCTGATCTCTGGTGATACAGTTTGCTGGGAATATGGTCGGTGCCTTCACTGGGTGCAGACCATCAGCAACTGTCTCCTGAGCTCAGGCACTTACAGTATCAGAGCTTTCCTGTGGTAATCCGCGGCAACGTTCTGATTGGCCGGAACTCGGAAGACAGCTACATTTATCATGTGTGTGTCAGACGTGATTGTGTGATGTGTTCTCTGTGTGCCATATTTGTAATGGGTGTATTGACTGTGTCTGATATGTGTGTGTATTGACCGTGTGTGATTTTTGTTCACTATAGCAGTAGATAGGGGGAGCAGGGGCACTGGGGTAGATGTGGGAGCAATGCACTATAGCAGTAGATAAGGGGAGCAGTGTCACTAGGGTAGACAGGGAACAATGGCAATATAGGGGGAGCATGGGCACAATAGGGATAGATAAGGAGCATGGGCACTATAGGGGTAGATGGAGGGATCAGGTACACTATAGGGGTAAATGGGGAGCAGGGGTGCTATAGGGGTAGATCGAGGAGCAGGGGCACTATAGAGGTAGATAGGGGGAACTATAGAGATAGATGGGGAACATGGGTACTATAGGGGGAGCAGGGGCACTATAGGAGTAGAGGGGGCACTATAGGGGTAGAGGGGGGCACTATAGGGATAGATGGGGAACAGGTGTACTATAGGGGGAGCAGGGGCACTATAGGGGTAGAGGGGGAACAGGGGTACTATAGTGGGAGCAGGGGCACTGTAGGGATAGATGGGAACAGGGGTACTATAGGTGTAGATGGGGGCACTATAGGGATAGATGGGGAACAGGGGTACTATAGTGGGAGCAGGGGCACTGTAGGGATAGATGGGAACAGGGGTACTATAAGGGGAGCAGGGGCACTATAGGTGTAGATGGGGGCACTATAGGGATAGATGGGGAACAGGGGTACTATAAGGGGAGTAGGGGCACTATAGGGGTAGAGGCAGGCATTATAGGGATAGATGGGGAACAGGGGTACTATAAGGGGAGCAGGGGCACTATAGGTGTAGATGGGGGCACTATAGGGGTAGAGGGGGCACTATAGGTATATATGGGGAACAGGGGTACTATAGGGGAAGAGGGGGGCACTAAAGGGATACATTGGGAACAGGGTTACTATAGGGGTAGAGGGGGGCACTATAGAGATAGATGGGGAACAGGGTTACTATAGGGGTAGAGGGTGCACTATAGGGGAAGAGGGGGGCACTATAGGGATAGATGGGGAACAGGGGTACTATAGGGGGAGCAGGGGCACTATGGTCTCACTTACCAGGCAGCAGATTCAGGCCTCGGTTAGCTCCACCCCCGCCGACCACTTGGCTCCGCCCCCATCGGCTGCTTGGCTCCGCCTCCTACAGTCTCTTTCGCTGCTAAGCCCTGGTAGAGGGCAGGGGGTGTGCAAGCTGTGTCAGCCATAGGGCGCCCCCTGCTGCCATGGCGCCCTGTGCGGCCGCACAGCTCGCACACCCCTAAGGCCGGCCCTGATGGTGATTTAGTACTTTAGACAAATTTTACTTAAAAAATGCATTGTTATACAATTGTGAGGGGATCAGTATGTAGGAGGAATGTGTTTTTAAACCAAAGTTGTAAATCAGATTTCCCATAGATAAAAAAAAACCACGTGAGTGTAGAATACTCCAACACTTTAAGCACTGCACATATGAATAAAGTACATGTATTTACTGACAAAAAACTATTTTTTTTTAAATGTGGGGAACGTTAGAGACAGGTATCTCAAACAAAACTTTCAGTTAGTTAGAGTGTCCATGAAACTGACTTTCTATTCAGAGAGCATCATCCGTATATTCATGGAGAATCAGGCACTTCCGCACTCTGACCTCATTATCTGTGAAAGTGAATATCTTTGGATAGGATCTTCCCATAATATGTGGTCAATCAGGTACCTCCCTACTCCCATACTTATAATCACAAGGAAGACTTTCTCAACCAGTAAGAAACTCCAGCGAACGTGTGATCAAGCAGTACCTTATACAAACCAATTCACTGTAACAGGTATATTCACTTTGCAAGGAAATAATTAAAGCATTGCATCTCTACCTTGTCTGTGTGATGGTGATGTAAGGCATCACCTCAGAAACCAGATTAGCATGTTTCAGTGTGGTAAATTCCTATACATCATTTCTAAGAATCAAATGTCAACATTTCACTACTCGTATCGTCCCAGATAGGTGACTATTATAATCTTTACTGCTACTATTAAAAGATAAATTATGGCTATCAAACCACCTATAACTACTATTTAATGTGCATATTCACTCTACATTTGACGATTATTTCAGATTTTGACAGTTGAATATATACTGAATTTATGTGACTGTCTACAGCAGGGCTAAGCAACCTTCGGCACTCCAGATGTTGTGGACTACATCCCCCATAACGTTCTTACACCCATAATGCTGGCAAAGCATCATGGGAGGTGTAGTCCAAAACATCTGCAGTGCCAAAGGTTGCCTACAGTATAACCCAGGTGTTTTCAGTCAGTTATTCTGACAGTGTGAATAGTGTGAGAATCACTGTAAGAGCTGGTGCTTGGCCAGGCTAGCCATTTCCTCCTATACCATTGTGCTCAGCAAGTGTATTGTGGTTTACAAACCATAGCCAGATGTCCATTCTCATTGCTCTACTATGCAGTCTTGCTGATGATTGCATTGTTTGTAAGAGAACCCACTGTGCCCAGTGAGTGTACCATGTCGTAAAATTAATAGTTGCATTCCCTCTGTCACTGATTACTACTTGCTCTTGATTACTTTGCTTGTCTGAGAACCCAGCAAGAATGCACTAGTTAACCAGGCTGTACAATACATAGTAACAATGCTACATTGCTGAAATGAGCAAAATTAGCAAAGTTAATAATACTGCTCCCCTCATTTCCACTTGCCTTTATTTATGTATATTATCTTTTCTTCCTTTTGCTGGATCTCAAGCCGGGTACTCCATTTTGTTCTCTGTCTGCAGTTGTCTGTGGGATTCATTTTGACCAATGGCACGATAGTATGATTGTGGGTAAATAAGTGGGTAAAGCTACACCCATTATCAAAAATTGTGTTCCCTCATAATAAAAGTATTTTAACTTACGTATAACTAAAAAACCAAAGTGAATGTAAAAAAAAAAAAAACATAAAAACAAAAAGAACTAGAATACAACATTTAATAAAAAGCATTGCCGGCAAAGTAACAGAACTGTAATTATGTAATTAATGTAATTATTTAGAAAAATTACAAGACCGGCAAATTTTTAACCAATTTAATTTTTAGTTTTTTCCACTTTTCTTGCTTTAAATAAAAAAATAAGGCCTCAGTTTAATTTTGTTTGATAAGATTTTCAAATGACTACGATCTGTTATAATAACGTTTCAATTTATGAATCTGCATACATGCCCATAGACTCTAATGATGACTTATGTAGATCATTAATTTAAAAATATGTTTTTCTGGCAGATTGTGATAATTTGAAAAGCTTCTCCAAAGCAATTTTATTAAGGCCTATATTAGTAGATAGCAGACGTTCTAATGTTCTAAATTTGACAATATATGATTATGCAGGTACTTGACATTCAGAAGGCGGATGCAGGTGAACTACATACAAAGGATATCAATTTACTAAAGTTCGAGATATCCAGAGAAGAATTGTCAGAATTACTGGGGCTTGATCACCATGCCAGCTTTGTAGATTCCATGTTTTCAGCGGCTGACAAAAACAAGAATGGATTTTTGTCTTTTAAAGAATTCTGCAATATATTGGCTAAGTTATTAAAAGGTATGTCAAAAATAGAATCCAGAATGACAGAGGCCTTTTTTTAAACAAAATTAAGCTTTTCCCTCTGTGTAAACAAAAATCTCATCCGATACAACAACAAAGTTAACATTAAAAAAATAAAAGGTGTTCCTGTGTAGCTCCTCCCCAGCTTCTGCTTTGTGGATAGAAGTCAAGACAAAATTAGGTTGGTAGATCCCGTGACTCACATTGAAACAGGAAGAAGCTACAATTTCTTTTTCCAGTGGGAATGGGTTTCTGGTATATCTTAGTATCCAGAAAAGGCTTCCCTAATGTGTATGGGTTGTAATTGATCTAATGTGGTTAACCTTACCTTCTCCCGAAATAATTTCTGGAAGACATAATGTATCAATATGGACAACTGCATAAGCAGAAGGAACCTAAATATTCAAATCGCATCACTTGTGTTCTGTGTTTTCTGCATGATGCTTTTTCAGAACTATGTGTATTTTTCTCATCTATTGTGTCCTGTTTATATGTTCTACTTTTAACTCCTTTTAACTACTTTTAAGTATTACTGCAGGATGAAAAATTGTAAGTACACAGTTTTGTTTTTGTTTTTGAAGGTACTGCTGAAGAGAAATTGCAATTTATGTTCTCCATGCATGATAAAAATGGAAATGGCATACTGACTAAGGCAGAATTTTCCAAAATGCTTAGGTATGTTTTACATGTGGACATAAAGGCATGGCACACATCCTAATGTAACTAAGGAAGAACACTTAATTATTCAAGAGAATGGTTAAAGAAGTGTAATATATATATATATATATATATATATATATATATATATATATATATAATCAATGTTTTTAAATTCTACACATTTTTATTTTCAAAAATGAATACAATAAAAATCAATAAACTCTTAAATGAATTTCTGCTACCATTATATTTTTTTAAACACCTAATACTTTTAAACATACATAAGTAAAATGGTAAAAAAATTTTTTTCAAAATGTAATGATAGCAACTAATATTAAAACAGTATTATGGTTTTGAAATTAATGATAATGATGCATCATTATTATTTATGGGAAATTACAAAAAAACTAAACAACGTTTTGACTTGTTCTCCTATTCAGCTCATGAAACGCAGGGCTTTTTAAAATGCAAATACAGACATATGGATACATATCTGTCTATATACCTATTGACAGACAGTCAGGTAGATGAGTATTTGTTCTAAATTATACAGTTCAATTTTCAAGTAAAAAAAAATGTTCTGAATCTATACAGGCACACTCATATTTAGGCCAAGCAAGAGAACCATGTTTTTTTCACAAATTAAAAGTACTCAAGATTACGTCATTAGCTAGCGCATGCATATACAATAGTTTACCACTATTCTCTTTTACAGATCCTTCAGTGAAGTATCCAATTTCCTATCAAAAGATCAAACTGAAAATGTAATAGAGAGCATGTTCACTGAGGCTGGGATTTCATCAGAGCAAGAGATTACCTGGAAGGATTTTTACGCCGTATTTAGGGATCATGCAAATATACTGAATTCTACAACTATTCTTCCCAAAGGTTAGAATTTATCATCAAATAAAATGAAATTTGTGCCACCTGCATTCTCATATATGGTATTACATATTCCACTCAGCTATATTATTTAAAATGGTGTAGACTAAATATATTATATAAAATGTAAAAAAAAATTCGAAATATATAAAAGAACTAAACATTTTGATCGCCACTCCTTCAAAAAATATTTGAAAACGTACTTCTTTAGAAAACACTGTGAACAGCTTCCCCTCCCCGCACCCTAATTCATCTCCTAAAACTGTCATCAAAACAAAACACTAAGCCCTCAATGAACACTATCTTAGCAACCTATTTTTCTACCATACCCTTATCTTCTGTGTCACTATACCGCACTCCCTCTAGCATGTGTCCAACTCGTCTGGTTACAAATAGTTGTCTGTTAGTCCACCCATTATACAGCGCTACGGAACTTGTTGGTGCTTTATAAATAATATTAATAATCAAAATGGCCATTTCTCAATGCTGCAACAGTGAACTATCAGTGTTTTTTTATTATATTAAAATTGCATATTTCTTAAGAAGTACCCCCCCATTCTCCAATTGGTTCCCATTCAAATCAAGCTGCTTCTTTAAAAGTATGCATATATTAATTATAATTAAATAAGCTGTTATATATCTCATGCAGAGAACCCCTGCCTAGAATTATAAAATACTCATGGGTAGCAGTGTGGCTACTCATATCAGTTTCTTCTGCAATGATACGAGTTAGCTGAACCTTATTCAAGGTCTACTAAGTAGGAAATAAACATAAGGCAGGTTGAAATTTTTAATTGATTGAATTTAACCAGGAATTTATTGCCACAATTAGATACTATTTACTGTCCTATACCTGCCAACGTAATTCAAGTTCATTCTTGAACTGTTAGCCTACGGGAAATCTAAAAAAAAACAACCAGCCACAGCAATTAGTTGTCATGCATGATAATTACAATAGATAATATTCATGCAACAAGACTGTCTAGAATTTCCTACTGCATTTCCTCATTCATTAATGGGCTATTATAACTTTATCATATTATAACTCTGTAAACTTAGTATTAATAAGCAATTCTCTAATTATTAAGGTCTGCAAAAAAAACATGATACATAATAGTCAAACATTCAAACAATGCAGAGGCTTTCAGATGCATTATTTGTGATTCCTAGAAATATTAACAGGGACTTTATATTATGTAATCATTATTCTGTGACTCTTATTTGTGTCATTGTATGCATAGACCTAATTGCAGAAAATCATGAACTCTGATAGTTAATAAATGCAGTTGTGTTGTCTGTGTGTCAGTGCATTTGAATTTGTTTTGTTGATGTTCAAAAACCTAAATGGTTAATCCAAGCACCACTACCACTAATGATGTGAAGTGGTCATGGTACCTGTGGTCTGTATTTGCACCTTTTCGCTTTGAAATGCTGCATATACAGAGTTTAACCACTCTGCTGGAGCAGATGTTACTCTGGTGTAAGAGTTCTGGGCCGGCTAATGTCAATTCTATGCAAATTTTATTGCACAGTCAGCTGACACTCTCAGCGAATGAAGGGTAAAGGCCTCTGAGCTCAACATGACCCGAGAGCTTCATATGGCCCCAGGTAAGGGGGCAATACATTGGTAAATTGTTTGCGCATTTTCGGTGGAACCTACCCAGGGTACTCCTGGCAACATAGCCATTACAGTGGGCTGTAGTGGTTATGGTGATTGGAGTAACCCTTTAACTACCTTTGAAATGTAATTTTTGATATATTAATTAAAACTTAGACTCTTTATGACCTTGAAAATACAGCAAAATGTTGCTTTTGCTTTTTTCCTTGCATTCAATGATATTTGTGTCTGATTTACAGGTTCAGCAGACAACAAGAAAAATATTGATAGAAATATTTCATTTATAAGTAGAAATAACCAGGAAAGCAATGGGTAACCAAAAACTTTATTTTTTTTTTTTTTAACTTTGATTTTAAATGTACATAGGATAACAGGAACAGCACTCAGAAACAGCCAATATGTATTTTAAGTAATGATAAAAATCAGTCTTTGTTTATTAAAATAGATTTTTTTTGTCTATCTACGATAAGTTTCTGGGTTAGATTTACTAAACCTTCCTGTGGCAAAGACTTCACTACATATTGCAATGCTGCATGTATAACAAGAATGGATCTGTGCTTTAATGGACCACCCCACACTGAAATTTGTAGAACAACAATTCTGTTTAGTAGATATAGAATGAATACATGCATGCATTTTTCATACATGTATTCGTTGTGGGTATCTAGAGAGTGCAAAAGCTGAGGCTCTTATGAACTGCAGCCTTTGCAAGCTATCTTGATGAAGCGGTTTTGGTGTATGGATCATGCCCCTCCTGAACTTTCACTGCTTAATTCTCTGCCATTAAAGAGTTAATGACTTTTATTTCTGTCCATGCAGCCCCATACCACCCATCCTTTGCAAGGAGGAGTGACTAGGACTGCATAAACAATGTGATTTAACTCATAAATGAAAGAGAATTGAGCAGTGAGAACAACTGCTTCATTAAGCTAAAGTTGTTTGGGTAACGATAGTGTCCCTTTAAGAAGCCTCTGAATCTGAGTAGGAAGCTGTTGAGAAAAAGAGATTAGGTTGGTATGAGGAAATACAAGTGCAATAAACTATATATATGAGAGAAAGAGAGGCACTTTTCAGTTTAAAACATCTACATTTATAGTGATAACACATTGAAAAGTTTTATGAGAGCTCATGAGCTCATCAAATGTACTTTCGATATTCTATATTCATAAAATGAAACCATTTCTCTAGGCCAGTATTTCAGTATAATCAAGAAATTAATTTCACCAAGTGGCAACATATTTTCATGTACATTGCACAAGTTTTCTAACTAGCAAAAATATATAAATACAAATGGTCAAATATCCTGTTTATAGCTACTTGCAAAGATCCTGAAGTCATTACTAACAGTAGAGCTTACTAAAAATAGCAACAGAATGTAAAAAGAATGTCTGCATTTAAGCATTATGCTCATATACATTAAATATTGTGAGAGAGCCCATTCCCTCCTCCCCTCCCTGACTGTAGGAATATTATGACCCATTATAATTTCTTGTACTGTTTGGAAGCAGTGAGTATTTACATATGTATATATGAGGGTGAGGCTTTATGGGCTAGATTCTATATTTAAAAATACATGAAAGATAAAAACATTTATACACTTTTGGTATTGGAGAGGTTAATGTACAATATTTAAATGCTCCTCTTTTGTAACTTGACTAACTAACCTCAGTCGTCAATCAAGCCATATAGTTGGAATGCCCGTTACCATTTGGAGATTCAAATTAAGAAAAGCAAATTATAAAAAATGCAATGTAGTTAACACATTTACAAAAATAATTACTTTAAAAAAATAGATTTTGATTTGTCATTTTTTTTAATAATGCTCAACAACAAACATATAACACCAATAGATCCGTTTGAAATATTCTTCACTATGTTTAGAATGCATTATTTGGCTAGGCAAATAGACTTCTATAAAAAGGAATAATGTACAAATAAATATTAACAAAATATTGTTCAATTGATGCTAGCCATAATTTATCAGGCTGTACATTGTTTTATAAAACAGTGTTAGTTTAAGGAAAAATACGTTTGACTATTTCTTAACATGATAGATTAATCTTAAAGAAAAGTTTAACTGTATACATTACAATTATTTATATAGAACCAACATATTGTTGCTGTACAGTAGGTAAAGTAAACAAACAATTCTAACAAAGCACATTTGACATATGCAGTAGTTAAAGATGGTTTTCTCATGTAGAACTGGTCAACAAATAAGTAACGTGGAGCTTGAAGGACAGAGAATTCGAAACAGATTCGGAAATAGGTACGTTATTTCCTCATTCTCTATATTAAGTATGTGGTCTTGTTGAAATACATATCACATGGAATTTGCTTAATTTTCATTTGCACAAATATGTATATTTTAATCTTTTGTAACAAGGACAAATGGTAATATGGATCAGCCAAGAATATACACTGAAGCAAAAAGAGAGAGATATGAATCCAGCAAAATCCGCCAAAAGATTCAGCAACTTAAGCGCTTGGTCGAAAATTACAGACGTCATATTGTGTGTTTAACTATATGCTGCGGAATATCAGCTGGGGTATTTGCTGAACGTGGTTATTGTGAGTATATCTCATACTTAATATTGTTTTAGAATTGGGGTTAATTAATTATCGATTTTTAGTTTGTAAAGTATTAGCGATTTATGTAAATGAGTTTCAAAATGTACGGAAAGGATCACTATAGTGTCAGGAAAACAAAGCGGTGCCGCACGTGCATTCAAAGTGTCAATATGCCTCCAGCTTAACAGATGCGCCTCTAGTGGCTATCCGGAAGACAGCCACTAGAGGCTGGCTTAACCCCAAATCAATGATAACAATATGAACTTGTATGAACGTATTAACTTGTAGTAAGAAAAATTATAATAAGTACTGTTTTAATCAATTAAGATTTTGTTAGGAAAATCCTATTTTTTGGAGACAATAAAATAACAGACAAAAGTCAAGAGGTCAAAATTATATGTGAATTATATGTTTGGTGAAGAAACTAAAGTAAATATAGATTGCTTAGCCTACCCTATTCTTTAAATTCCACATAGCCCAATTAGTAAATATTGAGTTTATTGAGGCCATGGAGCTAAATGTGTCCATTTTGTAATATATATATATATATATATATATATATATGCATGACCATTCATATATAAATAATTACAAATAAAATGTATTTTGATCCACTTCAATATTCTAAAACTAGATGTAATCTATAATATGGTCTTTCTATGTTTTTCTGAGTCTCATTCGTATATTTATATTTTATTCACATATTTCCCAATATCCTTTTTATGATTTTCAGATTATGGCTATGCTTCACCACCAACTGGTATATCTCAAACCACATATGTGGGGCTTATTGTGTCTCGAGGATCAGCTGCCAGTGTTTCATTTATGTTCTCTTACATGCTCTTGACGATGTGCCGGAATCTGATAACATTCCTTCGAGAGACTTTTTTAAATAGATACATTCCTTTTGATGCAGCAGTTGACTTCCATCGTTGGATAGCAATGAGTGCTGTTGTTCTTTCAGGTAGGTTCTTAAAGCCGTTAGGGCTTCTTTTATGACATCATTGATTGAAAAATGAACTAGTAAAACTGGAATCTACTCTAGTTTTCTGTTCAGCCATCCAATTACTTTGTATAGTGGGAGCACATACAGTATGCTTATGCCATTAAAGTTAGTCTCTGTTATATTGTTGTGCATACACAGTCTTTAACTACATGAAAAGGTTGCACATGCTAAAGTCAAACTTGGAAGGCTCAATGGGGATTCAATGTTAGGGGTGGAGCTTGACCACTAGAAATGAAAAACATGCAATGGAATTAAAGTAAGTCCTAAGGGACAATAGCACCATACGTGCTACAATACTTTGAAAAGCAACTTAATAAAAATGTTCAAGTATATTTAAGTGTAAAGAAAAGATGAAGAAGGAAGTATTGTTCTGGGTAATAATATCATTCATACTCCAGGATATCATTGACAACTAGAAAAAATATATCCTCCCTAGTTATATAATTTGATGATATTATTATTATTATTATTATTATTAACATTAACAAAAAGTAATAGAATGAGGGGAATGATATAACTGGCATAAATTGTAAAACAACAATATTTTGTTTTCAGATTCACAAATGTGGATGGCAAATATATAGATTTTATTCTCAGTAAAGATCCTACTCAAACATGTATGAGTAAATTTATTGATGTGTTCTAAAAAGTGGTCTAAAGTACTAAAAGTGGGACTATAACCATGGAATTACCATGGAAACCAATGGAACCCACAGGCACATTCCAATTGTGACTTCTCTGCTTTTAAATTATTGTACCACTTTTAAGAACAAGACACTTTGATGAATCTCTCCCATAACGTTCTCAATATTAAGTGCTTGTGGATTGATAGAGCTTAAGATACTACATGGGTGAGCCGAAAAGCCCTTTTATACTAACAAAAGGTCTGAATACTATTGGTTCTAAATAAGATATATTAGAAAAGAATAGAAGAATTTGATTGAGCTAATTCAGATTTGTTTCTCTCTGCATAGTTTTCCATGCAGTTGGACATGTGGTCAATGTTTACATCTTCTCAATCACTCCTATCAGTATTCTTGGTTGCGTTTTCCCAACAGTCTTTACTGATGACGGGTATGTATAAAAATAAATGTATACAATTTTAAAAGTAGAATTACTTTCTATTAAATGCCCCTTATAATTAATACGTGCATAAGGAGCGTTTTTAAATACTGAAATGTAAATTTAGAATTGTGTACACTTTGGAGGAGGCTAACATTTCTCCATTTCTAATTTTATCTTATTAGATCAGAGTATCCAGAAAAGTTTTACTGGTGGTTTTTTGAGACTATACCAGGTAAGCATTACTAAACCATAATTACATCTTGTGTATACCATTTGCGCACTCATTGTCCTGCATTCTGATGACATTCTTTAATAAGGATTGGTCAAGGGTTGTTTGTGAATTCAATTGAATGCATATATCTAAAAAAAATGAATGCAAATAATAAATATACTATGTTAAAAAACAAGGTACCAGTGCCCCCAGATTTGCCATGTTTTCAAATCCACATTCATTTTCATATCCACATTCTACATTTAACAAATAAGTTATTTTGAATCACTTCCTGTATGATTACTTGAGTTCACACTTGCAATTTTTACATTCCATATCACGCAACACATTTTTTAGATACCAAACTATAGGAGGTGAAACTGACAAATCCAGGAAATCCAATTAAATATGCTATATCTTGCAACCCTTAATGATTTATATTTCATGCATACCTTACATGTGCCACGTCTGCATAATGAAACTAAACTAGCATTTTCTGTAAACTGATATAATTTGGTCCAATGTGGTTTATATCATTCTTTGACTCAAGCTCTACAAGTGCTGTGGATATGAATAAATATTTTTTTTTTAAATACAAATTCCTGCTTCTAGTGTTCGAGAGCATTTTAGACCGACCAAAAAAAAAGAAATTTAGAATTTTGGCTTATGAGATAGTTCATGTAAATCCTTTATCATTGTTATATCCACTCAAAAATACAGATCATGTTAGACAGCGGTGATTAAATGAATATCACTTTGTTTGTTCATTACCTTTCAGGTATGACTGGAGTACTTCTGCTAGTAGTCCTGGCTTTGATGTATGTTTTTGCTTCAAGTCATTTCCGACGCGTTAGTTTCCGTTGGTTCTGGATAACACATCACCTCTATGTCCTCTTCTACATTTTGGTAAGCATAATGCAGAATCTAGAAAGGCATTCAGTTAGTTAATATAATTCATTATCAGAATGTTTAGATATCATTTTTACATTAGAAACTACAAAGGGCATTAAGATACTCAGGACGCTTCTTCTTTGTTCTCCTATAGAGTCCACACAGAATTATTGCTGTATCTAAAGAACAAAACAAAAGGGGGACATGTGCTACTTTACAATATGTATAGAACATAAATGTTCATTCAGTAATTAAAGAATATAATAATCAGTGCAGCCTCTGCCTATATGTCATACCAATGGCACAGTACTACTGATATGAAAACATAGTAAATAGTAATGGTATTAAATAAGTTATATGGTATATTCAATGCATTTCTAAAAGGTATAACATCAAATTACAGGATTAAATTTTAAGTACAGTTCTCTTATTTACACAGTAAACAGGATTACAGAAATGTAATCCTAAATATACACAGATTGTCAATGAGTTGGCAAATAGGAGATTTACAAAATGCAAATCTGGGATAAATCCACTGATATTTGTTCTTATCCAGTTTTGTAAAAATCTGGTGTCTGGAATAAAATTGTAATTTCATAGAGTTACTTTTATGTAAAGCATATGATTCACATATTTATTAAACACGTAAAATAAAGCAGATTTACAGAGATCTCTTACAGGAGATGTGGTTACAATACATTGTTTTGCAGGCAAGGAGTACAGCAATCTACAAGCTCTGAAGCCAGCAGGCAAATAATTAAACATAAAAGTGTTCCCAGAATCCCTTGTAATCCATTACATCACATAGAGCAATGAGAGTGTAAATAATAGAGTGTGTTTGTGGCACTCTATTATTCATTATTTGGTGTAATGCATTTATTTATTAATTATGTAACAATCAAGGAGGTAATGGTCTTTTGTAAGAGGTGGTTAAAGGAACGCTCCAAACTTTCTTTTCCCCTGTTTTATAAGATGCTGATTCAATAGAAATGGGCACTTTTATAAATGAACTTTGTAACACCTCCCCCAGCTGTCAATCAGACAGCAGGGTGTGCTACTTCCTGGTAGTTTAGCTCTATGTAACCAAACTCAAGAGGTAGGCAATTGCCCAGAGCACTTGTGATAGAGCTCATTAAGTATATAAATAAAATTAGATATTGTGTATGAGTTTAATTTCTTACAATGCTTATGATATTTTACAGACAATAATACATGGCAGTTTCGCTTTAATCCAACAACCACGATTTCACATATACTTCATTGCCCCGGCTATTATCTATATTGGAGACAAACTGATCAGTTTAAGCAGGAAGAAGATAGAGATTGAGGTTCTGCAAGTAGATCGACTTCCTTCAGGTAATCTGGTCATTGCGGGTTTGGCTGTCATGTTTGGTTTAGACAATGTCTCTTAAAATTTCACCATTAAACCTTGATAGCTTGTGTTAACATTTTTTAATGAAATGCAAAATGCAATAAAATAAATAAATAAATATATATATATATTAATATGACAGCAAATAATATCATAATCCAGTTCAGATAAGGCAAAGCCATGAGTATAGAGTATACTTCATTTCTATGGCTACTGCCAAGTACAAAGGGCAGAGCGCAAAACAATGACTGACCGGAAGCAAAGATGGAGGCACCCAGTTGCAGGATAAAAAGGTGGTTATTTTTTTCATACTTCACAGATAAATATTTGTTAAATATAGGGAATGGGTAAATATAATATTTATAAAATTTGGTAAGTCAGAACTCCCCTTTAAACCTACAAAGACACTGGAACAATGATTATTACTATGTAGTATGTTTTTTTTTTTTGTTTTTTTTTGCGACTACAAGAATTTTAAACTTTTCCCTAGGGTTTGTTTTGATGAATGAATAATGAGTTTCACGCGATGACTTTTTATGTGCTAGTGATTTATTTATTTCAAATAAACATATATAAAAGAGTTGGCATTGTGTGAAACCTAGTATAACGTGTTTTACAACCTTATATGATATTTTAGTATAATATCATATACATCTGCTTTCTATTTTTGAACACTTTATTGACAGTGGAAAAATGATTACTACTATGTAATATGTTGTGGGTTTTTTTTTGGTGACAAACAATGTTAAGCATTTCTCTAGAATTTGTTTTGATGAATGAATAATGCGTTTCACTCGATCACTTTCTTTGTGCTAACGATATAAGGATTTAAATAAACATATATAAAACTTAGTTACTGTGTGAAACAGATTATAACAAGTTTTACAACCTTATATGATACCTTAGTATAATATTATATAGATCTGGTTACTATTTTTGTGCAGTTTATTGGTCTAGAACAAGGGTACGCAACCTTTTCACAGCATTACACCAAAACAAGACTTAAAATCCTCTGGCATGCCATATATATATACACAGGTTATTTAGCTTTACATATGAATCCAGGGTTCCTTTCTTCATGATGGATGAGATCCAGCAATCCATCAAAGTTCATGGTTTTGTTTTGGTGTTTTTTTTGCCGTTGCTGGACCTGCAATGCCTCTTCTAGGATGTAGGTTTGTTGTGCTGCGCAGTAGATTTTAAATTTTCTATTCTATTTTCATAGATGAATGATTCCATTAAAATGCTTCTCTAGGCGTGTTTAATGATATGCTAAACAGATAAAACAAACATATTGAGAAATTTAAACCAAAGTTTTGCCGAGGAGGCTTATCAAAAATAGAAAACAAATACAACCATAGAAATGGAGCTTGAACTCTATGCACTGCCTGTCAATTTCACATAAACATTTTTTGACAAATCTATTTTGCTTTTCTTTTGGAAAGAAATGTTGCCATTAACCAGCCTCTTTTTCCTCCTTCAATATTAGGAGTAACGCACATTAGGTTCCAACGTCCATCTGATTTTCATTATATGTCTGGACAATGGGTCAGGATTGCTTGTTTGAATCTTGGCACTGATGAATACCATCCTTTCACACTGACCTCAGCTCCACATGAGAAGACATTGAGTTTGCATATAAGAGCTGTTGGCCCATGGACAACCCGCTTAAGGGAGATTTACACATCTCCAGCTGATCCACTGCAGATATATCCAAAGGTATTGATGCTTAGTTTCATTTATCTATAGCACAAAAGACTGCACTGACTTACGAGGTTAATGAGAAGTACTTGAATCCATCAATAGTCTAATCTCTCAATGCTTTATATGCAAATTCAGTTCAATTTCCTGATTATTATTATGATTTTTATATAGCGCCATCAAATTCCGCAGCGCTTTACAATGGGTGGACGAACAGACATGTAGTTGTAACCAGACAAGTTGGACACACAGGAACAGAGGGGTTGAGGGCCCTGCTCAATGAGCTTACATGCTAGAGGGAGTGGGGTAAAATGACACAAAAAGGTAAGGATAGTATTAGACTAGTGACAGTTGCAGAAGAGGAGACCAATATGTGTGTCATCAAGAATTTTTTTTTTTAGAGGTTTAGCTGAAGTTTCAGAAAAAGTCTATGCCAATTAATGTTAACTTCCCACTTCCACAAAAGTCACTATATCTCTCAATGCAAAGTATATGTCTCAGCCGTGTATCAGAAGAATGCATAAACTTTTTTTTTTTTTTTAAATCTGTTTCAGCTTTATCTTGATGGACCATTTGGAGAAGGGCACCAAGAGTGGAATAAGTTTGAAGTCTCTGTCTTAGTTGGAGGAGGCATTGGCGTTACTCCCTTTGCTTCAATTCTGAAAGATCTGGTATTTAAATCATCAATCAATTCAAGGATCTACTGCAAAAAGGTAATACTCCTTGAGAGATCATTATTAACCTTTATTATACTATATTGTGAATATGAAAGTTTGGTGTCCTGGATTAGAGAATATTTTGAAATATTTTAAGATTAAAACTTGCAAAATAGAAAAAGATCTATAGGTATTCTATTATAATCAGAGTGGCAATATTTAAGCCAATGATTTGTCAACCACTAATTGGCTGAAACATTGACTTATTGATTACAAAAATAAGAATCAGACATTGCATGCCTAATATACACAAGGGTTTTTATTAGTGTACGATAATAAATGTTTAATAAACAAAAATGTTGTTACATTTCAGGTATATTTCATCTGGGTTACACGCACGCAAAAACAGTTTGAATGGCTGACAGATATCATTAGAGAAGTGGAAGAAAATGACAAAAACAACCTTTTGTCGGTCCACATATACATAACACAGCTTGCTGAAAAGTTTGACTTCCGCACAACCATGCTGGTAAGAAAATAATGCTCTTTCTAAAAAAAAAAAAAATATATATAAAAAAAAAAATATATATATATATAAAGAAATAAATGATAAAAATATAAAAATATTAGGTTATTAAGAGATCTATAACACACACACACATTTATATATATATATATATATATATAAATATATAAATATGTCTCAATGTTCCTTGTACTACATGCTTCAAGGGTGTGTTGGCTTACATGCTGGGTGCTGGATCCAGGTCATAGATATCCAGAAAATTCAACAGATGGTCCGCACTCCAGGCTCCATTTAAAAAGCAACTTTTATTCTTACATCAAAGTAAAAATTATGTGCCAAAGGTCAACGTTTCAGTCCCAGTTCGGGATGATGAAAGTCCCTAACTGGGACTGAAACGTTGACCTTTGGCACATCATTTTTACTTGGATGTAAGAATAAAAGTTACTTTTTAAACGGAGCCTGGAGTGTGGACCATCTGTTGAATTTTATATATATATATGGCAAAATGAATATGCACAGACACTCTATTAAACACCACAAAGAAGAATCCTACTGCACTCCTGTGGGACACCACTTTACCCAGCCTGGCCACTCACTGAAGGACCTAAAAATCAAAGTACTGAAAGGGGGTTTTAAAAATACCCAGGAAAGAAACACTTTTGAAGCCAGAATGATTAAATGGTTTAACAGCAATAATAGAGGACTAAATATTGATTTGGGTTTCCTGTCCCACTGCCAACACTTTACATGAACACTCTCCCAGCATTATCTTACAGTTCTGTCATATGTATCAACATTTTAAAATGCGTTCCTTAATGTTTATTCTATCTATATACAAAGTATATAGTATGTGTAGACCTATGCTTTCCCATACTCGTATGTATGTATGCTTATATATTATTACTATATATATATTACTGTGCATTTATATTTGTGTGTGAGTTCATGTGCATGTATGTATATGTGTTTATGTATATGTACATGTGTTAATGCGTTCACATATACATATTTATGTGTATGTGTATGTATAAAGTGTACCATCCTCTGCACTGTCTGCTTGTTTGTTTTTCTTCTCCCTCTCTCCCCCCTCACTCGGCTCTTCAGAAAGATATGTATGACCCTCTGTAAAAATTGTGTCTATTTTCTAACAAACCTGTGTCTTATCTGCACTCATGTCGCTTTAACCACTGTATCACAACTCAACTTTGAATTCTATGTGTCGTCTTGCTCAGAAATGCTTCAGACTTGAGAAAGGGAGATTCTCCCGAAAGCTTGTCATTAAAAAATTCTGTTAGTCCAATAAAAAAAGGTATTACAAGATAAGAATTGTATCTGTTTTTTTACACACATATATAAATATAACACATATATGTATACACTTTAAAGTTCTTGACATGTGTAAATGATACAATTATATGTTAAAAACATTTTAGCAGTTCTGATGCCAAGATTTAAATCTATGATATTTTTCCTCTATGTTTTCATATTTTAGTATATATGCGAAAGACACTTCCAGAAGGTACAAAACCAGAGTCTGCTAACTGGTCTTCGTTCAGTGACACATTTTGGGAGACCCCCATTTCTTGGTTTCTTAAATTCCTTACAGGATGTCCATCCTATGGTTAGTGACTAACAACTTTGCTAGTGATCTGAACATATTTTAAATAGGTATTGAGTACAACTGTACACCATTTATTGTGCAATGCGAAGCTATTTAAAGTCTGATGCTTGCATCATAATTTTAAGAATACTGCACACCAGTGGTTCCCAAACCAGTCCTAATTGTCCACCAACAGTCCAGGCTTTGTCAGTATCTCCATTGGAATAAAAAAAGGGAAATGAATACATTGGGGGGATTTGGACCTTTGAGGGGGGAATTAGACACATGGAGAGGGTTGGGTTGGAGGGAATCAGACATGTGGCAGGGTGGGAATGAGATACTTGGGAGGTAAGAGACACATGAAGGGATTTGTGGGGGGAAATTAAACATATGGAGGGGATCAGGGGGAAATTAGAAACATGCGGGAGGTGGGAGAGGGAAAATAAGACACAAGAGAGGGCCCAGGGCAATTTTTGCACCGGGGCCCGGTGGTTTCTAGTTACGCCTTTGCCACTGCTGTATACTATCTTATGTGCTTATTGTGCAGTAACAGTTGCTTTATATTTAGATATTTAATTGCAGCTTTGAATGGTGTTTGACTATCCATTAGCAGCCATCTTTCACTGTGTTGTACACAGCATTTTTAACACTACTTTGTTAAAGGGACACTCCAAGATAATCTATGCTCCTAGCATAGGCTATGATGCAAGTGGTTCTCATCAGTTTTAATATAAGTGGAGTAAGCTGTATAAGGTATCTGCAGCTGTCAGTTAAAATAATTATTTAAAAACCACATCACTGCTGCTATCAGCATTTGATATATCAGTGTGATGTGTGCTTTTCCATGATTAAAAATGCTGCTAGTTGTGAATAATGCACTCCATAAAATTATGTTTATGGACAAGTTATGTTCACCTATTCCATTGATGGGGCAATTAATGAAAGTACTGGATGACAGATTTTCAGCCACCTGATGATTTAGCATAGGTCACTGCAGTAGACACAATATTTTAACTTAACCCCTTAAGGACACATGACAATGATTCCCTTTTATTCCAGAAGGTTGGTCCCTAAGAGGTTTAAGGGTTATGCTTTATCTTGCTAGTCAGTGGTTATAGCGATGTCCTTCCATTCAGCATCAAACCATCTTTAATGTTTTAATGTTAAACGGAAGTCCTCAGCAACCCATCCCCTTTGTGCTGCTTGGACTATTGGTGGATAATTAGCATTTGCAGCAATGGGTGTTTGTGATTTGCTGAGAGTGTCAGCTGACCACTTTCAACCGATCACCATGCCAATTGCTGGTATGAATTGGTATAACTAAGGAAGAGTATGATCTCAGTGTTAGCCACAGTTCCAGTGGGGGCAGGGCTATGGGTGGCCAGGTACCCTTATTTAGTGTTATAAACGGCTTGCAAATGGTTTTAACACTGAATGGAGGGGCAGTGTCAGGCTATTTCAAGCAATATAATCAATTTAATGAGATGCAATGGCTTACAGTATCCCCTTAACATTTTTAAAGAATTACATACAAATGTAATAAATATATATATCTTCCTAAAAAGACCCTTAGAGTGCCATGCCATCCACAAAGTATGAGCTTCAAGTACTTGCCACAATGCATGATCACATTTTGAGTTTGTGTCATTAGAATATATGGAAAACATGGTGGGTTTTTAGAGGAATAAGGCAACACCTAGTAACCAATATATTATCGTTAATTTGGTTGGACTAGTATTTTTAGTTGGTTACATAATCCTACAACAATCAAACGTTATACTTTATTTTTTTTTATTTTTTAAGGTAAAGAAAATTGGTGTGTTCAGCTGTGGCCCTCCTGGAATGACAAAAAATGTGGAGACTGCTTGTAGAAAACTTAACAAAAAGGATGAGTCCTATTTTGTGCATCATTATGAAAACTTTTAAGAATTTCACGATCAATGCTTTGATCAACACCTAAAGACGAATCTTCTGTTTTATTTTATTTTTTTTGGGGGGGGAGGGGATTCCTGAGAATGAAAGGCCATTACATGTTTGCTTTTTACATATGTTCATTGTTACAGCCTCTGCACATTTTATAAATAAATAGAGATTTAAAGATACCTAATCTTAATTATAAAATGAATGAATCAGCTTTTCATGCATCATGCATAATTTGATGCTCTTACAGCTTCAAATACCCCCCCAAAAAAGTTGTGAAATTAAGTAGTGATGACAGCATTTTTATTTCAGTACTTATGTTTACATCCATTATATTATGCAATAATAAGTTTGTGTCTCAATAATAAGTTTGTGTCTGACTTTCTCTGTTGTGATGTTATGAAGAAATAATAAAAAAAATATAAAACATATGTTGCTTTTTGATTTTACTAATAGGAACACAATTTATGTATCTTAATATAAACTACATCCCTAATCAATGTCGTTACTTACACATTGTGTGTGCGTGTACACAATATAGAATGTTAAATGTCAAAGTGAGTTGTATTGGAACAAACAAACCAGATGCACAATCACGTAGACACTACGCTACAATAAACAAAGAACTGAAAAGTATTGACTGAATACTAAAAAGAAACTGACACTATGTATAAATACACACAAGTAACTTCAACATTCCTCAGAAAAATCCAGTACTAGGCAATATATCTACATAGTGACCATACGCTCTAACATTTGTATTCACACAAAGCAATTCTTCATGTAGCTGTATCCTAGATTAGGCCAATCAAATGTTTCTATAGTGCAAAAGGAGAGTTAGGTATGTGTTCATTGTACTGAATCCAGACAATGTTTTGTTGTTTTCTTGTAATCTTGGTAAAAAGGCAAGAGCTAGCTGTCACAGCTGATTTATATTTTTGGGTAATGTGCTTGGTGTAAACACATTTTGGAGACAATGACATTTCTTGGTGTACCCACACACCCCACTCTAGTTCTTACATACAATATATATTATATATATATATATATATATATATATATATATTTTATGACGGTTATAATGGCAAATAAGGTATTTAGTTCAAAGATTAAAAACTATTGTGTTGATAGAGTTCCGCTTGGTGTAGTGATATCCATATTTGTGAGAAGTACCAGTTGAAAGGGAACAGTGTTTTCAGTGCGGCACAATCAGCATCAAGCATGGAGATATTAAGAACTTCACATTTTGATAAGTTTAATAAAACCAGATAATGCTCCATCCTTCGAAATTTCTGATAAGATACAGGGTAATGAAAGTCAAGGCTTTTTCACAAAGAATAGCAAGTCATCGGTGTATGCCCCGATCTTGTGAGTCGTCCCTTTCCAATCAAAGCCAGCGATATCTATATCACTCCTAATAGAACAGAGCAATGATTCCAAAGTCAAGGCAAATAACAGGGGTGATAAAGGGCCATTATAGTTGCTGAAGGGCTCAGTGAGTGCACCATTCACATGTACTTGTGCCATAGGATAGCTATACAACGCCCAAGTACATTGCAACAAATTAGGTCCAAAGCCCATACCCCACAACACTGCTGTCATGAATGACCAGTCTACCCAGTCAAAAGCTTTCTCTGCATCCATAGATAGGAGAAGCATAGACGTCTTTCTCTGTCTCTGTGCCAAATGTTGAATAGAAAGCACCCTAAGAGTGCGGTCTCTTGCTTCCCTTCCCGGGATGAATCCCGTCTGATCTAGGTGATCCACTATAAAACGTCTAAATTAATATGTCAATCTAATCCCCAGGACATACTTGAAAACGAGAGAAATCTCAATGTATCTTTCCTGGTAAAATATTTTTTTATAAATAAATCAATAAATCTGTCTTAAATAGAAAGAGAGTGTTGAAAGGGTAATATTTTATAGTAGCAACAGTCAAGTTTTATGTTATTTTATCAGAGACACTGTTGTATAGTAGGGTTTACATTTTATGGACTGGGTTGAAAGGCAGCTTCTTTTTCTGAAATTGGCCAAGGGATTGTAAAATCATAGTTACCATAATAAAAAAAAGAAACCAAAAACAGTCTCTGTTTAAAAAATAAAAACACATTGGTAATATGCTTGAATTTCACACAATCAGTTTCCAGAGAGGCAAACGGACTTCGCTGAAGATGTATATCTGAAATCACTGGCCAGGACATACAATTTTATATCCTGCTTGCAGTTTAGGTTGGTGAGAATGTCATGTTTAGTCTTTTTCCAAATGAACAGCAATTACTAAGTCAATAAAAGAAAGAACAACTTTTCCCTCTTAAAAAAATAAAATAAAAAAATATTTCTCAAAATCTAAAAATAAATACAAATTCTACATATACTCCATTTTATAAAAAATAAAAATAAAAAAAATAACCTGGCTATTAACAGTTCATGTAAGAACATTCTTTTGGAATTTATGAAAAAAATAAACATTTGATTAGTGAAATACATGATCAGCAAAGCTATCCTTTTTTCATTCACACAATATTCATAATCCAAACTCATTTTTGCTTGGCATCTGATACTTCATTTAAAATGTGTAATTGCGATCAGAGAATGGTTAATGTGGACCTGCAAGTCAACAAAACATAATGTAGCATAAAATGTTTATACATGTTAGTGAGCACATTGATTTAGATAGTACAACCACTAAAAAATATGGATAATCAGCAAAGCATTACAGGAACCAGTCATTTTACTAGGCGTTATTAAAGCTGTTAAACAATCAACCACCCAATGTTACCAATGGAAGGTTTGGTGATAAGGTTAATATACCAATCACAGCATAGTATGAAGAAGCACCAGATCAAGTAGGTCCATGAGATTAGAATATGTTGAATAATATGGTAATAAATTAGTACAATTGTAGACCAAGGCCAGCAGTATAAATAATAACTCTGTATTTCATAGGTGATTTTATTAGCTCTGATGACCTGGTATAGAGTATATGGGAACAGTTCAATCTGAATTGTTCAAACAAGGTAATTTGTATAAATAGTTTCCCTATCTACAGCTTCTTGATTGACTGATGAGCACAGTAATTTTTTCATTATACTTTGGAACTCAAAACAACCCATTGGGCTCTTACAGTAAATAGAACTAATTCACTTACTGTAGAACAAGCTCACCAATTTTGACACCAATTGACAGGCTTACTGTTTCTTATTAAATTACTCACTTTGCAGTCAGGTAGGCAGGATACGCTATATAAAATTGTTACAGTCAGTTACAACACAATAATATATAAATGATTTCTTAATACTTCATAAAATCACTATTTGAACATAAAAAAAAGCTGTAAACTGCCACATTATTGTCCTGAGAACCAATACTGTATCTTCAGATACATTTACGAATTGACCTGCCCTGCATCAGATTTTTCCCCATAGGAAAGCATTGATTCAATGCTTTCCTATGGGGAGGTCTAATGCGCATGTGGCATTTGCCGTGCATGCGCATTAACGTCCACTCTTCGCGGGACTTTGGATGAGGCGGATCTGAGTGACATCGGTGCTGGAATCAAGTAAGTAAGTAAATAAAAAGGATTTAACCCTTTATTTAACGGGGGCAAGGGAGTGCGTTGGCAGGGGGAGCGATAGTGCCAGGAATACAGCTTTATATTCCTGGTGCTATAGTATCCCTTTAATCCTTGCAAGATGCAAACTGTGTTAAGAAAAATTTCATCATCTTGGTTGCATTCCAGAAAATACTGTAGGGCGTATACAGTGGCTGATAGTACTTTTACATGCCATTTAAATGTATTTACTTTTATCAAAGCATATATATATATTTTTCTCTTTCAAATGTATATTATTCTGTTCACATATTTGATGTACTTTTGAAGGTATTTTCATTGTATTTTGTTCTATGTGTGTGATCATACCGGACTAAAGAATTATATACAAAAGTATAACAGTTATTATGGTGCTTACTGAGCTCCTTTAACATTTTGCTTGATGACTTAAAACACTTCTCACACGTGAAAATAAAGTTATGCACAATAATACTTGGGATTTACATTTTTTAATTACATATGTTATAGTAAATTTTTGAATAATAACAGACACATTTATTAAGGATCCATTCAAGTGGCATTAAACTGTACCAGTAAAGCAATAATTCTTCATAGATATAGTCATTTTATGTATAGACTGTGATAGATTAGTACTAGTAAACATATAGGTAAACCCTAATTGGGCAAATAAAAACAATTGTACCTGTATGCCACCAGAATTGAGGTATGAACTACAAATGTTAACACTGGCATCCTACAACACCTAGAATAGGGGTGCCCAAAAGATAGACCACCAGATGTTGCAGAACTACGATTACCATTATGCTTTGCATTCATTTGAAATGCCTTCAAAATGGCAAAGCATCATGGAAGCTGTAGTTTTAAAACATCTGGTGATCTACCTTTTGGGCACCCCTGACCTAGAATGTGCTTAAACACTATGCACTGAGGGAGGCCATTATTAGCAATTGCAGATGAAAGTCTCAAACCACGGTGATAACCATTATGGGGGAAGTAGCAGCAAACCTTTTTTAATATGTAACCAGTAGATCATTACTGTGAACCATATAAATCAACAGACTACTGCATACAACATTAGATCCAGCCTGCTAAAAGAAGACCAGAAGTGGGTAAGGTGGGTGGCAGGGGACACATTTCATCTTGACTTGAACTTTTCCCAACGCTGTTAATCCATGTTACATAATTGGTTCCATCCAAGTTTCAATTATAAGGAGATTATATGCAAGGACTGACTTACATTTTCACAAGTTCATAAAACAGCAGCACTTCCCTGCAATGGCCTCCACAACCAGGAATGAACCAATTAAATGTCTCCAATTCTGGTCTATGAGGTTTTTTTTTTTTTTTCCTATCTCATAAGTCTTGGTCCAGCAGCAGTTTATGGGATGTATCTGTTCAATGGACTTGCTCAGTGGACTGCTGCCAACAAAGATATAACCAATCACTAAATAACCATAACTGAAGATTGGATTATTTATGCTAAACATACAAGTGGGGCAAATATTGAATTGTAAAGGGGCAAGTACAATTCTTGAGTGGAAGTCAATGATCCAGGGGAGCAATTTTATAGCTGAAGAGAGTTTTTGCAAAAGACATCATAAACCATTTTCTCAAGTGGAACACTTTAAAGTGGCTCTGTCACCACCAAAAAAAACTAAAATCAGAAAGACTATGTTGAAATGTCATTAAAATTCAAATGCAGTCAAAGGATACCATAAGACAAAATAGGGACTGCTTTGTCTTATGGTAATTCTCAAGTTGACAAAAGGTGGATTGACTGCTGTCAAGTTATGTCACTTTCCACAGATATCACCAGTGATGGCATTATCTCACACATCATTTCATAATATCTGTGCAGGTTTCCAGGGTCTTGCAGAACCCTCCCCAGACCTGAGTGCTGTACACTCATACATGTGTGACAGCACATCACTGACATGGGCTTCTGGCAGATTAAGAGCCAGGAGCTGAAAACTGTGGCTGGCTGTCACTTCAGAAGGTGAAAGAGCCACTTTAACTCAAGCCCAAGGTGTAAACTAGGTTGAGAAAACATTTCCCAAGAGGATGACTGTTTCATTTATACAGAGTTCTCTAGAATTAGTTCTGAAAGATTAAATTAATTCTGCTAATTGAATTTGGGAGGGAAGGATGCCTCATAATGTATAATCTCATGTCATTGATGGTTGCATATTTAAACGGTAAAGGTCTGATTGATATATGCTTTAAAAGATAAGCTATATATATTTGCATTTAAATTCTAATCAACAAGAACAAGGAATGAAAACATTAAACATTAACTTAAGAATTAACTTCAGTATTCAAGGATTTTGATCATTCTCATCACACTTTAGCATCACTTTCACTCCCAGGCCTTGCTTTGTTGTTTCAAAGGCCTCAAGAGCTTTCTCCAAAGGAAAACGGTGAGTAACCAATGGAGCGACATTCACTCTCTTGGATGACAGCATGGAAATAGCCATTGGCCACCTGCAAAGATAAGGGCGGAATAGAAAAGGTTGACTCCTTCACAAACCAAATACAAGACAAGTAAAGATCAAAATACAGCATTCACCATAAGTGGTCACAAGACCCCAATCTCATTATTTAACCCATAGTACAAACTATCAGAGAAGATAACATTACTATCTGTTTGTCAAAACATAATTATATTCTTCCACAGATCAAATAACAGATAAGTTATTATTGCCATTAAAGAAACACATGCACTTCCTTTCCTATTTAGCCTATTGGGACCACATGTAAACCATTAATAAAAAAACAAAAAAGATTTACTTACTTTTTGTCCCACACCTCTCGGACCTCACCGCTCTGCCACAGCTGAGATAGTCTGTAAAGATGATCTCTTCCCTAAAATGTTGCTCAATAGAAAACCATTGTGGGGATAATGCACATAGGCAGAATCACCATGCTGTACCAAGCTACATCTCCTTACATGGATGCATTATACCATATGTAGGCAACCTTCGGCACTCCAGACGTTGTGAACTCACATATATTTTTGCTGTTGATCCAAAAGAAGGCAAAAAAACCTAGTCTGTAGTGCTTCCAATTTTGCAACAAACTAGGAAAAAATTCCTTCTTAACCCCAAAATAGCAGTCAGATGTCTCCTTGGATCAAGCAGCTATTACCCCACTAATTAGAAATTATTTCCCTGTATGTTATGTTTTTGCAAATATTTATCCAATTTCAGTTTAAACATGTGTATGGACTCTGATAAAACCACCTCTTCAGCAGAGAATTCCATATCCTTTCTGTTCTTACTGTAAAAAACACTTTTCTTTGCCTTAGATTAAATCTCCTTTCTTCCAGCCTAAATGTGTGACCTTGTGTCCTATGTATAGCCCTGTTTATGAATAGATTTCCAGATAATGGTTTGTACTGGCCCTGAATATATTTGTCTAATGTTATCATACCCTTCTGAGGCAACGTTTTCCAAACTAAAGAGATTTAAATTTTTTAACCTTTCTTCATAACTAAAATGCTCCATTCCTTTTATCAATTTTGTAGCTCGTCTCTGTCTTTTTCTAGTGCCATGATATCCTTCTTTAAAAAAGGTGCCCAAAATTGCACAGCATATTCAAGGTGTGGTCTTACCAGCGATTTATAAAGGGGCAAAATTTGTCAGCGTTATGGCAGTAAGAGCATTATGGAAGATGTAGTCCACCACATCTGGAGAGCTGAAGGTTGTCTACAGTGCTTATACCAATGCATCTCTATGGGGAGGATTTTGTGTCTTCAAGCAGACTTTAGGGCTGCAACAGGAAGCACCTCTAGTGACTGAACAAAGGCATGCGCACAGGGTGTGCCGGGTGTGCCTGGGCACACCCTAATCCCCACAGGCCGCACTATGTGCCTCTATGGGCCGGTGAGGGAGATCAAAGATCTCCCTCACCGGCCCACAGGCAGGAGAGGACCCAGGGAGCTAGCCAGCAGCTCCGCCTGGTTCCTCTTGTGAGGTCGGCGCTGCTACACAAAGGTCTTGCGAGAGTGAACTCTAGCTCGCAGGCTAGAGTTTACTCACCACTGGACCACCAGGGATGGCAGCAGCACGATTCCCCCTCCCTACAAAAGGTATGAAGGAAGGGTCCCCCAATCCCCACACAATACACACAAATAGCACCCACACACACAGCACCCTTACATAGCACACACTAACAGCACCCTTACACATACACGCACACACTAACAGCACCCTCACACATACACACACACTAACAGCACCCTTACACATACACGCACACACTAACAGCACCGTTACACACACACACACACACAGCAGTGTATATATATATATATATATATATATATATATATATATATATACACACACACACATATATATATACACACACACACACACACACACACATATATACATATATGAAACAAGGGGGTGTGGCTGCACTCACCTGAACATGCATAAATGGGGGTGCTGCTGGGGGCCAAATTATACAATACACAAGATCCAGCGCACTCACCTATCCACTAAACAGCAACTTCAATGTTGAAAGATTTTATTAGTTTTTTTGAAACACCTAATCTAGTCAAAAATAATGGGGGTTTAGTTACATTATATGATCATACATTGCATAAGCCTGCCATCATATAATATATGATCAAATAATGTAACTAAACCCCCATTATTTTTGCCTAGATTAAGTGTTTTTAAAAAATAAAATAAAAATCTTTCAACATTGCAGTTGCTGTTTAATGGATAGGTGAGTGCGCTGGATCTTGTGTATTGTATAATTTGGCCCCCAGCAGCACCCCATTTAGGCATGTTCAGGTTCCATGTCAGAAAAATTTGGCCCCCAGCAGCACCCCATTTATGCATGTTCAGGTTCCATGTCAGAAAAATAGGAGTGCAATAGCGTGAGCTACAAATGTCCCAATTCTTTAACAATTTTTTATACATTCTCAGAAAAAATATATTTTTTTTGTTTAAATGGTCACGAGATACTTTTTATATATATATATATATATATATATATACATACACACACACACACACACCATTTCAATCAGAAGTATTCGTTTATTTTATGTATATAAATATTTGAGCAAATAACTAGTAAATAAGAATAGATTCAAAATATTAAAAAGTTCATTTTTGCAGTAATACGGGCACAAAGTAGGTTGAAACCTATTGTACTGGTAATCTTTATTACGTAGTACAGAGAGGTACTTACGTATTACAGTATCTGAAAATGCCTCTGATATCTACTTCTCGAACAGCTGCATTTACAATAGGCACATTTACCATTGCAGGACCGAGGCCAACAAGGATTAAAGTACCGCCAGAGCGTGTCGCCTAAGGAATAAAGAGACACTATTTAAATTCAGAGTCTGTATTTACCTACAAAGAAAAAAGGAAAACAAAACCTAAACAAGTAAAAAAAAAGTTTGTATTGTAGGATTTTATTCTGGAATAAAGAGTCAATTTGTGCACTGGCCAAGCAAAGAAGCAGTGAAAATTGGTAGAATGAAAAAAAAGTTTTTATGGTGTGCAGCTGTACAACATTAGTATGTGATAAAACTACCATTTTATATTTGTGCTCTACCCTTTTGTAATCTAGCATTTGACCCAGAACTAAAGATAGAAGGAAGAGGGAAGGCTGGTGATGTACTAATCCAGACCTGACAATACAAGCACGAGGGTTAGCATTCAAGATGTACTTGGAATAACAAATTGGATGTACCATGGAGACGTTCTTTAAGTAAAAACGACAAATTTATGTGACAGAATGGGTATCAGGGACAAAAGAAAACTGATGGGAGCAATGTGCAACACAGGTAGCCTATAGGCCTTAAAGTGCTTTATGTGTGAACAATACATATTGTGACAATAATAAAAAAGAAGCCATTTAAAACACTGAGGGCAAAATCCAAAATGTTAAAGGACCACTATAGGCACTCAGACCACTTCAGCTTAATGAAGTGTTCTGGGTGCAAGGTTCTGCTTAGTTTAACCCTTTTTTCTATAAACATAGCAGTTCCAGAGAAACTGTTATGTTTATAATAGGGTTAATCCAGCCTCTAGCGGCTGTCTCATTGACAACCGCTAGAGGTGCTTCCGCGCTTCTCACTGTGATTGGCGGGCGACTCATGCCGCGCCTGCGCATTCAGCCGAGGAGGAGGAGAGTCCCCCGCCCCACGCTGGAGAAAGAGGTAAGTTTAACCCCTTCCACCTCCTAGAGCCTGGCGGGAGGGGGACCCTGAGGTTATGTTTTCCTGGCACTATAGTGGTCCTTTAAGCAGTCAGAAAGTAGCCTCTTTTTTGTTAGATAACAAATGTATCCTGTTATAAATATAATTTTTAAAAGTGTTATAGCTAAGAAGGTCAATGCTATTTTTATTTTCTAAACAGATATGACACTATATACCATTGTTTTATGTAGCTTGTAAAATGATTGTCTTCCTTATATTGTTATTTAATTGGATGCTTTTTGTACATGTGTTATGGTATAAAAGTAACATTTCAATTATGATGCAAATCACAGTTAGTATGGCTTGTTTTTAGGACAAACAGGTCACCTAGCTTATGAGCAAAAAGAATTGCATAACTTTTTCAATTTTCTGGCACATTTTTTATATACAGAATTTCAGTGGGTATAATGACACATACTTTTAGTGCAGCTAATTAAGTAAATAGTAATTTAATCTTGTACAGTCTGTAATAAAGAATTGGAAGTTTCTCTTACACAATTCTCAGTGGATATACAATTTCACACAAAGTAAAGTGATTAGGATTATACCAAAACACTTTGTATTTGTCTTACAGAGAAACAACGGTATGATGTACATAAATAATAACTGAAGAAAAGAAATCTTCACTTTGAAAGATCCTCTTCAATTGGAATGTAGAGAATAGCTGATTGCAACAAGAAAGAGACTCAACCAATCAGACGCTTCACATTCTGGTCTATGAGGTTTAATTTAATCCATAAACCCATACATTAAAAATTTCATTGTGATGTATTATTGGAGACTGCATGTTAGTACTAGGGAAACAAATAATGTAGCTTGGTACAGCATAGTGATTCCTCCTATGTGCAAAGAAATAATGTATTTTGAATAATGTAATGTAGTGCAAGAAGGAACTATTTTAGAAGGGAAGAGGCAGTGCAGAGGAGGCAAGCTTAAGACACTGAATGTTGAATACATCAATTTGCAACAAATCTGGAAAACAATTCTATTATTTAGATTAAAGGCTATAAGTGCATACGAGTTGTGTTTGCCTGGATGCCTTTAGTGTTCCACCCCTTAAAGACACATGACATGTGTGACATGTCATTATTCCCTTTTATTCCAGAAGTTTGGTCCTTAGCAGTTTAAGCAAACAAGGAGACAAAGTGTAGTGGATCATAAGACTGCCTGGGTGGTTCAGAAACCTCAATTGCAGATATCAACATACATAAAATGTATGCTGTACCCGTTCGTCTGGGGTTCTGTGTATCTAAATTCATTAATTAGAAATACTTACATAAATTCCAGTTTGAATACATGTTTCTGCTCCTGTGCACTCAATTGTAATCTCTGGCATGCAACCTAGCAAGGCTTCCACCTTCTGTGCTATCTCTTGTGGTGTCTCATTGGCGACATGTAGAGCAAAATCTGCCCCAACTTCTCTAGCCTTCTCCAGTCGAGTGGAAGATAAATCTGCAGAGATAAAGTACATAATGTTTTAGGACAGGAGTTCACAAAGTAGTGTAAGCTACAAATAGTGTCCTTTTTCCCAAATCCACATGTTAGACTCAGGACAGTGATATACATTCTATAATTTCTTCTATTTTTTTTTTCCCCCAAGGCTAGCCAATGTGTATATGGTTCCCAAAGACTCATCACACCACCTCCATTACAATGATTTGCATTAGTCATGGTGCATAATGTGTGCCTTTAAATTTGGACTGGAGTTAAAGGAGTTGCTCTTTGAGATAACTGTGAGGCTAAGGGAGCAATGGTAAGAGGGCTCAGGCGAACAGGGGTTGGTAAATTACTGTTTAGCTTGCCATAACCACAGTGTCCATCTGGGAGCTCCCACTGAGAGGCGTTTACTGTGTTAACAATACATTAAACTGCTGCCAAGACACAAACATCCAAGATCTATTTTGCTGTCAGAAAAATAATTTAACATAGTCCAGTGAATAAATAAATAAAAATAAAGACCAAATGCATCCAGTATATCTGCTAATTAATTATTATTCTTTGCAAGCAAATTAATTATTGTTATTTGCAAGCGAACAGTAATTTGAAGTACTCTCTGCCCGCTAGCAGCACTAGAACCCAGTTAAAAAACTCTAAAGTACAAGGGTAAAGCATGTGGCAGCTGACCAGTGCTTGCAATCCAGCTGCCATATTAAAAAAAAAAAAAACATAAGCCACATAACTATAAAGGAGGTTTAAAACCTCCTCTATGCCCATTTTGCTTGTCGCGGTGGGGATAGATCTACTAACCAACCAGCAGCTGCTTACTGTAATTAAGACCTAGCAACTAGGTAGCACATTTGATAGAAAAATCCACCATGGGGACAATAAAATAACAGGCTGATCCTCATCTTGTGGGGGCTTTAAATAAAGTGGTGTGGATGGATCAATGTCCAACACTATGCCCCCACTCGTGGACAGTTGGTGGCTGATATTAAATTTAAAAAAAAAACATTTAAATGGGGGATATGGAGGGAGGACATGCCATTGTCCAACCCCAAAGTTATGGACAATTGTGACCCGCACCTGGTGGCTAGGGGTCCCCCTGAGAACATCTGGCAGCATTCGATCTGGCTGAAATCCAAACCAAATTCAGGCTCGATCAGAGCCAACTATGCAAAATCTGGACATTGTTAAATGTTTGTATTTTGCATTTTGAATGGCCGTGTACAGCACTGAAAGGTTTTGCCCCATTCGGTATGGGGCGATTCAGACTTTAGTGAATAACATTGCAAGTCAACAGGAGTTGATGGGAGAATTTACTGCAGCCAAAAATAGTCTTAGAATGTCAGAGCTAGGACCAGTTATTCATAGAGAACTCTACTGAAATACTTGTGGATTACAAAAACGAAAAATGAAACATGGTCTGGCTTCACTCCTAAAATCTGACACCGTCCTCGGGATTTGTGGTGCAAACATTCAATTCACTGTGCTTTTTTAAAAATTATTACTATTATTTTTTTTTCATTATTCTCATTAGAACAGGTGAGATAAAAAAGAAAAAGAGTTATTGCAGGGCTTTTGTCTTGGGGAAGTCATCCAGAGGGAAAGAAAGGGGGTCAGTTCATCACATTCATGACACTCGTACACAACCTCCTTCACATTGCTTGGTAGTGTGCGTGCATATAGAGTACCCGGGCTAACATGCCCCTTGGTTGGTATCATAATCGAGGTTGGTGCTCTCTGATGGGGGCATTACCGAGGGTAACACCGGTTGGTCGGCTTTTAGTCCCTCAGACGGTCATTGAGTGTCATGTGCAGCTGTGGTCTTTATACGGTGGTGGTCGGGGTGCGTCAGCCACTCTTGGGGGGCCCTCTCAGCACCCCCGCTATTGGTGTTAGTCATGGTGCTATGAGTTGGCTCGTTGGTGGCCTGCCCTTTCTATCCGCGGGCCCACGGATGTCAGGGTCAAGAGGGAGCTCATGCTCTATTGTGCCAACTGCTCGGTCGGCTTTGCATCTTGCCGTTAAAATGTATGCTGTACCCGTTCGTCTGGGGTTCTGTGTATCTTAAATAGGGGTATGCGTCCGGGGCTGTGCCGCGTGTATCATCCTATGAGCACTGAGGGAGTTGGAGTTCTATGAGAGACAAAGTCATAGGCATCAGGTGAGAGGTCGGGGGTCTCGTCCTTTGCCCACCCGAGTCCCCACCCCCCTCGTGAGGTTGTTGTGTGGGTCTGCGTGCCGCGAGGGTTTATGTGTCCGTGTCTTCCCCATCACTGTGCTAGTGGTTGTGTGTGCACGTGTCTTCCCCATAACTGTGTGGGTTGACCGGTCTATCGTGATGGGTTGTTACCACAGTAGGGTTGTGTCCCCATCCAGCCTGGGATCTCAGATTTTATGGAGTTGTTTGGGTGTGTCGTGTAGTTGCATGGTGAGTTTGTCCATCTGTAAGCTGTCCAGGATTTTCCTTGTTATGGTTTCCTGTATTGGAACACGAAGTGTAGACCATACCTCTGCAATCGCTCTGCATGTTGCTAGTGCGATGCGTGCAGTCAGTTTATTTTCTGCTCTGGTGTAGGCCTCTATGGTTTTGAGAGTAAGAGGGTCCAGGGGTCCGCGGGGCAGTGTTAAGTTATTAACGTTGCGACTCCCTGGCAGAGAGGTTTAAGTTTTGGGCAGGTCCACCAGCAGTGTAAGAATGTTCCAGTCTCCCTGCATTGTTTCCAGCAGCTGTTAGAGGCGTTGTGGTGTATGATGGCGAGGCAGTGTGTTTTTATGTACCCTCGGAACAGCAACTTATATGCTTGTTGCGCATGTGTGACGCAGATTGAGATGGAGGCAGTGGCCTCCCATGTATCCGCCCAGGCTGATGTCTCTTCTGGGGGTCCCAGGTCTGTCTCCCATGCCACAATGTATGGGAATGTGAGTTGGGTTGAGTGAGTTGCTTTGGTCATGTACAGTTCCGAAATTTGTCCCTTTCTGGAGGGGTGGGCTATGCAGTCTTGCTCGAAGCGGGCGAGCGGGGCAGTTCAAGTCTGTTTTATGACTGGGGTAGAAGGGAAGCTGCGTAGCTGGATGTACCTGAAGTGATCAAAGGTCGTGAGGGAGGCAGAGTCTTTGATATTTGCAAATTGGGTGATTGCATCATCGTGGTATAGATGGCCTAGTCTTGATATGTCCTGTGGCGAAACCAAACTCGCCACTGTACACTGGAGAAGCCTGGTTGCTCGGCTGCTCCCTTTAGACTATGGCCCTGCAGTTCAGACCTGTTATTTTCCCTGCTGAAAGGTTTATTCATGCCTTTCTGCCAGGGTGTTCGGTAGATTCAATCTACCGAACGATGGACCACCTGGGAACTGGAGTGTGCCGTCAATTGACCGCCCAGAAGCTGCGGTTAACCGCAGCTTAATTGATGAACACTGGGAGGCCTTTGTTTGGTTGCCGAACACGTGGCAGCGGCCATTTTACCTCCCGAACGGCCAGCTGTGTTCAGCACCTAAACTATGGAACTGAAAACGGACACTTAATTGCGTGAACACTGCTGGGCCGCCAGCCTCCTTCCCTTCCCATTCGAGAGCGGAACCGAATGACTGTTCATTGGGTAGTTTAACCGGATGAACAGCATCACCCAGATAGCTAAGCCATGGAGCCTGTTCATGTAACGAAAAGACTATGTGAAGGACTTTGGCTCCATGGCGATTGAACTGTATGTATGTGATCTGAGCGCCATTCGGTAATAATGTGCGCTCAGATCTGAGCTATCTGGGGATATGTAGAACGTATATGTTTTATGTACTGAATGTAACTGTAGGTAACTTTATGTCTTTTACTGTTTGTTTTCTGCCATGTGGTTAATGGAGTTTTGCCTCTGTCTTTGGAGATAATTGGATTACTTCCCAATTATCTCCAGGACAGAGAGGAGGGATTGTGATGCATTGTGGGATGGTTGAAATGTGTAAGTCTGTGATTGGTCCTTTTACCTTTTGTGTCCCAATCTCCCATTTGGTCCCCTAGGGGAGTGTCCACCAGGTGGGAGACCTGCATAAAAGCCAGGCAGTTAGCCCCAGTAAATGAGTTAACCCTCAAAGTGAAGTGTCATCTCATTATTGGGGGAGGAGTTACTGTATGTGAGAGACTGATTGCCAGGAGTGTAAGCCGCTTGGGGGCTTTTCCTGTTCGTCTGCTAGCAGCTATTCGTGTGTCTCCAGTTCGGGAGTTTGGAGTGCTACTTGGTATGCAGTTCGGGAGTTTCGAGTATTCCCTTGGTTGCAGTTCGGGAGTTGGTGAATTCGTGGGTTCGCAGTTCGGGAGATTGGTGCTTGCAGTAGCTGTCTGTGCAGCTGAAAAAGGGGAATATCGCGTAAACGGTTTCTAACCTCTTGTGGGCAAAACGGTCCGTTACATGTCCCTTTGTTCAAAGTGGGCAAAGTGTTTCGGGGTAAAGCCTGGTGGAAATAGTTTATTCCTCCAGATCGGGGTCATGGGGGATAGGAAGGAGGAGAGTTCATATTTGTCATGTAGTCTATCCCACAAGTCTAGAGTGTCTGTGATCGCGGGTGATGTGGGAGGGGGCAGGGGCCTGTGTGGTTTGGGGACCCACATGTACAGGTATGGTCGCAGCTGAAAATCAGGTGTTCTAAGTTCACCCATCTTTTTCTGTGCGGTTGAGTGTGCCATTGCTGGATTTAGGCTAGGTGTGCCGCTGAATGATAGTGTGAAAAATTTGGTAGGCCCAGCACACCGGATTTTTGGGGGACGTACAGTGTGCTTTTACGGACCCTGGGTTTGCGTCCGTTCCAGATGAATGCATCTATTGTGGATTGTAAGGCCTTTAGGTCAGGCTTATGTAGTGGTATAGGAAGGGTTTGGAAGAGGTTCATTTTGATGGAGGCGGTCTGACCCAGCCAAGAGATCCCCAGAAGTCTCGCTGTGGGCTTTTAGCAGCAGTGGGGCATAGTTTCTCTCATATAGCATGTTAATATGCGCTGGTAGTTGGATCCCACAGTAAGAAATGGTCGCCTGGCAAATCCATAGAGGGAACTTTTGTTTGATCCAGTCTAAGCAGGAGGTGTCGATTTGTACTTGTAGCAATTTGGATTTTGCCAGATTGATTTTATACCCAGAGATCTCCGAGTAGGCTTGAATGAGGGTAAATAGGGAGCCAATCGACTGTTTTGGGTTTGTCAGCGTGCAAGACCTTGAATGTCTCCCCTCGGATCACGATGCCCTCTACGATGCCCTCTATCTCTCGGGTGGAGCGCACCGCCTGCAGCAGTGAGACGACAAAGAGGAGGGGCGATAGGGGGCAAGCCCTGTCATGAGCCCTTCATTATGGAAAACCTTGGTGGGGTGATGTTAGGCAGCAGAAAGTGATGAATTCGGCTTGGAGTCCTAAGTGTTCTACAGTTCGATATAGGTATGGCCACCTTTTCGGCATCCAGCGATATGATGTCTGTTGGGATTTGTTGATGTTGATGAGTGATGCATTGATGCAGAGGTATTTCAGGAGGAGAGGGCTGAATTCCTTGTAGTGTCGGGTTGTGTAGCCATCTGCTGCTGCGACTTCCTCCACCATGGCGTCCCTTCTAATCGCAATTTTGGCATCTGGGGAAATGGTTGCAGCGCAACCTATTAGGGTTCGGTGGGTGTCTGAGTTAGTGTGTGACTGTTGGGCATGGTTATATAGTGCCATGTAGTAGTCTTGGAAGGTTTTCCCAATGTGGTCAGGAGTGTTGCTAAGGGTTCCATCTCTGGTGCGGATTGAGGAAATCCTTTTGGATTCTATTCGTGTTTTGAGTCTCCGGTCTCACTGGGCTAGGTATCGCTACTGTCTGATTTGCGTGGAATTAGTGGAGTAGAAGCCCTCTATCGAAGGTGGTTGTGCCGAGTTGGTAGGTGCCTCCCGCAGTAAGCAGCTTAGTTGGGGGGGCATGGGTGGCTTTGCCACCAAAACTTAAGGTGATGGTTGTCCTGTAATGAGAGGGGCCAGGAAGCATGGGTGATGGTTGTTGGGGGTAGTTTAGTGCCAGGGAGTGGCAGAGGGTATAGGATGATTTATGGTTTACCGGGTTATGCTGGTCAGGGTTCTTTCTCCTTCAGGGGATGGGGTTTAGCTGTTCTTGGACCCCCACTGGTTCCGTGTGCTAATGGGTGGCCAGACAGGCTGTTCTTAATTGTGGAGCAGTGGTATGGTAAGGCAATAGGCCACATGTACTGCATTCCATATTTTAAGCTAGTTAGGTAGACGTAAAACATATAACATTGCTTATCTGTGTCATGGCATGTGCGATATCTTGTCTGAGTCTGGCGCAGTCTACATATGGTGTGTGCTGTTTGAATCAATTCAAGTGTCCTTCAAGGCTTGTGTGGGCCATGAGCGAGTACCCGACTGTTTTATGTTGTTGAAAAGGTTTGTGAGGTGAGGGGTCAGTTGCGGTGCTAGTTTTAAGTAATAGTAGTTGGAAAGCTCATCTGGTCCAGACAACTTTTGTTTGGGGAGATATTTTATTGCCGCTGCTATTTCCTCTTTGGTGAAGGGGTTTTCTAGGAGGGAACACTGGTTCTGGGTCAAGCGAGGGAGATGCACTCGATCCAGGAAGAGAGCTATCTCCTCACTAGTTGGCTTATGTGTCTCTGGATCATTTCTCAACTGATATAGAGAGGCATAGTACCCTGCCAGTTCGTTAACTATGTCCTGGGGGTTATACAGTTTGTCCCCCAGCTTAGATGTTATGTAGGGTATTTTGGACTGTAGGTGCTTTTGTTTTAGACTCCTCGCCAAGAGTTTGCCCACCTTGTTTCCCAATGTGTAATGGGATTGTTTTTGATATTGCAGCTATTTTTCAGTGGTCTGCAGTCCTAAGTGCCATCAGTCGTTTGTGAGTTTGCTTGGAAGGATTAGTTTTACATGTGGCCTCTAACATAGAGATCTCCTGGGCTAGTCTACTTTGTTCTGTACAGTGCCCGAGAGCCGATCTGTATAAAGTTGACCCTGGCACCCCGACTGGGTACCTCCGTTGAAGGATGCTCCTAGCGCTTCCTGAGGACTCCAAGCACTGAATCAGACACTACAACCACCAAACTGGAGAAGCATACGAATGCTCTCAAGCGTTTGAATGCTGTAAGCAGCTGAACAGGAAAAGCATACAATCAGCTTACACTCCTGGCATTCAGCATACAATCCAATTCCCCCAATAACAAGACGACACTTCGTTTTGAGGTCAAGCAAAACTGCCTGTGTTGGCACATACAGCCTATTTTATCCACAATCCACAGACATAGTACTGCCTACAGGGTTTTGAAATACAACCAATCAATCAATCCGTACAATACACACAGGCACTCCCACATAAAACCCTCCCCTCTGCCTGTGATATGATTACTGAACACAATGGTTAATATAATTATCACAGGCAGAGAAATACAGTATTATAAAACATATCACAGGGACTCCAAAACATGCAATAACCCCATAAAAGTATATCCTCTGAACCGGGGGATCTGAGTGAACCACATATCCAAATTTCACCCAGATCCGTTCAGAAGTTTGGAAGATCCAGTTTAATGCAGATTCCGCAGAACATATACAGTCTATATAAAAAATAATTACTCTATAATGTGTCCCCTGTTGTATAGTTTAAAACTTTGTCTTTGTGCAGCAAATACCGGTGAGATGGCACCGTGTAGAAAAGTCCAAACAGTGTCTGTGAGTTAAAATGTCCGCCATCCATTGTTCTCACCATGTGCTTCATCCATTGTTCTCACCATGTACCTCTGATACATGAAATGGTTGCCACCCAGTAACTCCACAGTATGTCCCCAGAGGGTTCTTAAAGGGCCAGCAGCAGCACAACACAAATCCATTATGCCAAAATCATGTCCTTAAAGGGCAATACATCCCAGGGGCCATAGTCACATGGCAGGAGGGTGGCAGTCTTCTCCAATGCCCAGTGGTGAGGTCAGTTTCGCCACATGGGCTATCCATTGAGTGGATATAGAGGTTTGGCAGTGTGCATTATTTTCGAAGTATGTGGTTACTTGAGTTTTAAGTTTGAAGAGGTGCTCTGGGACGTCCAGGAGGCCTTCATTTTAGCACCCTACTCCTGGCTGAATGGGGGATTTTCATGGTTATCAGAAGTGGGCATGGTCTGACCGTGTAATGGGCCCGATATGCATGTTAGTTGCATTTGACAGTGTTCTTTTATCAAAGAGACATAGATCTATTCTGGTATAGGTCATATGTATCAGTAAATAGAATGTATAGTCCCTCGTCTGAGGATAAAGATTCCTCCTGACGTCATAGTAGTCATGTCACTTAAGAAGTTGTCGGCAGTTTGCTATGAGCTCTCTGAATATCCAATAGCAGGTCTAAGGTGCAATTAAAGTCCCCACATATGATCGTGTGTTCTACCTTGTACTGTTCTATTTTGCGAAAGGCCATACGCAAAAAGGACTTCTGCGTATCATTAGGGGCATACAGGGAGACTACAGTCATCTGTAGGCCATTCATGGATCACGCTAGTATCAACAGCTGGCCATAACGGCTAATATATTGTTTAGAGGAAGAAAATACACAGTCACTGTGGAAGTATATAGAGAAGTCGTTCGATTTAGTGTGGGACATGGCATGATAGGCTTGGACACACTGTCTGACATTAAACTTAGGTGGGTTGTGGACACAGAAGTGCGTATCCTGCAAGCAAAAAATTGCCGCCCTTGTTTTGGTTATTTCTTGAGTCAGCCATTGTCCCAGATTAGAGATGTGATGAGTTTTGGCATTATTAAGTGGTCCTGTTGTTAATATGAGTAGCGTGGTAAGAACCCAGGGGTAAAGAAAAACATTAATAACCTTATAGAAAAACCAATGTACATACATAGCGCCATCTCCGTTGTTGGCGCTCCAGCTGGTAAAGTAGCCCAGCTACTTCGCTCATCCTTGGGGGTACGCTCAGTGATCGGAGCGAGGTGTGAATGACCTTACATGTGTGTGTAGTGCAATATCACCCTGACTTAAACACATATTTACTCACAGTTATATGATATTATATCGCCTTCATCCTGTTGTATAGTCATCATAGAGCCTCTAAAGCTCTATCAATCCACCATTGGGGCTAATATCGTTTTTTAGGACTCTCCCTTGTTCCCAGGAAGAGCGGGCCCATGGACCGCCCAGAGGATACAGCTGTGTCCCGGTACCCGACCGTGGTCCATGTGCCACCATGATTCAGCCACTCTCTACTGCATCATTCCGTGGGCAACAGCAGGGCACCTACCGCACTCCTGCCCCTCATATAATACAACATTGTGCCCAGTCACCAATTTTGCACAGGAACAAGTCTGTATGCTATTTAATACTAACAGGAAAACCAGTGTGTTTTTACAGGCCTGTGTTCATGCTGTCCAAATAGCCCCATACTGCTCACACTTGCAAAGAATATACATTACATGCTCTCAAGCTACATAGTTAGGCCTCTGGTGAGAGAGAGCCCTGGAGTCACAGTTTAGGCTTTGTTGGGCGGTCCCGCCATCTGCCACTCTTCCTGCAGGCATTTCGGGGATGCGGCGGCTGCCTCCTGTGAAGCTTGTAAAGGGAATAGTCCCCAATCTTTGATGAGATGCATGCCAACTGCCTTTATTAACAGTATGCGTTATTCCATTTCTCCATATGAGGACCTTCGTTGGATATCCCCAGCGATATTGAACATTGTTATTTGCATTTTTTTATTTAAAGTAGTGAAAGTGCACAACCGCGTCTCGTGGCGCATCTTGAGTCAGTCTAGGAAGGCCTAGGCAATCGGTGGGCCCAGTCCAGAAGCCACTCATTCTCTGAGATGTTCGGTAACAAGGTTCTGCATTGTGCCAATATGTAGTCTGAGAGCGAGTCTGCCGCCACACTTGCTGCGATCCCGCGGAAGCGGACATTGTTCCCCCTCGAGCGGTCTTCCATGTCTGCCAACTTGCGTTTAAGTTGTAGATGCTCTTCAGCTAAGTGCTGTACTGTGTCTGCCAGCAAGTCATGTGCAGAGCATAATTCTTGTGTGCGAGCCTCCAGGCAGTTTGTCTGCTCACCCAGCTCTGATATCTCCCGCTTTATTTTGCATGTCACTCTCTTAAGATCAGATTGCAGAGTGACTCTGAACTCTTGCAGCATAGCATATAATCTCTTTTGCTGTTTTGCCGATATTTGTGTTGGTGATTAGGCAGTAATTGCAGCTAATAATCAGGCTTTTGGGTCAACCAGGACCGGGAGCTCTCACTGCGCTCACCTCTGCAGTTAGCCACGCCTCCCCTGGATGGTTTGTTTTTAAAGGGTTCTACACCATAGTTTACAATTCCATATGACTGCAACTATTTACACAATGAAACCTCAAAACCTCTTACGATAGGGAAACTTTGTCATCTGCTACTGATGTCTAATTATACTAATCATAGGAAAACTTGATCTTGGTCTCCTGCTCCTGATTACTAATTATACTTTCAAATGTACAACTCCTATAACTGTGAGCCAACACTATATAGAACTAAAGATAAATCTAAATACCCACTTAAATCCAGTGAAAAGTCCCTATAGACTGTGAATTTCACAGTCTATAGGGACTTTTCACTGGATTTAAATGGGTATTTAGATTTATCTTTAGTTCTATATAGTGTTGGCTCACAGTTAGCTATTGTCACGGAAGATTAGGCAGTGTACATAGTCCAGAGTGGATTCAGTTTAGAACACCCATGAAGGTGTTGGAGGGGATTTAGGGTTAGAAGAGATAAGTGGTTTGGAGAGCCTCCTTTTGGATTACTATTATCCACCTAATAGCCCAGCATTTTGGGAATAATTGATGAGAAGGGGTGGTAGGCGGTTTATAACACATCCACTACCTTGCATTACCCGGTGCCCCATATATACTCAAACAGCCTACCTTTAGATTTTCCACTCTCTGTCTATTTCCATACATTTGGAGGGAATCTTTATCGCTGCCCCTGGCAATATTAATTAGGTAAATTCATTACCATTTTTGGCCATGGAAGGGGAGCAAAGTTAGTGTCCTGTGGTTTTTGCAGCAAGGATAAATAAAGACATATGTCCATAATTTTATTTTTCCATAAGAGCACTAGTCAATACAACTGAAGGTTGCTGATGTTCCCCTATTGTTTGATATACCATCACTACAATGAGTCTTTAGATACATCTCTATCAGCGTTGTCTATTTACGTCTTTTGCCAGCCTCAGATCTCCTTATATTTTGGAGGTCATTTCTATTTTTCAGTTTATTAGGCTATTAGGGTAAAAGCCCAGGGTGGAGCTGGCACCACCACCTGACCACTTGCCATTGTTTTTACCTCTCATACTTAATTTTCCATCTTTGAAGTTGATTGGCTAAACAAGGTTATCTACTATTTACTATTTATACAACTCCATACAGTCTCACTCATTCATTCATTTGGTAACATATCAGATTGCCTATTTGACGTCCCTTGTTTGCATATGGATTATTGCAGGGATGTCAAACAAAACCTGTATGTCAAATATATTTAACTTGTGGGTCTTGAGGTAGTAGGAATTTTATTCTCACAATTGTCATTCCTGAATTTGACTGCTAGGTTAGTAAAAACAAGTTGTACCTGTTGGTTGGGGCCATACAAAACAGGAATAGGTTGACAAAGAAAAGGGGATAGAGGAACAGAAGTATAGTGGACTAGAAGGCAGATTTAAGGGGTTTGAGAGACAGGTATAGGAGTTGGGATAAGAGGTGTGGAGAAATAACAACTGAGAGACATAAATATGGATAACAGGATGGGAGAGACATTGACAAATAGTAAATAAAGAGATACATGGGTGTAAGAAAGAGGAAGATAGAGATTGATGGAAATAGATATAAGATCTAAGAGAAAATATATAAAGTCTAAGAGAAAAAGACAGATAGGGTGAGAGTTGAGAAAAAAAAACAGGCTAAATGATAAAATATATCTTTAAACAAGACACAGAGACAAAGAGAGCCTCAAGAGACAATATCAAATATTGACTGACACAGAGATAGAGATGAAAATAGAGATAAACTGAAATAAAATACATACATTAGATGGGGAAATCCCGTTGAATTACAGACCTAGACAATAGGGTTTATTCACTGAACAGCAAATAGCTATAAACCAAAGCATATTTGCAAACTTCAGGCTGAATTCAGCCAAGTTGTGACTACAGAAAAATTGGTTCAAATTTCAAGATGTAATATTTTGGCATTAATAATGCACTTTGGTATTCATTACTATTTGATGATTAGTGAATACAATTTAAATTGTATGCCATGACTTTGCCTTTTCTATACATTTACTATTATAATGTATGACTTTTTTTTACCTTAAAGGGGCACTATAGGCACCCAGACCACTTCATCTCAATTACATGGTCTGGCTACCTTGCCCCTGTCATTTTAGCCCTATGAAGAAAAACACTACAATGTTTTATTTCTGGGTTAAGCCCACCCCTAGTGGTTGTCTCTCAGACAGCCAATACATGGTGCTTCATGGATTTTGATGGAGTAAACCTCTGCTAGGAGACATTGGATGGCCTCACACTTTGCATGAGGATGTCCAATGTCAATGTTCAAAGCAGGCAGCTCCAATGTGACGCATTGAACCCTATGAGGAGCTATAAGCGAGCTCACAGCTCCATAACTGGCCTGCCTACTGCTGATCCACTTATGAATGCTGTGGCAAAGAGGAAGAGGTCCCTATATGCGTGGGAGATTCAGCAGACATCAGCACTTACCACAAACGGAGCTCCAGAGACATGATACACCACAAAAGGAGCAGCCATATTAAGGTTTGCTCCATCTCAGGTAGGTCTTGCTTTCTGATTTATATTTATGGGGGAGGAAATGGGGAGCAGGGAGAATACTATTGTGATGCCCTCACACCACCTGCTGTTTTGTGGGAGTTGTAGTCTCCTGGCCATTAACTACATAGAGTAGGGGTTCATACCAGCATTATTCATATAAATATTCACTATGTGTCCAAGTCTGGTTGGAAAGCGTACAGTCATTTTCTGGTCCTTACTGAAAGAACAGGTTTACAGTTAATGAGGGTCACTTGGAGAGGAGTATAGTTTACACCAGCAGTTCCCAAACTGTCACTTGCTGTGGTGCCGAATGTTTCCTAGGTTATATGATTATAGCACCGGGAAACATTATTGCTGAACAGGGGACCGGTCGGGTGCCACGGTCCTTTAAGACCGCGACCGGACCCCTGTAATGTCGGCGACTGGGATGAGGTGACAGTCTGTCACTTCTTCTCAGCATCATGCAGGGAGAAAGAGAGGGAGGGAGAGGAGGCAGTCGCAGCATGAGGAGAGAGGAGCACGAAGAGCTGTTCCAGACCCATCACTCCCACCAATAGCAGCAGGACCAGGACTCCAAGACACCCTCCTGGACACACAAGGTAAGCTAACAGGAGTGTGGCTGGAGATATAAAAAAATATCGCTTGTGTGTGGGCGTGTGTGTGTGTATATGAGTGCATATGTGTGTGTGTGTATATATATATATGGAATCTGTTGGCGCTATATAAATGGCAATAATAATAATACACACAAAAAGCACACCTACATTTAAAGTCCGACACCACATACAAACACCCATGCATTCAGACACAAACATTACAAACAAGTACACCACTACATTCCAATGGCAACAGTACATACAAATACACCCATTCATGCACACATATACTTAATACAAAAACATGCTTACATTCAAATGCTCAAACATTGCTCACAAATATAACCCTGCAATGATGCGAAAATGGTAGATCCCCATCTGGTATAGCATTGTTGAAGTTCTCCGACAGATGGAGATCTACCTTTTGGCCACACATGCACTAAAGGGGGGCACAGAAAACACATTTGCACCAGAGCCCTCTCTACATTAGTTCCACCACTGGGATAATCAATGTGAGGTGCCTGGATGAAAGAGCAGGACACAGCACTTCTGATTCTGAGTCTGTGAGTAAGCAGTTGAATGTCTGATTGCCATGATGTGCAAAGTTTCTGCCTCTAAAACTGCCATGATATCCCAGAATTATGCCTCTAAAACTGCCATGTTATGCCAATTATATGCATCTAAAGCAGATTGCCATGGTGTGCCAATTTTATGCATCTGTTTGCCATGGTGTGCCAATTGTATGTCTCTGAAGCTGATTGCCATGATATGCCAAGTTTATGCATCTAAAGCTTATTGCCATGGTGTATCAAGTTTATGTATTTAAAGCTGCCATGATGTTCCAATTTTATGCCTCTAAAACGGATTGCCATGATGTTCTGAATTTATGCCTCTAAAGCTGGTTGCCATGGTGTGCCAGTTGTAAGCCTCTAAAACTGATGGTGTGCCAATTTTATGCACCTAAAGTTGACATGATGTGCCAAGTTTATACATCTAAAACTGATTGCCATGGTATGCCAATTGTATGCATATAAAGCGGGTTTCCATGGTGTGCCAATTTTATGCCTCTAAAACCAATTGCCATGGTGTGCCAATTGTGTGCATCTGAAGCAGATTTCCATGGTGTGCCAATTTAATGCCTCTAAAACCGATTGCCAATTGTATGCATCTAAAGCGGATTGTTACTGTGTGCCAATTGTATGCCTCTAAATCTGATTGCCATGGTGTTACCGTTTTGAAAAGTGGGTTTTGGCCCATAAAAGTTTGGGAAGCCCTGGTTTACACTGTTATATTAATTTTATTTTTGCATTATTAATTCATTACTACCATAATGAATTACAGTAAGGGAAAAAAGTATTTGATCCCCAGCTGATTTTGATAGTTTGCCCACTGACAAAGAAATGATCAGTCTATATTTTAACAGTGAGAGACCGAATAACAAAAAACAAAATCCAGAAAAACGCATTAATTAAATTAAACATAAATTAATTTGCATGTCAATAAGTGAAATAAGTATTTGATCCCCTATAAATCAGCAAGATTTCTGGCTCCCAGGTGTCTTTTATACAGGTAACGAGCTGAGATTAGGAGCACTCTTTTAAAGGGAGTGTCCACAGAAGCAACCTGTCCACAGAAGCAATCAATTAGATTCCAAACTCTCCACCATGGCCAAAGCAAAGTGGATGTCAGGGACAAGATTGTAGACCTACACAAGGCTGGAATGGGCTACAAGCCATCGCCAAGCAGTTTAGTGAGAAGGTGACAAGAGTTGGTGCGGTTATTCACAAATGGAATAAACACAAAATAACAAAATCTCGCCTGAAACGTCTGACCTCTGTGATTGCCAACAAGGGTTTTGCCACCAAGTACTAAGTTGAAGGAGTCAAATACTTAGTTCACTCGTTGACATGCAAATCAATTAATAACGTTTTTGACATGTGTTTTTCAGGATTTTTTTATTTGTTATTCTGTCTCTCACTGTTAAAATACAACTACCACTAAAATTATAGACTGATCATTTCTTCGTCAGTGGGCAAACGTTCAAAATCAGCAGGGGATCAAATACTTTTTTCCTTCACTGTACAATTACCGGTTGATCAAATATCTCTATAATAAAAGAGGTTGTCCACTTGATTTCTCATATGGAGTAAATACCTGTTGTAATTAAAAAGGACACCCCAAAACGTAAAACTTGTACAGCTTGGCAGTGTAGCTCAATAGCTCCTCTGAAGAAAAAAACCTACATTTAACTTTCTATGTATATTCCTCATGTGGTAATAAAGGGACACTCAAGGCACCATAACAACTTCATCTCCACTAAGTTGATATGGTGCCAGGAGGTCATGTTTTAACCCACCTCATTTATTCTTACATTGCTACCATATTATCATGTGTTACCAGTTATACGTGTAGTTTGCCACTGTAACTTTCTGTGCATGCAATTTTTTTCATTGTCATTTAATGTTTCTGAACAATATTTCATGTACAGTTATTAATATTTTGGGAGTTAGAATTTGATAAACTTTTCAAATGTGTACAACACATGTTTACTCTATCCCCTCACCCCCTTTCCTTTGCTCCTCCTGGCTGTAAATACCTTCATATAACTGTTCCATCTCTATCTCTGCTCTTCAGGCCTCACTCACCTCACACTCCCAGAACCAACATTACAGAAGCTCTGCATTTTTTCTCAGCACTATCCACCCAGGTTCCCCCTACATGCTTCTCCAGCTGTTCAAAATTCTTACTCTGTTGCCTCTTCATTCCCTTTACATTTTACCGATAGCTGCAACTCTCTGTGAACTTCTTTTAGCCATCACTTCCAAATTTCCCCTGCTACTTCTTGTCTCAAATCCCCACTGTATCCTTTAGATTCTAAACTTAGGGGCTATCTAGCTAAGCACTTTGTATAAAAGAGTTTCAATGGTTACATCTCAGTGTACGGGCAGGGTCCTCTACCTTTTTTGTATTCGTCTGTGCATATTGTACGTTCTCCAATAATTGTACAGCGCTGCAGAATTTGTTGGCGCTTTATAAATACCGGTAATAAATAAATAAACCCCAAAGTTATGAAAAAGTAGTGTCCACTTGCACATCCTCCTGGCGTCTGGCAATGGCCTATGACATCAATGAGTAAGTTTAGGGTAGCACCACTCAGAGGCTGATAGCATCAGATGACACATTCAAAATATCACTAACTCCCTATTAACAAAACTATATCAGAATAGCTACAAATCATTCTCGCACAGTTTTGTGATTTGGGAGCTAATGATAGGCTGAGGGCATCAGCTGTTAGTCTCAGCGCCCTGTCTGAGATTTCCTCATTGAAGCCTGGGAACATCGACAGAAGCAAGGAGGCCAAGTAAACAGGTGGCATCGGGTGCAAATTTGGGATTAAATCATTTGTAAATGGTTTAACCCATTAAGGTAAGAGACAGCCTCCCAAGAAGTTCAAGCACAGTTTCCAAGCAACATTAGCGGCAACAGGTATAGCATGGAAATCTCAAATAAAGAAGAATGAGGAAAATTAAGAGGTACACTTTCAAAGACAGATTCAAACGTGTCATAACTGTCCTTTATATTACACTAGGTACCCAGAGTGAGGAAAAAAATGAATAAAAATTATATATATATATATATATACACACACACACACACACACACACAGTCAGGTCCATAAATATTGGGACATCAACACAATGCTAATCTTTTTGGTTCTATACACCCCCACAATGGATTTGAAATGAAATGAACAAGATGTGCTTTAACTGCAGACTTTCAGCTTTAATTTGAGGGTATTTACATCCAAATCAGGTGAATGTAGGAATTACAACAGTTTGTATATGTGCCTCCCACTTTTCAATGGACCAAAAGTAATGGGACAATTGGCTGCTCAGCTGTTCCATGGTAAGGTGTGTGTTATTCCCTCATTATCCCATTTACAAGGAGCAGATAAAAGGTCCAGAGTTCATTTCAAGTGTGCTATTTGCATTTGGAATCTGTTGCGGTCAACTCTTAATATGAGATCCAAAGAGCTGTCACTATCAGTGAAGCAAGCCATCATTAGGCTGAAAAAAAACAAACAAACCCATCAGAGAGATAGCAAAAACATTAGGTGTGGCCAAATCAACTGTTTGGAACATCCTTAAAAAGAAAGAACGCACCGGTGAGCTCAGCAACACCAAAAGACCCGGAAGACCACGGAAAAGAACGGTGGTGGATGACCGAAGAATTCTTTCCCTGGTGAAGAAAACACCCTTCACAACAGTTGGCCAGATCAAGAACAGTCTCCAGGAGGTAGGTGTATGTGTGTCAAAGTCAACAATCAAGAGAAGACTTCACCAAAGTAAATGCAGAGGGTTCACCACAAGATGTAAACCATTGGTGAGCCTCAAAAACAGGAAGGCCAGATTAGAGTTTGCCAAACAACATCTAAAAATGCCTTCACAGTTCTGGAACAACATCCTATGGACAGATGAGACCAAGATCAACTTGTACCAGAGTGATGGGAAGAGAAGAGTATGGAGAAGGAAAGGAACTGCTCATGATCCAAAGCATACCACCACATCAGTGAAGCGTGGTGGTAGTGTCATGGCGTGGGCATGTATGGCTGCCAGTGGAACTGGTTCTCTTGTATTTATTGATTATGTGACTTCTGACAAAAGCAGCAGGATGAATTCTGAAGTGTTTCGGGCAATATTATCTGCTCATATTCAGCCAAATGCTTCAGAACTCATTGGACGGCGCTTCACAGTGCAGATGGACAATGACCTGAAGCATACTGCAAAAGCAACCAAAGAGTTTTTTAAGGGAAAGAAGTGGAATGTTATGCAATGGCCAAGTCAATCACCTGACCTGAATCTGATTGAGCATGCATTTCACTTGATGAAGACAAAACTGAAGGGAAAATGCCCCAAGAACAAGCAGGAACTGAAGACAGTTGCAGTAGAGGCCTGGCAGAGCATCACCAGGGATGAAACCCAGCGTCTGGTGATGTCTATGCGTTCCAGACTTCAGGCTGTAATTGACTGCAAAGGATTTGCAACCATGTATTAAAAAGTGAAAGTTTGATTTATGACTGTTAATCTGTCCCATTACTTTTGGTCCCTTAAAAAGTGGGAGGCACGTATACAAACTGTTGTAATTCCTACACCGTTCACCTGATGTGGATGTAAATACCCTCAAATTAAAGCTGAAAGTCTGCAGTTAAAGCACATCTTGTTTGTTTCATTTCAAACCCATTGTGTTGGTGCAGAGAGCCAAAAAGATTAGAATTGTGTCGATGTCCCAATATTTATGGACCTGACTGTGTGTGTATATATATATATATATATATATATATATATATATATATATATATATATATATATATATATATATATATATATATATATATATATATATCCCAGATTAGTACTCTCTAGGACTGCAGACAACCCAGTTAACTTTCAGCAACAGATAAGAAGATATTTGTGCAACAAAAATATAACATTATAGGGCAGCCTGGTGGATATGTGTTCTGCAAGCTAACAAACAAAACAATATCTGCACCTGCTTAAATCAAGGTGAGGTTAATACTCTTTTAATAATGTAAAGTATTAGTGTAATAACACATTTATAAATAGCTCCATGCAAATTGATTTATTACACCTACAACACACATAATGAGAAATCCATCATTAACTCCTTTGTGTGGGCCATTGTACTCTGTGTGGTGCTATTAAAAAGCTGAAGTATCATAAAACCAGCCTTTTTGGAAATCTCCCAACACAAGCGGGCATTGTCCACCTTCTGAATCAAAAGCAAAACCTAGAATGTGTACTATGTGTTTGTTTCACAGTAATCTAAAAGGTTTCTTTTTAAGTGCGCCCATACACATTATATATAGTTTTTAAAAGGACTGAAAGCAATTTTTACAAAATCCTATAAGTATACCTGACAAGTATTAAGAAAATGTTATAAATAAAAATAATACACATTTTGTAATTTTTATACATTAAGTTTAACTAAAGAAAAATGACTCAACATTTCTGATTGTTGGTTTATTAACGTTAACCATAGCAAACCCACCCCAATCACTTTGCTTAATCTAACCATACACCTACCATAACCTTATACTAATCCCATCCTTAATCCTAAAATAGCAGCAACCCTTACCTTACCCTAACACTAACCCTACACCTAACTCAGAATGATTGCCCCTGCTGAATTCCCAGCTAAAACAATAGATCATGTTCAGGAGGCACAATCGAATGGTTGACTGCAGCATGAGCAGATAGCCCTCACACGTTGCAGCTTCAGCATGTTTTTTTACCTGCCAATCAATAATGCATGGCAGCTGGCAAAGCCCAGCACCTATCACAAATTAGCAAGAGGCATGCAGGGAAATCCTGATAGGGTCTTTTTAGATCCTGGGGGTCTCACAGCTGAGAGTGATTGCTCAGGGATTTAAATGGCTGTATGCAGCACTCACTATGAGCTGCATTCTGTTTGTTGGTCAGTCTGGGACCAATAAATATAACCCCATTTAAAAGAGGGAAGCCCCAGGTATCAATAGATACCATGATCTCTCCAATGTGAGCAGGGATTTCACCTGGCTCCCAACATAATGTTATGATGTTCTAGGCCATCCTTACATCATTAAAGCTATGCTATCTCACAGTGATCACTTCTTTGCATTAACTATTAGTTCAAAGATAGAGGATAGTGGACTTTACAAAAACTAATATGTTAATATAGTCTTACTATACCAGCTCGTTTTGATTTTTTAATGTCTGTCTGACCCACAGTTCATAAAGGTAGGCAAGTGATTTTGTAAACATTTTCTATATATATATAGAAAATGTTTACAAAATCACTTGCCTACCTTTATGAACTGTGGGTCAGACAGACAGTCAGTTATTCCAGTTAGTTCTTACATTTTTTTTTAGCTGTCTGCTTTTTTTTCCAAAATATTGTGCTCTCTCTGTCTGTAGCATTTGCTGTCACGGTATTTTGAAAAGAAACTGAACCATGATGTATGACACAAATACATGAGTTACTGACAGATCTCTAGGTCCATTGTGATGGGAACAGGTTTAGTGAATGTGAACCTGCTGCTTATCTAACTGACCATTTTTTACCTTTAGGTTTACCCTCATATATATAAAATTATAAATAAAGTTTTAATCATAATAGTCAAAAATAAGCAAGTTAAAACAAAGTATTATATCTTCACTATTGTCACATGATTTTAAGATGTAACTTTATTTAGTATATTAAAAAAGATCTCTTTAAGGAAATATTCAACTGCGAAGAGAGAATACATATCCCATATCATAAATTTTACATCTTTTATCAGAAGACTACCATGGCTGCTTTTATCTTTGACCCAGTGAACACTATTCCATTTTAATCCATTGTTGGCTGATGTTTCATATGATATTCTGTCCTATTCCCACTACAGGAAATTGGCTATTTTGTAAGCTTAATATATGCAAAACTATTTCACAAAGCATTTTTACAGGTGTACAAAGAAGGTGCAGGAAAAATATTAGATACAGTATACAGCAACAATTTCCTCATTCCAGTGTAACAAAAGTATTGTGTTCAGGGTGCAAAGAGCAGAGGGTTCAAGGTGGCCAATGAAATCCAATGTCAATGTTATCAAGACATTTAAAGCATAGGCATTAATGGGGGGTAGGGTGGGTGAGAGGTTTAAGGGTCTAGTCCTGGATGTTGGGCTCCTGTCCTGCTGATGCTTCCTACCAACTAGGTGGATTTGGCTCTGGAGCTTGTACAGCACCAGCTGATGGTAGCAACCGCTATATGCACTACCTGAACAGCTGGCTTGTTAATTTGCATATTCAGATTTATATATTATGGTTTCTGAATATATTTCATGTGTTAGTTATTATATTCCCTGCACCTTTGTAAATATGTGTGTCCCTATATTATTATATGGTTTTATGTATTTTAGTGTGTGACACCGTAAGCTTTATGTAATGATCACATTGGCAGGGCTGGCCTTTGGGTGCAGCCGCACAGGGTGCCATGGCAACAGGGGCACCGGGCAGGCAACACAACTCGCACATGCTTGGACACTAGGTGAACATTTTTTTAATCCTTCCCTTGCACCCTCTGTAGCACTCAGGAGGTTAGGCTAGGCTGGGGGAGCATACACTCATTTTCAAATGTGACAGCCCCCTGTGTTTACTCATTTAGAAAGCATGTTACTTCAGCCCTCCACGGCTCCACCTGCATTTTACAGCAGTAGCCTCTTTGATGGCCTTTGTGCTGCCTCTAGTTTTCCCTCAGAGGAGTGTCAGCACAGCCCTGCCCTTCCCCTGCTGATGTGTGACACTCTGCAGAATCCTGTCTCAAAGCTGGGAGCATGGCTGAGGGTGGAGCTATTGGCTGCAGCAGGTCAGTTTTCTATGACCGGATATATCTATTCTCTGCTATTTCTCCTACTCGGTCAGGGCTGTCAGGCTCCAACAATTACAATCCTGTAGGACCTGTCTCTGTAAACCATATAGTGGAAATATGCATTTGTAAACTGTTGTATGTCAGTGTGTGTCATTAGGTGCCAGTCTCAGTGTCTGTGTGACAGTGTTAATGCCATGGTTTGTGCCAGTGTGTGTGTGTTTCATTTAGTGCTTGTGTCAGTGAATGCCTGTATCAGTGAGTTATTGTGTCGATGAGTGTTAGTGAGTACTTGTTACATTGTGTGTTTCAGTTAGTGCTTGTGTCAATAAGTGTGTGAGTCAGTGTGTTTCTAAGCGAGTGTGTGTGTGTGTGTCAGTGATTTCTTGTGTCAATGTGTGTTAGTGAATGATTGTGCCAGTGAGTGTATGTGTTAGTGAGTGCTTGCTCAGTGTATGTGTGTCAATGAGTGCCTGTGGGTTTGGGTGAGTGAGTGCACGTCAATGTTTGTGTCACTGATTATATGCATCATTGTGGGTGTAAATACATACATCAGACAGTGAATCTATCTTTGTGTCATTGTGTGTGTCAGTGAGAATGAGTGTGTTAGTGTGCATCCTATTCTTAAATAGACTATTGGCTATATATGGGGGGTTTTCTTACCTATTATAGGACAAATTTTTTAAAAAAAATTCTTAAAAGGAAGACTATTGTCACAGAGACCACTTCATCTCAATGAAGTGGTCTGAGTGCAGTGGCCCTGTGTTTTGAGAAACTGCAATGTTTAAATTGCAGGGTTAAGATAACCTCTAGCGACTGTCAGTATGAGAGTCACCAGAGGAGCTTCCACTGAACTACAAAATACTAGAAAGAACAGGGCTGTATTGGTATATAATAATGAGGGAATAAGAAAGAAATATAGAATATAAAATGAAAAAGCAGCAAAAGTTTATTGATACAAAATACAATCACAGCACAACATATGTGCCCAAATATCTAAAAAGCCACAATAGGCAAGGAACCCTTAGGTATAGCAGCTTAACAATATATGATGCTGAACTGGGCAGTGGAATAAAGCGCAAGTGCTAAAGTGCAAATATGCTTATACAAGAAAGTGTATCACTTATACACATACAGTATAACGAGCCCAAAGTAAATACTGCATAAGCAGTGTACAAAATCAGCACACAAACAGGATAAAAACCGCTGATACCAAAGTGCAGGGTCCCAGATAGTGCTCAATAGGTTCCTTGCCTATTGTGGATTTTTAGATATTTGGGCACATATGTTGTGCTGTGATTTTTGCTGCTTTTTCATTTTATATTCTATATTTCTTTCTTATTCCCTCATTATTATATACCAATACAGCCCTGTTCTTTCTAGTATTTTGTCTTTTATTATTTGTCCTGTTTACAGAGGCTTGCCTGCACTTGGTTTTTAGCTATTGTTCACCCACCCACCTTTCTACTTCTTTCTTTATGCTTCCACTGAACTGACTGAGTAAAACTCGGTCACGTGACGCAAGAACCCCATAGAAAAGCATTGATTCAATGCTTTCCTATGGGAACACTTTACTGCTTACGCAACACTTGCTTCTCCAGTATGAAAAGCATTAGATTGGAAATTGGCGCGGTAGGCAATGTCCCCTCAATGACATTGTGGGAGGTGCTGGAAAAAGGTGACTAAATCTTTATTATTTTCTAATTTTAACTGCAAATGGGAGGGACACCTCTACAAAGTTATATTTATATTGTAGTATTTTGATACAGCTTTTTTATAAAAAATTGGGGGGGAGGCAGTGGGGAGTAATGAGGTTTTAAATGAAGTATTAATGTGAGGGTGTGTCCCGGGAGGGAGTGTGGCCACAGAAGGGCGCTGTGAACAGTTTTTGTGCAGCGCGCCTAAAGTCCTTAGGCCCGACATAGCCATATTGGCTAGTCCCAAGTAAAATAAATCTTTGCATGTTAGTTCCTTTAGGAACTTTGTCTCCTGTATTGAGTTTTAGGGATTCCAGCCACAGAGTTTTAGTACCTGTTGCATGGTTGCATGATTCCTCTAGCTCTGGGCCAAATTAAAGAGATCTAGGTCTGAGAGCTGTAAGTGTCTTTATAAAGACAAGAGCAATCACATTGCAGGCAGAGGTGCATATCTGCCTGGAAGAAGAGCTACAGAGGAATAGGCAGAGGAGACAATACCTGACAAATAAAAAACAAATGTGTAATGTGTTTCAAGTGATTCAAGGTTTAGAAGAAATGGTCAACAACTTAAAGGTTCCTTTATCACAGTAAACACTACTGAAGTGTCTACTGTAGCAAGGTGGGCAGTGAAGAGAAGTATAAAATATATATACCTCCATATATTCCAAAGATGCACCAGGCACACATTAGTGTAACTACCTTCTATATGTTCTGAATGCACTACAGCACTGGATACCAGTGATTTACATTACAAGTTCCTTTATAGTCTTATTTATAATGAAACTACAAAAAAAAATATGAAAATATTACTGTATAAAAAATATAGCTCAACAAAGAGCAAAATTAGAGTTAGCTATTTGTTATTGCCACTATAATAGACAATTGATCATTAATCAGGGACAGAGTACATGAAGAAAAAAAAAAAGAGGAGTATTGGCTCTGGAAACTAGATGAGTATTATTAGTCTAGATTATTTTACAATTCAAAGAAGGGAGGGCAGTGTGCACATTGCAAGAAGAAAGTCTATAGTCGCAAATAGATTCCCTTTAAGCTGAATAGTGAAGACGTTTTCAGTATTACAAAAGGTCCCACTGCATTTGTACATCTATAAGACTCAACACATGCAAAATGTCACAAACTTTCATGAAGAGCTGAATGTTCACTTTGGAAGGGACAATTTAAATCTTCACGAAGTTGTGTCTTACAGATTACATTTTATCATGTCCAAGATTTTTATACCTCTATTAGGCCTTAAAGAAAATACATTAATCCTTCAAAAACCCCTTATGCTCTGCATTAAAATGTGCATTGTTTTCAAATATAATCTGTCTTTTCCAGGAGTGAAATGGAATGCTTGTAGTCCTGCCATTGATCTGAAAAGCAGCTAAAGTGTCTTCACTACTTCGAGCACAAAAAGAACATTGGAGAACATCTGAATTAACATTTCAAAATGCAGAATATTTAACAATGAGTGAGATTATACTTTATTCGATTTGTATAATTATGTATGTTTATTTCTATAATTAGTTGAATGTTTTTATGTTCTTGTATGATATTAAGTAGGGCATGAATTATTGCAAAAATATTCTGGAACAAATGTACCTCGCAGTTATTAGTAAAGGATACCAAGTGGACATGGGTTTAATAGAGCAATGGACCTGAGGTAACAAGAGACATTATTGCGTGAATGTCACAGGAAGAGTTCTGATGCAATACAGTAGCTAAATAAATGTTATCTATGGGTTGTACCAATGTTTGTTTTATTCCAAACAGGTATTACTTAATATTTTACAGAGCATGAAAAAAAAAAAGATAAGTGTGTAAAGTGAATAGGTGTCAAAAACAAGTATATGACATGCTTTCCCCAAACACTCAATAAAACATCAAAAAGAAGATATATTTATAGATATATATCCACACACACACACACACACACACACACACACACACACACTAGTAAGGAAAAAAAAAAAAAAAAAAACTTATTACACAAGAAATAAATACAAACATAATTTTTCACAGGGGACCTGGAAAACAGAAAATGCACAACATAGTGTGAACTGTTTAAAAGCATTCAATGGTGGGATAGGAGTTCCACTTACATGACTCAGAGGGGAACTGGATCGTATAGCCCCTAATGGCACCTTACAGCATAGAATACAGAGCCTGGGACAGTTCTGAGTCATGTAAGTGGAACTCCTATCCCACCCTTTTTATTTTATGCTTTTAAACAGTTCACACTATGTTGTGCATTTTCTGTTTTCTAGGTCTCCTGTTTGTATTTACTTCTTGTGTCATAAGGTTTTTTTCCTCACTAGTGTTTCTATTTCTTCTTTTTGATATTTTACAGAGCATGCCTAACACTTTGGAAGAAATAATCGATGGAGTATATGCCTGTATAGCATCTCTCAGCAAATGACTAAAAGTGTGCCGAGAGCATCATGAAGTATTGACATTACCCAGGGAATTTTTTTAACACCTGTTTGTTACTTACCCCAAAAAATGCTTTGATAGGATCTACTAGGGTTAGGAAATGTGGAATGGCATTTAGAGTTTAACTGCCCCTGTCTACAGCACTGTGAGTGGGGAAAAATAGCACAGATAAGGCTGTGTGACTCAAATACATGGGCTTATTTTTACCTCCTACCACATAGAGTGCTTTATCAGAGTTCAAGTCTAAAAGCTTTAGTACACTTGTGCTTTCCCAGACTGTATGGCAGTTAATACATAATCTACTTTTATTTAGTTATTATTATTTATATAGCACCAACAAATTATGTAGCGCTTTACAATAGGTGGGCTAACAAACATGTAATTGTAACCAGACAAGTTTGATGCACAGGAACAGAGGGTTTGAGTGCCCTGTTTATGAGCTTACATGCTAGAGGGAGTGGGATAAAGTGACACAAAAGGTAAGGATAGTATTAGAGAAGTAGATTGGTCGAATACTATTCATTAAAGACTAGTGTGTTGTGTTTTGTTTCATAAATGATCGTTGCAGGAGAGGAATCAGTTGGGAGCTATTAACCCCTTAAGGACACGACATGTATGACATGTCATGATTCCCTTTTATTCCAGAGGTTTGGTCCTTAAGGGGTTAACAGTTTAATTGATATGTTTTTGTGAAGAAGTGAGTTTTTATTCAGTTCTTACCACTTATCACTACTTGTGAAGCACCCATCATTTTTGCTACCAGAAGAGAAACCAGTCCGATAGGCCCTGAAACACACAAAAGAGATGATAATAATTAAAAATATATAAATGCATGTTTTGGTCTACACAACTATAAATTTTATCAGGTCATATACCTGCACCACAGATGAAGACTTTGCTACCAAGAGTCACTCCAGCTCTCCTACAGGCATGGATTCCCACGGAAAGAGGTTCAATGAGCGCACCCTCTTCGAATGTTACATTATCTGGAAGCCTGAAAAAACAGAAGTGACACACTTGACTAAGTATATGTAATAAAAACAAAATTACTCCACAGTTTAGTTCCTCAAAATGCATCTCTACAGTAGGACTGTTGATCATAGTCAAAAATAGTACATTGTAACGTAATGAAAATGCTTTACATCACAATTAATTTTCCTAATATTCGGACAAGGCTCTTCTTTTCACTGCGTACTTCACCTTACAAAGAAGGGCGCAGTCTAAATTTTAGGACAATTAACTGCATTAGATTTCAAAATAAAGTCTCAAAGATGCAATAGCGCAACTATGAATTGCTGAAAAATGGACTTGAACATGTACAATGTACAGATTATATATGGAGGTATACACCACTCAAATGCATCTGACTTATTTTTAAATCAGTGCTTCTCTTTAATATAGGATTTATATTACTACACTACTATTACTCAATCTTCCTACCAATATTGTAACCTTGTAATAGGAAGTTTTATATCAAATGTGAAGTTTTGCTCACTCCACTCTGATTAATCGTTTATGTGATTAATTCATCTTTTAGAGGGTTATACATAGTATTATGTCTACCACAAAATGGATGTGTCTATAATTGCAGAATCATAGTCATACTTAAACGTTACCGTCATGTTTGCAATATATGAGTAACCTAACTTTCCACTGAATCGAAGTACAAAAGCTTGAACAAGTGTTAGAAACAATGGATATATGTGATCAGTCAGTGCACCACTCACTTTTGGTTTATTTACTAAACATCGAACTGTGAAGACTTGACTGCACAAATGGGGATACAGGAAAATTCAAAGAAATAGTTTTGAGCCTTGCTCCAAACACAGTTGCCACAGTTCTGTTATGGTAATTATAGCACTAGAATTGATTCTTTCATACAGAATTCTGATCCACAGTGAGGGACAGAGACACAAGCAACCTAGAGTGTCTCACAAAACAAGTTCTTCAAGTAATGTTAGAATCTTGCCAACAAATATCTTGGAATAAATTCAAATGCATAGAAAGTGATTCAGGAAATTTGAACCTGAAAGCCAGCTGCTGTGTTTGCCAAAAATAGAAGATTGGGTAGACCTGAAGAGGACAAACCTTTGTCAAATTTTTTGTGTAGAATGTTTTGAAATAGAGGGTGGGGTTGGAGGGAACAATGGAATTAAGGCTATTGCATTACCTGATAAGGTGAGGCCATTGCATTAACTGAAAAAGACAGTGTCTTCTAAGGGTGTTAAACCTGTTCCACAAATACAGGCTCAATTCCCTGCCCATTTGTAGTTAGGGTCAGAAATTTAAAAAAGACAGCAGCAACATATAAACCACAATATGGCAAATATATGGTAACTCACAGCTGCTTATTACATTTGTCACATAAGCAGCCGTGCCATAGCCTACTGGGGAGGCTTTAAGGTTAGCCTACTACACACAAACTACAGGACCTGTCACCAGCTTTAAAGTGATGTATAGCATGTGGTAGGTACATTGTGTTACTGTTGTCATAACGAGTTAGTATGTAAAATGTTCAGCTGGATGAAAGCGATTGTTTTAATTAATATATTGTGTAATATTTTGTAATGGGGCTTGATGTCCAGCAGGTAATTTAATTAAGTCTTAATCTAATTATGTACCAGACACCAAGACACAAGGGAGTGGTTGCATTGTTCTGGCTAAAGACCCCCTGTGCGTGTAGTGGTATAAAATCAGGGATCGACCGATTATCGGTTTTACCGATATAATCAGCCGATATTCTGTATTTTCAGCAATATCGGTATCAGGCAATATAGATACCGATATTGCCGATAATACCTCCTAGAACCGCCAGGCTCATCACAAGCCCGGCGGTCCTGGGGCAGAAGCGCTGACTTATTGCCAGCAGCTCCTGCAGCTCCATGTCTAAATCTCCCGAGACCCGCAACCACAGAGCGTTGCCATGGGTTACCATGGCAACGCTCCGCACAGCAGTAAGGGCCGCGAGATTTACACAGGGGAGCTGGAGGAGCTGCTGGCAAGGTAAGTCAGCGCTTGCTGCCCGCCCCCAGTACTTAACAAGCCACCGGACCACCAGGGAATACTAACACCAGTGGGACTAACAAAAACAAAAAAACACCATTTAAATATTAAAAAATAAAATAAAAAAAATTAACATAACAAAATGCCCCTCTCCCCCATTTTACACACACACACACTACACAAACACACACACACTACATATACACACACACACACACACTACACAAACACACATTACATACACACGGCCTTATATACACATTACACAAACACACACACACTGCATTATATACACACCCTGCATTCACTATACACACACTACACAAACACACACTCTGCATTCACTATACACACTACACAAACACACTCTGCATTCACTATATATACACACACACTACACAAACACGCACTGCATTCACTATACACACTACACAAACACACACAGCTCCCCTGTCTAAACACACTTCATCCACTACACGTGGCATGTATATTTTGTGCATTTATCTTTAGGATTAGTTTATTTTTTCAAAATGGTAAATGTACAGAATATCGGCAAGTTATCGGCTATTGGCCTGAAAGTTCACAGATTATCGGCATCGGCTCGATCCCTAGTATAAATACATTTTCTCTACAAACAACAGTTCAGTTGTTTTACCCAATACAACTGGTCTTGTCCACTATAATGAGGAATTTCACAAGAGGGCTATATTCACTATTCCTGCAGCTATAATCATTTTATGCTGAAGCAGAAATACAGGACCATAGCAGGATTGAAGAAGCAGTGACCAAGATACAATAAGAGACCTTGCAACCCATGACAACATGAAAAAAAAACCCTTGCTGTGTCCTTCTGTCAAGACTGGTTGCTCTCAGTTGATGATCTAAGCCATGAACTACCAGGGTTATCCAAGGCCAAGAGCTTCAAGTGTCAGACACAGGCAGCAATACCTGACAGACACCAGATAAGAAGTTCTAAAACAGTTTGACTACTTACACTGCAAGGAACCCGGGCCACTCCAGTTGTGGCTATGGAGCTTATAGTGTTCCTTTAAAGCTCTATTTCCAACAGATGTTTGTTAATTTCGTCTAACCAAACTACAATAAAGGTAGCCGTATAGTGTTATTTAGTGTGGAGCTGATCTAAGTTTTAGGTCATTTATCAACTAGAAATCTTTTATTCATTTATAACAAACAAAAAAAATCCAAACTAAAATGTACTTGAAAATTATTAACAGAAAACTGTAGCGGACCACAGGTAATCCGCCTGGTTACCTCCGCTAACCCCCACCCAAACAAGCGTGCCCTCCCGGCCATTCCATCACCGGGGTCGCTGCGGTTTTCCTAGCTGGCTGAGGATGGGAGTAGTTTTAGAGTCCGTCGCGGCTCCGCTTCCTGTTAATCGCTGGGGTCGTTGCTGGCTTCTGGGGAGGAGAGCCGACTGTGCTCTCCCCCGGGAGCTGTTCGGGATACTGGGGAGGAGGCAAGTAATACACCATCTTCCCCCTGAATCTCACTCAGCTCGGCACCCGTTCCCAGGGACCATCGCTTAGATAGGCAGAGGCAGTTTGCCCTCTGCCCAGAGGCCCGCGCCCCACACGGTCATCGTGTGTCTGGGCACCATGAGGCTGCAAGGGTCCCTAAACAAGGGTGGGCAGAGGCTGGCGGCACTCTGCTCCGAGACCTGAGCCGCTGCTACTATTAGCTTCTGGGACTCTGCAAGGCTGCTGGGGCCCAACTTAGGTACCAGGGGTGGGTAGAGGCTACCTGTCCTCTACCCAGAGCCTCCACACCAAACTGCCTTCCGAACCCTGCAAGGCAGCTAGGGTCAGGAACCAGGGGAATGGGAGAGCAGGGGCTGGCTGCACTCTGCTCTGATACAGGTGCATCCTTAAGGGAACTGGTAGTGGTGGCCGTAGTCTCACCTGCTATTCGCTGACCAGACCATAACAGGTCGCTGGGGTCAGCCTCAGGAAGAGTCGGAGGAGCCAATTCTTATACTTGCAGGGTGGTGACCACGGTCTTAACCACGACATCCTCTGTTTCAATGGTTATGTGCCGCTGGGGAGAGGGGTCAACTACCTCCTCTCGCAGTAGCTCAAACAGCTTCCGGGAAGTGAGACCGGTTGTCTCCACTCCCAATAAAACACTCTGCTGCTGAGGAGGAAGGACGATGCGCTTCTCTCCCTGTAACATACTCTACAGTAAACCGACTGTCTCTTCTCCCTGGACCCCACACTGCCGCTGGGGAGTGAGCACGGTTGTCTCCACTCCTTGTAACATACTCTGCCGCTGGTTAGTGAGACCGGTTGTCTCCACTCCCAATAACTACCACTGCCGCTGGGGAGGAAGGACAATACACTTTTCTCCCTGTAACATACTCTGCCGCTGGGGAGAGAAACCGGTTGTCTCCACTCCCTGTAACATACTCTGCTGATGGGGAGAGAAACCGGTTGTCTCCACTTCCAATAACTCGCACTGCGTCTAGGGAGGAAGAACAACACGCTTCTCTCCCTGGACTGCACACTGCTGCTGGGGTGAGGGCTGTGCCCACCTGCTTGCCTGTTCTGCTGTGCACTCAGCCACTATTTTCCTTGTGTGCTATATGTATTTCACAGCAGCTCCTTCAGCATCTTGTCATACTCTGCCTCAGTGTAGCTGGGCCCCATGTTTGTTCGATTCCCGAACACTGGTTCCGTTCAGCTGGGAAGTACTATCCCACCACTGCCAACCAAATGTAGCGGACCACGGGTAACCCGACTGGTTACCTCAGCTATTATCTTCCTTCAGCCACTCTGGAACCATCAGCACAAGTAAATACCTGGGAGTCAACTAACCTTTATTGGAACACATGGCTTTTATGCACAAACCCCTACATGGGGTCTCCCATACAATAATACAGGGTTTTTCCTCCCGGACCCTCTACAGAAAACTATACAATATTCTAAACGCTTCCAAATATACATTTTCAAAAAGGGCTAATCTGATTGCCTGGGAGCTTACAACCCAAATTCCTCTTTGAAGCTGGGACCCCAACTGAGCCACTCTACAAGGTGTGAAGTCACACACAAGTGGCCTGGAAGTCTAGCTTCAGTATGAACGCTCTCTCTCACTTGCCATATGTCCTAATTTCCTCCTAGATAAGGTGTCCTTTGATATGAATAGTCATTAGCCCTCAAGAAAACCTCCCGAGCTCCAGTATCATATCCAAAAGAGACACTAGCTATTACCCACAGATTAATAACTAAGCCTCATTTCTATTACATTCAGAATGGGACAAGCATAATCTTCTAATCAAGCCCAAACATGATTTGCGAACAAGGGGAAAAAAACTTAAGAATGGGTAGTAGTTCTGCCACAAAAACATATGCGTTTTTTTAAAGTGCGATATGAGGATACATGACAGCATCATGGTGCCCAGAATACAAAGTTATTGTAAATAGCTTTCACAAAGTAATTACTTGTAGCAGAAGTTTGCATGGTGCGTGTAATATCTACATAGGTTGCCATCATCGGGAGGTGTTGCACAGAAAAAAATGGTGGGAGACAAATTGTAGCGACCTGTCTTGCAGAATTCATCTGTCTCGCGTGGAACCCCGGGCTCTATAGCCACTCTGTCACCTGCAAGGAATAAGCAACATATATTTAAGTAGCTTTTCTTTTTGTTTTGACATACATATTAAAAACTGCAGAAAAACTAATTTTCATCTCAGTTGCTGGCACATACACTTTGATTCAATATTTGTAAGGATTTTAACATTCTGATTGATATTATTTTGATAATTATTAGTATGTTTGTTTCCTTTTGTTGCATTTGCTTAATTTGTAATGAAAGGAAGTGATGATGCAAGGGAATGCGTGTGTGTCAAGGATGTCAAGGGAATGGCATCTCAAACTTAAATTCTCTCACAGTACATGATAAAGAGCAATGTTTTTTAATACATTTTATTCTTTGTGATGCTGTGATTTGTTTTGCATTTCTATTTTTCCAATGTTGATTCTATAAACCCATTACTCATTGACTTAGCCTGTTATCACTTGGGAGTTTCCAAACACGTTTAACAAGTAAATAGGTTGAGCAATGAGAATTGCCATACTGAATGTCTCCACTGGAGAGCCAACTTTTCAACTTTGTTCTGTCATTCACAATCCACATACATGCGTACAACATGTGTGCAGACAATCCAAGGAATTACTTTTTCCCCAATATGTACTGCACTAAAATGACAAACTGTTCATTTGCTGCACTATCACCGACAATTTAAGAAATACATTATGAAACCAAAGTTTAGGGCACACACACACTTCTGAATCCACACTTTGTGCCACACAAACAAAAGTGGCAAAACCTTATTTCCAGTGTAAATAGTGATGTGATGTTAAGACGTCCAGGCACACCGTTACATCCAGTGAAGACTTTACTGGAATAAAAACGCAACTTTTTGGTTCCCGGGCTTAGTAAAGACTCTGCAAAGTAGAAATGTTGCCATTCATTGCATTTCTACACTGGATGTAACCTTATGTGTCCAGACCTCTTTCACCATTTAACGGGTCACACTCCACACCCGTAAACCACTTTAGCTTGCTGAAATGCTTTATTTATGGGGAGTTTGCCTTCTTTTTTTCCATTTTACAAAAAGTACACATATTAAATATAAATAGGCATGTTTATAAATTACAGAATGGAGAAATAAAGTAAACAGAGTGCAGGTCAGTAAAGTAAACAGAGTCCGGATACAAGTCAAGGGCTCATGAGCTGCACCACTATAACCACCTAATAGGGAGCTATTAGTAGGTAATAGGAGTAGGTGATATGTAGAGTCCCACAAGGGGAAACCAACATCAGGAGAGCTCCACTGTATAAGAAATGAGGAATGATCTGTGTTTAGACCTGATTACTAGGTCCCTTGTTCTCTGGGGACCCTGTGCCTCTTCTCTCTCCCTAACCTCGTTTACAATACCTTCCAGTCAGTTGGACACTAGAGGAACTGGAACTTAGATGCTAGCTAGTACTCCAGATCTCCCTTTTTTTCAAGTTATACTTTTTGTTTGCATATCCCTTTATAACCTTAGATTTATTAAAGGTAGGGCCTCCCTTCCTCATTTCTTATACAGTAGAGCTCTCCTGATGTTGGTTTCCCCTTGTGGGACTCTACACATCACCTACATGTTTATAAATTAACCTTGTTAGACTCAGATGGTCCTGTTGCAAAGACTTCTCAATTAGCTGCATTGGAAAGTCTGTGATTGGACAGTCTTGGCAGAGTTAGAAGGGAGGGCATGGAAAAGCAGTAGACAAGAGATCTGCAACTTTTGTAATCCGTTTTTAGATAGATATACACCAATGAGAAAAAAAATATATAATTAAGTGCATGCATGTTTTCATTGGTTTTATATCTACTAAACAGTGGAGTGTCCCTTTAAGTCATGAGAGACTAATTGAACATATATTAACAGTCAACTGAAGAAAACCTTGTCACACTCCGTGTGTGAGTTAATGGTCTGCTGTTGATTTGGCCTCCCATCACAACAAAGAGAATATCGATAAAAGAAGGAAGAATCAAGGGCTCCCCTATGATTTCAAAATAGTTCCAAACATTTTTTTTTCTTTTTGTAAGGCACAGTAGACTGGGCTGGAGACAATTATATATCTGTAGCCTTAGTTTTATTTATGTTATCAAGATTGATATTTTTTGTCCAATTAAATATTTCTCATAGAAGCATTATGGACAAACAGCATATTGATCACATATTTTAAATGCAAGGCTAAAAGGGCCAAATTCATGACTGATAGTGTTATTTATCAAATTAAGCATTATTGAGAATTCAAAATGAATTTCAAATTCAAAGCTAAAGAAGCTGAACTGGAAGCATAGTTGACTTGGAGAATTTTTCGTGTTTGGCGACTTTGGCCATAAATTTAGAGATCACTTTACATTACTGACAATTCTCAGTTTAGTAAATAACCCTGTAAGATTTTGATACTTCCAGTGTCCCTTTAATTTTGCACTAGAGGATGAAAACTGAACTTCCCCAAAAATCACTTTTCCGAGAAGAATTCAAGTTGCAAACACAAAGAACTAATGTAACCAGAATCAGATTAGCAATGTAAGACTGTGCCTACATGACTCGGCCGCATCATATAACTCACAGCATTCACCTGCATTATAGGAATTGTAGGACACCAAACATATTTTGGATATGTAAGTACATACAAGCGTGTGTAGAGGAGGTCTGTATGGAGCAATATGCATGTAAGAATATCTTTTAGCACTGGTGAATAAGCACACATTACATTTAAAGGTACCTAATATATGTCATCCATATGATTTATGGATTACAGATTCACTTACAATAGTACTCTGCAACAAAAATGAATGACTCAGCTGCTTCCCTGTTAAAGAATGTGAAAAATGTGAATGTGAAAATGTAATTATCACATAGGCAACAATTAAAGAGGTACCAGTGTAGTCCCTTGGGGGGACATATTAGAATAGCTACCAAACAGAGAAAACCAACAAAAATACCAAAATAACAGCACTTCACCAAGATAAAGAATAAAAACAGAATTGTTGCAAATAATTGTTCTCTTTATTAAAAATCCATGTTAATATCCAAACATCTGCTTTACCCACACAGCTACTATGGGAGCTATTAAAAAAGGGTCTGCAAAGACAGGAAGTCTCATGACAAGTTAGCACTTTTATTTACTTTGCTGCTAATATATCTTCTATCTGGATATGAACATGGATATTCAATAAAGAGAAGATATGTTTGCTACCGCAAATTTTATTTTTTTTCCTCTTGGTGTATATTTTTGCTAATTCACTTACAATACAATACATCTTATTTATTTGTTTTTCACTTCTAAAACTAATAGGAAAAAAAAAAAAAAACAGCCATTCCAGCCAAACATGTGCTCATTATTATTATTAGTATATGTAATATTGGAGCAGGATACGTATTTTCTCCTAATCAGTGCATTCCTGATTTTTTTAAATCTACAATGCTGCACAAACAAGTTTAATCAGTAGGAAGCAAATATTTAGTCTTTGGTTCAAGGGCCTTTAAGCGGTAAATGCAAACAATTGCTCCATTGCCACTGTTAAACATCTCAGAAACAAATATACCTTTGGGCAATGTAAAGGCACAATCCAGATTTGTTGTTTGTTTTTTTTGTTTTTTTTAAATGTATCAGGAACATAATGCACATAGAAGAGAACAAGGTAACTTCAGAAAAAAACCAGATACAAAATGTGCCAAGTTTTAAGCAAATCCCTAAACTCAGCAACTTGTGACAAGATCTCCTTTTCACTTCAGCGAAGCAATAGAGCTTATTTTTATTGCAGTGCTGGACACGTACTGTGTTATTTTCAGTAAATCAGAGACTTATGGGATACGTACAGAGCGTCAGACTCCAGAAGGGGAGTACTCAGATCTGCACATGGCGGATGTGCAGACCTCCCTTGTTCAGCCCTGGCTCCAGCCCGTTGTGAGGCAATGCATAATATAAGGAGTCAGAGTCCATGAGAACATAATTTGTGGAGTCCGAATCAATGGTTTTATGTGCCGACTCCACAGCCCTGTGTTTCCGTCTCTTTTTAAATTTAATTTACAAAAACGTTAACATTTATTTTATCTATTCCTGTCCTGTTCTACATCCTGAATTCAGAATGGCAAAGGGCAGGTATTCTCTGACAGCTTTGCATCTGCGTCTACATCAGCAAAAAAATTCTACTGCAGAATATTTCAAAATCAGACATTTTCATTTAAAATTTTACGTTTCAATATTAAATTTGATAAAAATTCAGTGTTTAATGAATAATCCTAAAACATGTGCCAAGTATATCCATGTTAAATCAATGCACAGTTTAACAATGTGCAAACTATGGCCCAAGTTTTTGTTTGCATGAAGAAAAGTGTATCTGTCGATTTATGTTTACCTGGTTTCAGGTGAGTAACTGAGGAACCAACTTTGACCACTGTTCCAGAAGCTTCGTGTCCTAAAACCATTGGGTTTTTTACAACAAAATCTCCAATGCGACCATGTTGCCAGTAATGGACATCTGAACCACATATTCCGACAGAATGCATCTTCAGCAAGACCTCTGCAATGAGACAATGTGACACAGAGAGGTTGGCACACTACCTACCTCTTGCCATAAGAAATACATTTGAGAGAAGAAACAAAAGCAGGCAGCTCACATATTCTAATAATGATTTCACCATTATACATCTTTTATATTACATGCCAGTTTCAAGTTCGGGTTAGGGGATAGAGTAAGGGTTCAAGAAAATGGTCTAAAACAGTTTGACTTATTACACTGGTACGGTGCCAGGGTACAGCTGACTATAGACAGTTGCCATAAACAGTAACTACATGCATACTTGTAAAAACTGAATACCCAAGGATATATTTTTTCAAATGTAGGTTAATAGCTTCTTGATAAATGGAGAAATCTGATTGTCATTTTGGGGTCAAGAAGAATTTTGTTCCCAGTTTGTTGCATAATTGGAAGTGCTTCAAACCCATTTTTTTTTCTTTTTCTACTTTCTTTTGGATCAACAGGAAAAAGCAGATGTGAGGAAGGCTGAACTTGAGGGACATTTTTTTTTCAGCCTATGTAACTATAGTAGCTCGGAACACTCCTTTAATGCAAGCATATCAAAATTTCAGCCCCCCAGATGTTGCTGAATTACAACTCCCATGATTCTCTGGGCACAAATTACATTCATACATTTCTAAAGGTATCTGCTTTACTATTTAGTTATTGGAGTGAAAGGGTTACTATTTAGTGACTGTGAATTGAATGGGGTAATATCTACCAACTGAGTAGAGGACTCTATTATTAACAAATTATGTGTCTGGGTAAAAAAAAAAAAACTAAAGTGTAGAAATCCACATGGCTATATTTACTTCTATTCTGGTACTGAATAGATCCGGTTATAAGTTTGCTATAAAATAAAAAATAACTATAGTGAGAGAATCACAGAAAAAAAATGTATTAAAACTCGAAAAAACCTTTTGAACCTTACAAAAATACACTTTTCAGGTTAATTTGCTAAAAATCAGTGTTTTCCACCCTCTATACAATTTATTGCAAGGACTGAACTGGTTTGTATTGTCAATAGCAACATTTTTAATATACATTTATTTTTAAACCTGAGCTGGGATTTACAGAAGGTCAAGCTACAGAGTTTCTCTAAGCTTTTGTCCATTGTCAGAGTTCTCAAATTCTTTGTCTTTGCTGCACTAACTTGGCTCATCCCAAGTTAAAAGGGTAATCCAGGTGTGGACCCCATGCTCATTGTATCAGCTAGACCTCACTGACGAGGCCCAAAGAAGGGCAAAATGATTGTGCATGGTTGCTATATCTCTCATGCCGTGAGAGCTTGCCAGCATTTTGGTTCTGAATTTCCCTTATGGATGTGATCAGTCTGCTATGCCTTGAAATATGTTCTCATTGTAATGGCACACGTGAGCAAAAACTATTTTGAGACTTGAGCGGGGATTTACCGATAGGACAAACTATGGAGTTTCTCATATTCTGTCATTAAAACAGCTGTCCTAGATTTTTCTCTGACCTCAACTATTAATCCATAAAAGATGTGGATGAAAGGGTTAGCTTTCAGTACTAAGAATGATTAATAGATTGCGCTACTAAAGTTGGTAGCAACCATATAGATTAATTGATATCTATGAGAAGGTGTGGTTGAGTTTAAAAATAGCATGTTTAGATCAACTAGAAGTTCCATTGAACAGAAATAAGTGATATTGCTTATCATGAATAGTAATGATTAATAGCATTACAAAATAACTCCATGGGGTTTCACACTTTTTTTAAAAACCATCACAGAAAAAAATAAAAATAAATAATAATTAATTAGTATATAATTAATTATTAAAAAATTGCCCTGAATATATTTAGTGGAAATTAACTTAAAACAGAATTCTGTAGAGTAAGCTCAAAACCCACAAACGAGAATGGAAAGCGGATTGGTTAAGCCTATTTCTTGTTGGGGAGAGATTTGCAAGCAGGCGCAGTCAGCTTCTCTCAGCTGTGCAGCTGCATTAATGCAGCACTGTCTCTTTCAGAGTCTTTGCTTATATTGCAAAGGTCACCAAGGTGACATGGTCACTTATTTCTGCATTAGTGTTAATTTTGTCAACAAACAAAAATATTTTTCAAATATCGCCGACTAAAACAATTCAAATTACTAAAATACGACTAAAATTTAAATAGTTTTTTAGTCAAAAGCCTATAACTAACAATAAATGTCATGCAAAAATTAACACTGGCAGGTAAAACACATGGGTAAGGGAAAAGAGGAAATAAGCCACATGAGGGGGCTGGGGGAATGAGCCACATGAGGGGGGGCAAGGGGGGTTGGAAAAATGAGACACATGGGGGGACTGGGAAGGGAAATGAGCACATGGAGATGCTTGAGACACATGGAGGAGCTGGGGGAGACACCTGGATAGCTAGGGGAATGAGACGTGGGGGAAAGGAGGTGCATGGAGGAGCTGGTAGGATACAAAGCAACAAAGAGGGGCTGGGGGGAAAAAGACAAGGTGCTGGGGGGAAGAGACAAGAGGAAGGGGGGAAAAAGGGGAAAAAAAGAGACAGACAGGTGGGGAGAGACGCCCATAGGGGCTGGGGAACATACAAAGATACACAGAGGCTTTAACAGAGGCTTTAACTAAACCCGTTAGATTTTAGTTGTGCCGACTACAATACTGGTGACTAAAAAATAGGACTAAAACTAACATGGCGTTTTGGTCAAAAGGCCAGGATTAAAACTAACTGAAATTTGCCACCAAAAGTAAAACTGTATTGCAGCAGCAGCATTTTGCAAGCGACAGCCACAGGCTTTTATTAAAGGGGCAGTCTAGCCATGACATATTGCTGTACTAGCTATGGTCGTCTGATCTGATGCAAAGTAGTCAAACTATTTTGAGAACTTTAACAATATAATTTTGGCCCTATCTGGGCATCATTTGTTGGTTGGCACGTTTTTTCCTGGCCAAAATACTACACTCCGTGGTCTAACAAACCTACAGTAGATGCATCCTTTTTTTTTTTTTTCTCCTCTTCAACATGGTAAGGCTGTCTAATGTAAGTTATTGCACAGGGGGTATCATTTGTATTCTTTATATAAATGATCAGCTCTTGGTATGCACCACTAATTGTTGACATGAGTATCACTTTACACTTGACTTAATTATCATAAAACTTATCTTAAAAACTACAGTCTCTAGACTGAGCTGTTTGCCACTTATCTAAAAAATTATAAAAATAAAAAAATAAAAAAAAGTATTAGTCAAGTGACGTAAAAACGAATTGCATTTGTATTGTATGGCGGGTCTTAAGAATTATAGATATTTTAGAGTATAATGCAGAACGGGTTAAATATGTGCATTTATCCATTAAAGGACCACTCTAGGCACCCAGACCACTTCAGCTTAATGAAGTGGTCTGGGTGCCTGGTCCTTCTAGGGTTAACCCATTTTTTCAGAGAAACTGCTATGTTTATGAATGGGTTAAGCCTTCCCCCTAATCCTCTAGTGGCTGTCTCATTGACAGCCACTAGAGGCGCTTGCGTGCTTCTCACTGTGATTTTCACAGTGAGAGCACGCAAGCGTCCATAGGAAAGCATTATGAATGCTTTCCTATGTGACCAGCTGAATGCGCACGCAGCTCTTGACGCGTGGGCGCATTCAGCCGCATGGAAGGAGAGAAGGAGGATCGGAGGAGGAGAGCTCTCCGCCCAGCGCTGGAAAAAGGTAAGTTTAACCCCTTTTCCCCTTTCCAGAGCCGGGCAGGAGGGGGAGTATGTTTTCCTGGCACTATAGTGGTCCTTTAACTCGCTGTAAAACGTTGAACTAAAACAACCACGGTAAAATATAGTCCAGAAGAAGAGTTTTTCCAGTTTGGAAATTTTTGAAGACTGCATGGTCGATTTACTGATGATTGAAATTTTAGTAAAATACACTTAGGAGTATATCTAAGTGAACTCAAGTTGGTGGGGATATTCTGCTCAGACATCACATGTATTAGTTGTTATAAGGTTTCAATAAAGCGGGGCAGCCCTAAAAAAAAAGAAAGATCAGTATTTTTTCAATTAATCTTATATCTTAGGTCTTGGATGCAGTGTATAGAAGTAATTTTAGCGAATATTTATATAATTATAATTTGAGTTTTTAGAACACAACAATTAGCCCACTATACAATGCCTAATGGGTGAATTTAGGGTTTAGAGGATACATCTATATAGATTATTGAAGACTTACCATTTGGACCTGGTACGGGTACTGGACGATTTTCCTTAACATTAAAAAAAAAAAAAAAAAATGAAATAAAAATACTGTAAACAGTGTAGAATTGATATGCAATTAGTGATTCCTTTAATCAAACACTAAACAATCACAAAATGATCTTTGATTAGAACCCGGTTTGTTCTATCTATATTGCAGGTTAAAAATATAAAATTCTATATAATTCTCAGGAATAACAAGGAAGTTAGATACAGTTCCATAAGAACTAGGCACACCACTGTTTACACAGGTGAAAAACAATACAAATATATATGTAGGTATGCATGCATTATGGTCACCGTGTGTCTAGTCAATGATTACAAAGGAATGTTTATTATTTGAGTCATGTCTCTTTATTGGCAATAGATGACAAATTACCACAGACCATTATTACAAAAAATAAATTAACTTTCCTGGATTGACTAAGCAAATACATGTTACATAACATTCAAATATCTGGGAAAAACATGAAAGCATCTAATATTTTATCTATAATTGATTTAGCCATAAAAGTGCTTAACAAGTCTATTGAATCCTGCTTTCAATTTAGCATTGCGTCAAAAGACATAGCTAAATTAACAACAAGTAAGAGAATGTAGAATTACAGAATCGTGCCAAAGGTGACGGTATATATCAGTAAATACATTGTCATGCATGCCTAAAACTTGGGTTTATAGTTAAATGGTTACCAGACGCAGATCTCCGATTCCATGGACCACGACAGATAAATTCCCACTATCCTGTCCAGGTTTAATTGCTGCCATTGTCGTCTTTCGGTCTGACTGAATGTTCTCTTTCTTTGCTGGCTAGTGTTGTTTTTAAACTTCAATTCGGACCTTCAGGCTAAAGGTTTATCAGAAGCTTCTGTTTGCCTGACTTGGTTTTAGCTTTTGACCCTATTACTGAGAGAAGGGAGATAACCAATTAATGTCTCAAAGATCATTCTGCTTACTCTCAATAAAATCAGTTATGTTTTAATATTAACAGTAATATTGCTGACTGTGTTTTGACAGATGTTTATGAAGTGCCAAAGAGGAAAATTGAAAGGCATGCAGTCTACCTGTGGCTTTCCTCCAAAGAATGTTGACTATGCACAATTTTTTTATATTACCACAATAACGACTAACACTGATTACCTTAAAGGAACTGTGACGGAGGCCAGTGCTCAAGTACCTCCACCGATAGTTCTCCACACTGGAGAAAGTCATTCTTCAGTGACTATAATCCTCCCCAATCACTACATGACACATATTGCAGGGTACAAGAATACACTATTGTCACCAAACTGCTGTATATATTGGGACAGTAGTAACAGGTGGTCACAAACTAAAACAATGTGCATCTCTGGGAGATAATTTAATTAAAGTACCATTAGTGTTATTCAATCCCCAGACACCAGTGTGCCGAAATAATAAACCATAACCATTGAGACAAACTGGACCTCATCTCGGGTTCTTGGAGGGGCATACTTGCCAGAATTTTACCCTGTCACTATGGACACTGTGATAAAACTTTGTTTAAATCACTGTTTGTGCCTTTTTTGAACTTATGAAGCAGCACTTCGAATTACCGAACAACCGCATGAACCAGAGACCACCCTGGAGCTTGTTAACACCTATTAACAACTTGGAATGTTTCTCCCCGCAGTGTTCTAATTGTTCGTCTGGATGGCTGCAATTCCTATAGACAACCACGAGGTGGCAGCCATCTTGTTCGCATGGACGCAGGCAGCGGTGTTTGGGCATGAATCTCCTGGAACTAAAATCGGATACAGAAACTCCCGAACACCGCTGGACTTCCATCATCACCTGCGTTTGTTTCTATTCAGCTTAGAAGGGCACTGTTCGGTGAGATCATTCGTCTAGATAGAGGGAACAAGCTCCAGGGTAAGACTATTGACTCTGTTCGGTAGTTTGTTCGTTTCAAACTACTGAACTAGACCGACCGCAAGCCCTAATTCTATGGATCTGTTTTGGGCATGGGAGCATGCCTGCGGTCGGTCAAATACATGACTTCCATAACATTTCTGAACCCCTGAACTGATCTGGGTGATTTTTGGATATGTTGGTCACCGAGATCAGGGCTATCAGGGAATGGAACATTTGTGGGGATTTTGTGTGTTTTGGGGGTTTTGTAAAAATGTGTGTTTTTCTGTGTTTGGAGATAATGGAGTTTAGTATAGTGCTTGACTCAATTATCTCCTAATTAAAGGGGAATGCTTATTGTATTACGAATATTAGTTTATTAATATTATGAAAGGAAGTAAGGAAGTCAGGTATCAGAATGGTCAGGGAAAAGAAGAGGGGAACCACGGAGCAGTAAATCACATCAATGTTTGTAGAGATGAGTTAGAACAGCATGATACGTATTTATAAAGTTTGGAGAACACATTTTCGTCTCGGAAAAATTAATATACTTTGTATCATATGTAATACATGTAATTGGTGTAGATTTTATATTGTTATTTAAAACTTGAAGGATCATATTATTTCTATTCTCCCTCGCCGGTTGGTCTGCTTTATTTTTGATTACGTTGTTATGGTACCTGAAGTGCTACTTTACTGCAGTGGCTTTAGTGTACAGATTCTCTCCTGGCACTCTGAAAATGTAGGCATTGTCAATGCAAATACATTTGATACTAAGGTTGATGATACTAGTGGCTGACAAAGAGACAGCCACTAGAGGACTTTCAAGTATTTACTTCACATTCTGCATTGCAATACTTCTCATAGAGAAGTATTAGGTTCGTTGATCATCAATGCAATGATTTGATTGGTTGCACATTTTCTACAGGTTTCCAGCGGACGCAGCATACTGCATTGGGACAGCAAACTAACAAAAACAATATCATTTTGTTTCAAAAACAAACTTTGTTTATACACTTTCAAAAGGATATATTTTAAACACTAAAAACACTGACATTTGTCCCCAACAAAAATGCAAAAGTAATTTTCTACATGTTAATTATTAGTGAATGGCTGAATTTATACATCCTCTACAATCCCTTTAGCTTCTATGCAATTGGATACATTTGCATGATCCATACATTATTGCAGAAATATCTCCAGGAATGATGAACATACAGATACAGTGAATGCCATCCCACTTACTTTTATCAAGAGTGACATTAGAACAAATGCTAATCTTCTTGTAAAATCATTTCCTCCTAGGGGAATACACCTCTTGTTAATAGATTAAAAAAGTACCTGGGTGACTGCACCTAACAACTGTCACTGCATTATTAACCTTCACAAATACTTCGGTACAGTTATTGCGTTACAAACTAATTGTCTTCCTATGACACACCTTTAACAAGGTAAAAATAGCAATGCCTGAATTCAGACACGTACCTGCAACATTCTGAAACCATGCGTTTGAATTCTATTTTTTTTTTCTTCAAGAAACTTTATTCACTCTGACAATAATGACAACCAGCCTCAATGCTTTGCTTATTTTTTCACTAAGACCTCTGTTCTCTTTAATACTTAAATCATTTTTAGGGCATGGTTGGATTGGGAATATGAAAGCTTGGAATTAAAGCTAACTGTAAATGCATTGTCCATTAAAAAAAAAAAAAATATGATAATTAAATAATACCATCCATTGGTGCCCTTTCTTTAAATGTAGTTCTACTGTAATTAGAAAATAGCATGTTATGGTATTAGAATTTAGCTCTAATTTGTATTCCCAGTGTCAAGATATTGATTTTAACCCTTTATTGACGAGGGTCTTCTGAGCTCTCCTGCTAAAGGTGACCTTTGTAACAGTTTTACTGATTTTTTTTCTTTCTTTCATTCATTCTTCTTTTTTTTTTTTTTTTTTTAGATAAATAGTTCTAGCTACATTAGACATAGCATTAAAATATGTAAATTATTTTTGGTCTAATACATAATGGAAAAATGTAATAATAATAGCAATAATTAAAGGGTTAATACAACCACCATAACCACTTCATGGTGGTAGGGGTCAGCATGTGCAGTGTTTCAGCTTGAAATTCCAAGATATTTGTAAATGTGTGCTGGTGGCTAGCTGCATCCCCCACATGCTGAAAAAACAACAACAACATGCTGACAACAGATGTTAAAATCATTTGCTTGCAGGCAGAGCGCTGGATTCAAGGTAAGTAAAACTTTTTTTTGCAGGTTTTAAAACAAATTTAGAGTAGGGATGTTCTCCACAGTGCCCAATAGGGCATTTCGCACCGGAAAGGTCCCCCTCTGTCAAAAGGGTTATAGTAATTCTTTAAGAAATTGTAATAATATGCATGATGGGTGACAATGTATCTGTGTATTTTTCTTTTATAGTTATATTACTTGTTTTATATGTGCATTTAAAACATAGACAGTCAAGTTTATTTAATTCACAAAAGAAAAAGAATATAATATATAAACCTTTACTACCATACATATTTAAAAATACAAAAAAATAAAATAAAATCCCATTTCTGATACATAATAAAATTTACCCATTAGCAATTTAGTAAACCATTTTGAGAATTTATAGGCCCTTATATCTAATAGGAGTAATGGGAGTTTTATTTCACACAAGTGACAAACATCGTTTCTTAAAGCAGCTCTGTCATGCCCATATCAAAAATGTGTTTTTCACAGACATAAAATCTTTATGAAATACTCACAATGACTGTGTTGGAACCCTTTCAGTGTTTTTCTTCCACTTGACAAAGTTTGATAAAAGGTGGAACTACCCTTTTTCAAGCTTGTCTTTTCCCCAGCGGTCACCAGTAATGGCTTTAGTGAATAAAAAGCTCATTCTATGGAGGATCCAGCGGGATCATTCATAGACCTTTCACACATTCATGAAAGTACAGCACTGACATTGGCTCCTAGTACAGTGTGCAGCACTGACATTCAGCATCTCCACGTTCTGCATGGACTTCACTCCATTTGTTAATTAAAATAAAAATAATATACCGTGGAGATGCCCCTATCACGGTGTTCCTCCAGCAAACACAGCTGATCAAAGTCATTTGGATCCCTCTGAAGGTTATGCTTTGGGGCCAGTGAATTGTAAAGATGTTGTAACTGTTGATATCTAAAGTTAATGAGCAGGGATGCACACCAAGAAGAATTCGACATCAAAAAGTCTCCCGAGCACACGTCTTAGAGATAGGGTATCCCTCCATGTTCCCTATCCCATTGTAGCCCACTGTGCAAACCTTCAGACTCTTTAAGGGACCATGAGCTTTCTGATGACAACACTGTCATTTTTTTTTTTTTTAAAACATCATGACACACTCATACATCAAAGAGGAACACATAGATGTATGATGGACTCCAGTGAGGCTCAACATACCCCTGGCAGCAGGTGAACAAATATAATTACCACTGCTTTGCAAAAATCAGACTGTGGGTTCATTGTAGTGAGAATTTGAAAATACGGTCAGATAGTCTAATCATGAGCACATAAATGGTAACTAAATGAACCATGGTATGATCAGTTGATGACACAACTTCTCATCATCTCGCTAGGTGACCACATTGGTTAAGAAACAGGATATGGGAGCTCTTTTAAGCCCCTATCCTAGACCTCTACCTCTCTTCTTTATTATTATTCTTAGATTTGACTTCACCGAACCATTTTTCCAGAAAAAAGAAAAGCGTCAGTCTCGGATGGTGACTTGTTAGCTCCTCAACACCACATTTTTTCTGACAAACTATAAAATATCCTTCACAAAGCACAATAGGTGCCATGCTCCCAATGGCATCCACTGTGTGTGGTCCAGGAAATAGTTCAAACAAGAAAGAGTGATGCAACAGATATTGCCTGTCTCTGAGTTCTCATTCCAGGGCGCTTATCAAAGCCTGTATAAATGGACACTGCCAGAAGAGGTTGGCTTCCTCCTCCACAATACACTGTGTACAATGCCTGTATCTTCACAGCGCACTTGCATGCATAAATGTGTCTATTGGGTAGCCTACCGGATGCCACATTCCATACAGTCTCTGCTGTAATAGTGGGTTGCCCTGAAATAGACTCTGGAAAGTCCTGAGCTCTGATGAGTTTGGATCATCTTAGAGGTCCACAGTTCCAGTTTCTCTCTTTTCAGATGGTGTTCATTATCAGACTGGAGCAGTTTAAATGGAGTCCAAGAGAAATTAAATTATTCAAAAGTTGCACTGCTGAAGGCAACAGAAAATTGTATTAGGCTTGTCAGTAAAATTAAGGAGCAGATGATCCCTGGAGGAAAACCCCCGGGGGTCACAGAGAAGGAAGTCCCAGTGGGATCTGTTATGTATTTACAATTATATATAAAAAGTAACTTTTATTGAAAAACGTGTAATATAGCAACTTATGAATGACAGAGGATTATAAGTAGTAGCCCGATCACCTAAGCATTATTGCCACATATTGTATTTTTTTTACAAGTACCTATAAGATACGATTACAAGTTGTCAGTTATTGCACAATTTATTGCCTAGGCTCCCTCACAAGAGCAACGGTTATTCTGGATAGGCTATGCCTAACTATTTGTAGCAGTCGATACGTTTTTAGCGTTTGACCTCGGCACCTATCCAGGCGAGGTTCAGTTCGTCTACTAATATTATCTAGATGACTTTATCTTTATAAACACTTCTATTACAAACAATAAACGACACTATTTATAGAATGGTTTCATTACAAGTTTTTCAATAAAAGATACTTTTTATATATAATTGTAAATACATAACATATCCCACTGGGACTTACTTTTCTGTGACACCCTGGGGTTTTCCTCCTGGGATCATATGCTCCTTAATTTTCATAAAAAAACACACTTGCTAGTTCCCCTTGGGGTACTAGCCCACTCTATAATTTGTCAGTAAAAGCAAAAAAATTAAGAAACCACGATGGTACTCTGCAGATGTGGCCAAAATAGTAAAAAAACAAAAAGTTAGCATTTAGTAATTATAAAAAAAAACAGAGTGAGGAAGATAGACAGATCTATAAGATTAGGCAGAAAGAGGCTAAGCAAGTTATACAATCTTACAAATCACACACAGAAGAGAAAATAGCAGTCAGTAAAAAAAGGGGACAAAGCATTTTTTAGATACATAAATGAGAAAAGGAAAGTAAAACAAGGTTTAGTTAGATTAAAAACAAAAGAATGTAGGTATGTAGAAGAGGATAAAGGTCTAGTTGACTGACTCAATTAATATTTTTTTGTTCAGTATTTACAGATGAAAATGAAGGAAAGGGACCTCAGTTAGGAAATAGGACAAATGAGTAATTTGTTACATGTGAGTTTACAGAGGAAGAGGTTCTATTTCAACTGTCAAATGACAAATAAGTAAATGGGACCTGATGGAATACACCCGAAGTTATTAAAAGAGCATAGTGGTGTACTAGCAAAACCAATAACATATTTATTTAACCAATCATTGTTAACAGGAGTAGTCCCAGAAGATTAGAAGTTAGCGAATATTGTGCACATTCACGAGAAAGGTAGTAGGGAGGAGTCGGGCAGCTATAGGCCAGTAAGCATTACTTCAGTAGTGGGGAAAGTAATGGAAACCATGATAAAGGATAAGATTGCTGAACATCTAAAAACACATGGATTTCAAGATCAGAGACAACATGGGTTTACTTCAGGGAGATAATGTCAAACTAATCTTAATGATTTTTTTGATTGGGTAACTAAAATAATAGATCAGGCCGTTGCAGTAGACATTGCTTACCTAGATTTCAGTAAGGCTTTTGACACTGCTGCACATAGAAGGCTTATTAATAAACTGCAATCTTTAAGTTTAGATTCCAATATTGTTGAATGGCAGTGGCTGAGTGACAGACAACAGAGGGTTGTAGTCAATGGAGTATATTCGAAGCATGGTCTTGTCACTAGTGGGGTACCTCAGGGATCTGTACTTGGACCCATTCTTTTTAATATTTTTATTAGTGATATTGCAGAAGGTCTTGATGGTAAGGTATGTCTTTTTGCTGATGATACTAAGGTATGTAACAGGGTTAATATTCCAGGAGGGATAAGCCAAATGGCAAATGATTTAGGTAAACTAGAAAAATAGTCAGAGTTTTGGCAGCTGACATTTAATGTGGATAAGTGCAAGAGTATGCATCTAGGACGTAAAAACACAAGGGCAGAGTACAGAATATGTGATAGAGTCCTAACCTCAATATCTGGGGAAAGGGATTTAGGGGTAATTATTTCAGATGACTTAAAGGTAGGCAGACAATGTAATAGAGCAGCAGGAAATGCTAGCAGAATGCTTGTATAGGGAGAGGTATTAGCAGTTGAAAGAGGGAAGCGCTCATGCCATTGTACAGAACACCGATGAGACTTCACTTGGAGTATTGTATGCAGTACTGGAGACCATATCTCCATAAGGATATTGATACTTTAGAGAGAGTTTAGAGAAGGGCTACTAAACTGGTTCATGGATTGCAGGATAAAACTTACAAGGAAAGGTTAAAGGATCTTAACATGTATAGCTTGGAGGAAAGACGAGACATGGGGGAAATCAACACAGTAAAGGAGGAGACTATATTTAAAAGAAGAAAAACTACCACAACAAGAGGACATAGTCTTAAATTAGAGGGGCAAAGGTTTAAAAATAATATCAGGAAGTATTACTTTACTGAGAGGGTAGTGGATGCATGGAATAGCCTTTCAGCTGAAGTGGAAGAGGTTAACACAGTGAAGGAGTTTAAGCATGTGTGGGATAGACATATGGCTATCCTAGCTATAAGATAAGGCCAGTGACTAATTACAGTATTTAGAAAATTGGGCAGACTAGATGGGCCGAATGGTACTTATCTGCCATCACATTCTATTTTTCGATGTTTCTATGTTCCCTCTCAAACTTTCTCACATCTAGATAAAACCATGGAGTGTCCCAATTGTAAAAGATGGAACTGTTCCACTTGTTGCAGCCTCTCTCTCTCCAAATGAGCAGGAACAAAAAAAAAAGGACATGGAGATCCCGGCAGAGCTGTTGGCCTTGTATCTGTGCACTCAGGTGAGTACAATGAAGGCCAGATGCAAAGTTGGAATGTTCGTTACTTCCTTTCTTCCATTGTGTAGTTCCTTGTACATCATGGTACATCATGGTGCACTCTACTTTGTCCATCTTGGATCCCCAGAAAAAGTAAAAACTGCTCTTGTGATTGCTCTGCAAATAGCCTCCATAGGGGGCCATATCTGGGCTGTGTCCTGTAAAAAAGCAAAAATCACATCCGCAGGTTCTTTAAGTCTCTAAGGCTCCACAATCCAAACTTCTGGTCCATTTTTGCCATTCTCTCATCCCTGCTTTTTTGGGCAGAGCCCTGTCTTTCTAACCAGTCACTTAAACACTTAGCCGAGACTTAGTGAAGGGTGAATTAGAACTGGTTTAATGTAGACATGTGCAATTTGTTTCATTCGGAATGTACACTGGGATGAATTTTGTGCATTTTGGGCATTTGGATGCATACGAATGTCTGAAGTTTGAATTGCTGAATTGCCGAATATCCAAATTGCCGAAGTGTCGAATTTCCGAAGTGCCGAACCGAAAGCTGAAGTCCCGAATTCCCGCAGTTCCAAATTGCCAAAGTTTAGAATTGCAGAAGTTCCGAAGTGGGTTAGGATTAGGGGTAGGGTTTATGTTTAGGGCTTTAGGGGTTAGGGGTTAGGGTTTAGGGGTAGGGTACGAATTACCGAAGTTACGAATTGCCAAAGTCCAGAATTTTGGAAGTGCGGAACCGAATCGAATGCCATTGGTCCGAATTGCCAAAGCAGACAATTTTTTTTACTTACCCAAATTTCCGAACTGAACCAAATTGTTTGCCTATGCACATCCCTAGTTTAATGTGAACAAGGCACTCTTTTATACACACAAACCCAACAAGAGGTCCATGGCTTGAACAATGTAAATCCCACATTGGTTCCTTTAAGACTGGGAGATAACTAGATCAGTGACCGCTAATTTAATTATCCCTCAGACATCAAGGTGCTATTGCAATATACCCTAAAACATATGAAATGACACAAAAAAAAACCCTACCTGTCTTATATCCACAGGTAGCTTTCCCCCTCTGGCTCCTTTGGTCAAAAGAGCACTATTGCCGCACTTACGGTGTTAAATCGACACCAGCGTGGGTTTTAGTGAGGGGGTTCACCAGTCACCAGGTGGGTTGGAGTGAAGGCTGTGCCAGATGAAGGATAGGTGAAAAAACAGGGAGTGTGACTTCAGCTCTTAAGTGAGAAATTCTGATGAATTGCTCTGCATAGTGACAGAACTGCGATTTGTTACACTGGCCCCAGCCATCAATAATCTGTTTTTCCCCATCAATCATCTCTTTTTTTGATGCCACAAGTGAAATTCAGAATTCTAAACCATAACGAAAATGCTTGGACATTACGTATTTAGGTTTTTTACAATTCCGGTACATTTTGGTTTAGAGTTTGGGAATTTGACCAGTCACAAGATTGCCACATATTTGGAGAAATTGCACTTTGGACCGAAATGAATCTCCAAGTCTAATGGAGCTAGTTTGGTTAAAGATTACAGACAGTGATATTCAGAATATTTGTAACAGACAACAATATCACCAAATACACTATAACCTCTTTCAGGAATCCACTGTGTGAACTTTGGTGAAAACGTAGTCTTTGAAACAGTAGAAACAGGAAGAAGCAATGATGACGATGAACGACCGTGAGTTGTTTACTTGAAACAAAATCTGTATGAAAAAGAAATAAATCAAGGTGTTGACTTTATTTTTGTTAAATAAATCATGACACAGTGTAATATGTCATGTGTTGTTGTTTATCTGAGGTTGTATTTATCTAATTTTAGAACCTGCTAAGGAACAGATCATTGTGATTATGTCCTGATATGTAAAACCATAGAATTCAAAGAGTGTGTACTTTGTTTTTTCCATAACTGTATATGTATTTCTAAAGCTACAGTTTTGATGACATTTATCATTTTGCCCTCCTTCACATGTACAAAAAAAAATAAAAAAATAAAGAAAACAAATTACTCATCTTTTCTCCAGCACTAGGTGTAAAATTGCACTGCCACAACGTCCTCCTCGGATTGTGTCATCCTGGATGACGGGCCAATGTAATACTACTCATAGAGAAGCATTGGGCAATGCTCGCCACAATGTGCCTACAGTTTCTCTATAGAGGATTATTATACTTAATGATTCTCTATGGCTGACAGTGATGGCACTGTACATTAGACATGTGCAATTCATTTCGTTCCGAATGTAAATTTTGACGAACATCGGCAATTCTGAAATTCAGATGCTTCCGAATGTCCGAATTGCCGAATTGGCGAGTTTCCGAAGTGCCGAACCGAAGTGCCGAATTTCAGAAGTGCCGAATTTCGGAACTGCCAAACCAAAGTGCCGAATTTCGAAAGTGCCGAAGTGCTTCGGATTTTTGAAAAGTGGAAAAACAAGAGGGGAAATGATGACAGAGGGGAATAATGACAGGAATCTAACCTTAATTCTACCCCTAACCCTACTCCTTCCCCTAATCCTGGATGTGTAAGTGGTTGTTGTGGTTAGGGTTAGGGGTTTCTGAAAAGTGACAAGAGAGGGAGGGAAAATTACAAGAATAATGACATGAATTTAACCCTACCCCTAACCATAACCCCAACCCAAACCCTAACCGTAGATGTGTAAGTGGTTGTTGTAGTTAGGGTTAGGAGTAGGGTTAGGATTAGGGTTGGGGTTGGGGTAAAGTTAGGGGTAGGGTTAGGGATAGGGTTATTGTTGGGGTTGGGGGTACGGTTAGGGATAGGGTTAGAGGTAAGGTGCCGAATAGCTGAAGTCCCGAAGTGCCGAATTGCCGAAGCCCTGAATTGCTAAAGCCCCAAAATTCGGAAGTGCCGAACCGAATTGCCGAATTGCCGAAGTCCCGGATTTTGGAAGTGCCGAACCAAACCAAATTTTTTGCCCATGCACATCCCTACTGTACATGCATGTGATGTCATAGTGTGTTACGGTATAAGAATCGGGAAGTAAGATTTATGGCTTTCATACCTTTTTATGCACTTTCATATCCCCCTTACACAGACCTCAGATCAGCACATCCAGCTCCTTCAGACCTCATATCAGACATGCACACGTGTGCATGAGCCGACACACTCACAAGTGCACTGATTCAATGGCTTCTCAATGAGACTGAAAGTATCTTCCAGGGAAAAAGGGAGAACTGCAGCTTTTGCTAGCTATTTTAAGATATACTTCCCAAGAATACATACATGAAAAATAATGCTTTCATGTATTAATAGGGGGTATATATAAAAAGTGATTTGCATATTTTGCCCATTTGGCCAGTGGAGTGTTTCTGTAATGGAAGGACGTAGATCCCAAACTGTTGTGAAATTGCAGCTCCCATGATGCACTGCCATGTTTCCCCTTGCCATATTTTCTCTTGGCTCTACTGGACCCAATAGATACCCTCATAAACTCACAGATCATAAGGTTGTTTGAGCAGGGTCTTCTTCAACACTTGTCTCTTTCAATATTATTTTGTATGTCAATTACGGTACTTGTTATCAAATGTCTCCATTTTATAGTAGTAAAGTGCTGAAGGTGGTGCCATAAATGTGAATATTAATAAAAGTTAATAATAATAAATGCTAATAATAAGTGCTGGCATCTTAGCGTAGTAATCTAATCAGAAACCAGACAGTCTTCTTCTGTTAATAAATAACGTTTGCCTTAACTCACTCCTGTGTATTGCACCTTGATCTTGAAATCTATTATTACATGTAAATGACCTTTGGCTTACAGATTAACCAGCAACTTTGCCAACTCCAGAGATCATTGTCTGTTACTAAGACATCAATATTCTCTTCACACATAAAACCACTGCTTTTTTTTTTTTTTTAAAGGTTCTGCAGAAAAAAACATTTTTTTGTCAGAATATTGCTATTCTACATGTTTTTATTTTTGTTTTGTTTTGTCTACAATCATTTTTTTGCATTAAATATCTTTTCAATGTAGTTGGCTATCAAAACTATTTAAATTTCTCGTAATCTAGACACAAGGCCAGCAAATGATCCATAAAATATATTGATTTCCTTTTTTTTTTTATTAAGATCTGGTAAGATAAATGCAGAGATTATATGTCCTTCAAAGCAGATTAAAATGTGTCTCTTGGACTAAATTCACCCCCTCCTAAAGTGGTGACAGCACCAAAACAAAGGCAGCGTAAACTGTCTCTAGCTCTCCCATGGCTTCATAGTGCACTCACAGATCCATGCATATAATCAGGAACATCACATTTCTCAGACTGTTGCACCGGACAATGTTGAGAGCTGTAAAGCTGTTTCTACCTCTAGAGCAGACAGAGACAGACAGGGAGCGGCAGTTAAAGGACCATTATAGGCACCCAGACCACTTCAGCTTAGTGAATTTGTCTGGGTGCCAGGTCCAGCTAGGATTAACCCTTTTTTCTGTAAACATGGCAGTTTCAGAGAAACTGATATGTTTGCCTATGCGTTAATCCAGCCTCTAGTGGCTGTCTCATTGACAGCCGCTAGAGGGCCCCCGCGCTTCTCACTGTGATTTTCACAGTGAGAAGACACCAGCGTCCATAGGAAAGCATTCATAATTTGACTTGCTGAATGCGCGCGCTGCTCTTGCTGCGCATGCGCATTCAGCCGAGGAGGAGGAGAGGAGGCGGAGAGGAGGAGGAAATCTCCCCGCCCAGCGCTGGAGAAAGAGGTAAGTTTAACCCCTTCCACCCCCTAGAGCCCGGCAGGAGGGCGACCCTGAGGGTGAGGGCACCCTCAGGGCACTATAGTGCCAGGAAAACGAGTATATTTTCCTGGCACTATAGTGGTCCTTTAAATGATAAAAAAAAGGAGCCTTTATTATTACTGGCATTTATATAGCACCAACTTCTTCCCCATCGCTTCAAAATAGTATAAAGGATAAATTTAACATCAAAGGAGACAAACAACTAGTTTTAACAGTAAAAGCAGGTTGACAAGGACCTGCTCGAACAAACTTGCAATCAAGAAAAGGCGAAGTATAGTTAAAAAGAAAAGGGTAAAAGGAAAGCAAGGAAAACGAGGAATGATGGCAATACAAAAGCACAGAGTATCGCTGATGAAAGCACAGACAAGAGGAGCAAGGGGTAGTGGGGTGGGAGAACAGGAAGAGCATGAGAGAAAGGTTAACAAAAACAGGGAGAACATTTAGCAGAGGGGAAGAAAAATAGATAGAACATGGAGTAGAATGTAAAACAGGATAGACTAGGTGCAGTAGGAAATCTTGGTATGGATTTCAGAAACAGGGTTTTGGTGTGTGGCATAGGGAGACAGAATTTAGCTTTTGGAACTTGAGAGCACAGTTATTTGCAATGTTCATAGCTCAATTCTACATGTTTGGCTGGATCTATTTTGTCATTAAGCTGTGAGCAGTGATGGATTGCTTGCATCTGTCTGACCAAGTTAGCTATAGTTCATAAATTTCAAGGAACACTATTGTGTCAGGAACACAAACACGTATTCCTGACACTCTAGTGGTAAAATCATTATTTAGGTTTCTGACCCCCCATTCCTCTCTTTGAATAGATATTTTACTCACCTTTTTTCCAGCGCTGTACTGGTCTTGCCACAGCTGGCCCCACCTCAAATTTGATAATCTCAGCCAATCCAGTGCTTTCCCATAGGAACGCTGTGCTGCTCCAATCAGCATCTCCTCATCCTGATTCATTGAATTAATGCATCTCTATGGGGAGCGTTCAGCATCTTCATGCAGAGCACACTGAGCATGCAGAGCACATTGTGCAGCCACTGACCCTGGAAGCACCTCTAGTGGCCATCTGAGTGACTAGAGGTGTTACTAGGCAGTAATGTAAACATTGCCTTTTCTCTGAAAAGGCAGTGTTTATAGTAAAAAGACTGCAGGAACATTAAAGGATCACTATAGTGCCAGGAAAACATACTCGTTTTCCTGGCACTATAGTGCCCTGAGGGTGCCCCCACCCTCAGGGTCCCCCTCCCGGGTCCCCCTCCCGCTCTCCTCCTCCTCTCCGCCTCCGATCCTCCCTTTCGGCTGAATGCGCACGCGCGGCAAGAGCTGCGCGCGCATTCAGCCGGTCTCATAGGAAAGCATTTACAATGCTTTCCTATGGACGCTGGCGTGCTCTCACTGTGATTTTCACAGTGAGAATCACGCAAGCGCCTCTAGTGGCTGTCAATGAGACAGCCACTAGAGGATTTGGAGGCTGGATTAACCCATTTATAAACATAGCAGTTTCTCTGAAACTGCTATGTTTATAAAAAAAAAGGTTAATCCTAGAGGGACCTGGCACCCAGACCACTTCATTAAGCTGAAGTGGTCTGGGTGCCTAGAGTGGTCCTTTAAGCTGTAGTCGTTCTGGTGACTATAGTGTCCTGTTAAGCCAAAGGCTTTGCTATATTAGCTTAAACATTTACAATTTTTTACAATTTCACTGTTGTTTGTAATTTGGTATGATAAATGCATTAAAAGTACTGACATTTTTGCATGCTAAACTTAGAGTAAAGGGGTAAAACTGATTTTTGTTTTATTCTGTAAATGTTTGACCTGTCACACTGAGTAGGACAACCATTTATGTGGTATTTTGCATCATTTACTTTCTCTTGCCTTATGTAAACACAATTAAACAGAGATTTTACATTTTAGCCGAGGAGGAAGAAGGAAATAGAATATGCAAACACATGTTATTGAAATTCTGGAAATTCTACACTATTATTTATATTTCAAATTATAAAATAATATATTTAAGTCTAGAAAAAGTATGGGGTAAACACAATGATTTTTTTGCTTTTTATAGCTAGAAAAAAAATACAATTATATTTATGTAAAATTAATTAATAAACACTTTCGTTGTTATGCTATAAAACTGAATAGTAGCAAATTAAATTCTAAATAACACAATTGAGGAGCCCGGTTGTGGCAAAAAGCACTTCGGGACTTAACTCTATGCGTAATGATAGTTCTTGATGTTACCGCATTTTCCACACGCAGAGGATATTTTAACTTTTTATTTTTAGGTTTATGTTGGTGTTTTTTGATTTTTTTTGTCTTTTGTCTTTTGCATTTATTATTTTGGATTTCCTTACTAAGCAGAAGTAAGTTAGAGCCTTTGGGTATGGCAGTATAAAGGTTTGGGGTTTAGTTGTGATGCCCTCAAAAGCACAGATTAGCAGTTTCTCTCCCCATTCTACCTGTTACTCTTTTTTGTTATCTATTCAGACATATACATTGTATCCTGCAATCTCAGACCCAGGCTGGTCAAATTGATAGACTTTTAAAAATTGTTGATTGATTACCATATAGTGAGAGTACGAGAGCTATATGTATGGGAGACAGATATTATGATTTGCTTTTTACGCCAAAGCCATTATAAGTAAACTAATCCCATTTTGTGGAAACTTTTCTAAGACTTTTCTAAAGATAATTGACATTTAGATTTAGATTCAAATATTTTGGTGCAAACTGTGCTATTTTACGTAATTAATAAAAGTTTGTGTCTGCATGGGCCAGTGTGTGTGTTAGTCTGCATTAATCAGTGTGTGTGTCAGTCAGTCTGCATCAATCAATGCAGGGCCGGACTGGGGAAAAAATTCGGCCGGGGCATTTTTAATTACAGCGGCCCACTGAAAAGGGGGCAGGGCCAGATAGGTTGTGTTTTGTCATCCCCAATGACAAGCACGCCCCATCTCAAAGTGAGCATGTTGGTTCAATGCTCTTCCAGGGCATGAGAAAAGGGCCCTGTATTTGATCTGCACAGCGCAAGCAAATTTAATAACATGCTTGCATTGTGTTTGCTTGAAACTTGTCTCAGGGGTTTCCGTAATTGGAATACTCAATGTATCCCATTTATGGAGACACTATGTGTTTGCTTAAAGGATATCTAGTGTGTTCATAGGGGATCCTGAGTGTGTATGTCAGAAATGTAGTCTGTGTGTAAGTGGTGCAGCATCTGTGTGTAGGGGATCTAGTGTGTGTTTGAAGGACTCAGGAGTGCGTATAGGAGATCTAGTGAGTGTGTGACTGGCGCAGTGTGTTTGGGGGGTGCTGTGTGTGTGAGGGGTGTATTGTGCATTTGTGAGGAGTATAGTGTGTGTGGGAAGGTGCTGTTTGTGTGGGGGGGTGCAGTATGTGTGTGTGAGGGTGCTGTGTGTGAAGGTGCTGTGTGTGAGGGCACTGTGCGAGGGTTCTGTGTATTTGAGGGTGATGTGTGTGTGTGTGAGGGTGATGTGTGTTGGGGTGCTGTGTGTGTTGGGGTGCTGTGTGTGTTGGGGTGCTGTGTGTGCTGTGTATGTGTTGGGGTGGTGTGTGTGTGTGCTAGGTTGCTGTATGTGTTAGGGTGCTGTGTGTGTTTTAGGGTGCTGTGTCAATGTTAGGGTGCTGGTGTTAGGGTGCTGTGTGTGTGTGTTAGGGTGCTGTGTCAATGTTAGGGTGCTGGTGTTAGGGTGCTGTGTGTGTTAGGGTGCTGTGTGTGTTAGGGTGCTGTGTGAGTGTTAGGTGCTGTGTGTGTGTTAGGGTGATGTGTCAATGTTAGGGTGCTGGTGTTAGGGTGTTGTGTGTGTGTTGGGGTGCTGTGTGTGTTAGGGTTCTGTGTCAATGTTAGGGTGCTGGTGTTAGGGTGCTGTGTGTGTGTTAGGGTGCTGGTGTTAAGGTGCTGTGTGTGTGTTAGGGTGCTGTGTCAATGTTATTAGGTGCGCGCTGGTGTTAGGGTGCTGTGTGTGTGTTAGGGTTCTGTGTCAATGTTAGGTGCTATGTTAGGGTGCTGTGTCAATGTTAGGGTGCTGGTGTTAGGGTGCAGTGTGTGTGTTAGGGTGCTATGTCAATGTTAGGGTGCTGGTGTTAGGGTGCTGTGTGTGTGTGTGTTGGGGTGCTGTGTGTGTGTTAGGGTGTTGTGTGAGTGCTACGGTGCTGTGTGTGTGTTAGGGTGATGTGTCAATGTTAGGGTGCTGGTGTTAGGGTGCTGTGTGTGTGTTGGGGTGCTGTGTGTGTTAGGGTTCTGTGTCAATGTTAGGGTGCTGGTGTTAGGGTGCTGTGTGTGTGTTAGGGTGCTGTGTCAATGTTAGGGTGCTGGTGTTAGGGTGCTGTGTGTGTGTTAGGGTTCTGTGTCAATGTTAGGGTGCTGGTGTTAGGGTGCTGTGTCAATGTTAGGGTGCTGGTGTTAGGGTGCTGGTGTTAGGGTGCTGGTGTTAGGGTGCTGTGTCAATGTTAGGGTGCTGGTGTTAGGGTGCTGTGTGTGTGTGTTAGGGTGCTGTGTATGTGTTAGGGTGCTGGGTGAGGGTGATGTGTGTGTTTGCAAGGATTTTGTATTGGGGGGAGGCAGGTAAATGGCACTATTAATGTTTTACTAAAAAATAATAAATGCATAATAATAAATAATAATAATAAATAATAAAAATAAATACATAATAATAATAAATAATAAAAATAAATAATAATAAATAATAATAATAAATAATAAAAATAAATACATAATAATAAATAATAATAATAAATAATAAAAATAAATACATTATATCCCCCCCCCTCCCACCTCCCCCTCTATTCTTACCTGTAGCCTGGAAGGGGGGGGGGGTCGTGCTCCTGCCAGCCATCCCTGGTGGTCCTCGTGGTAAGTGAACTCTAGCCCTTTGGGGCTAGAGTTCACTCTCGCGAGACCCGGCCAGTTGCCATAGCAACGGTCCGGATCTCGCGAGAGAATCCCGGCGGAGCTGGAAGTTAGAGCTCCGCCGGGTCCTCTCTCCTGGCGGCTGTCTCCCTCCCTCTCCCCCCGCCGGCGGCCGCGTTTGAGCATGTGGGCCGGTGAGGGAGATCTTTGATCTCCCCACCGGCCCTCCATGGAAGACAGCGGGGCCGGCGCTCGGATAGCGCCGGCCCTGCATAGACCGGCAGGGGAGATCCTGTGACCTCCCCTGCTGGCCTCGGCCCCACGGCCACCGCGGCCCACCGGGCATTTGCCCGGTATGCCCGATGGCCAGTCCGGGCCTGGGTGGGAGGGTCTGGGAGGGAGCGTC
>OW240914.1:57106929-57160681 GCA_933207985.1 Pelobates cultripes | reverse complement strand
TTAGACCTCAATCTATCTTTTGCCCTGCACATAGAAAAACTTGAATCTAAACTTTATCCAAAACGAGGTGCCCTGTACAGAAACAAACCCGCTTAAGCCCTACAGTAAAGGAAAAGATTGTACAGCAAATGCTGATGCCAATCATTGATTATGGGGATGTGGTAATATCTGCATCGCAATCCCACACTGATAAACTCAACACATTGTATAACTCGTTCTGCCGATTTGTGCTACAATGTAATTACAGGACCCACCATTGTGACATGCTAAAAGAACTAAACTGGCTGTCGCTGGAATCCAGACGCACCCTTCATCTTTCCAGCCTTGTGTTTAAGAGCTTTTCTGGGAAACTCCCACCCTACCTGAACAAAATGCTTTCCCCAGCTGTTTCCACCTCCTATAACCTCCGATCCAGTACAAGCACTTTATTTAGTCTACCTCAATACAAAAAGAAAGCAGCCCGATCCTCCTTCTCCTACAGAGCACCGCAATTGTGGAACGACCTCCCGCACAATTTAAAATCTTCCCTAAGTCTAGAGTCCTTTAAGAGATCCCTCTCTACATACCTCAAAACAGAATGCACGTGTCATGGTTGATTATATATTTCCTACCTGTTCTATGTTACACTTTGTATAAATTGTGTATTAATATTGTTTTTGCATTTTATTGTATCCTACTCTATCAATGCAATGTTTTGTGGACCCAGGACATACTTGAAAACGAGAGAAATCTCTATGTATCTTTCCTGGTAAAATATTTTATAAATAAATAAATAAATAAATATGGATATCAATGTGACAAATCAATACCTGTCCGCTTCCTCTTTTTTTTTATTTTAAAAGTTTATTACTTTTAATGTTTTTTTTTAAAAAATAATTACGTTTCTGTAAATATAACAAACTTTTGGAAAATGAAAAGTGATAATTTAATGGCAGTTTTCCTTTAATGCAAGAAAGAAGTATTATCTAAAACAGCAATTTATTTTTTGATGGGCATACAGTCTAAAACAAGTACCACAATAAATACAATTATAATAAATGTCTTGGATCTATATGTGTTTTGGAAAAAAAAAAAAAACTTTTACAGAGCTCTGCTGTAAAACCCCAGACAGATCTATTTTATGATGTTATATAATATTTTTTTTTAATTTTATTTCTTAACTTATTAACTAGCCATAACACAATAAGGCTAACAAACTGTGCATATAGACAAACAAAATAAAATATATTTCCTGTTCCAAAAATGTGAAAGGCCTTGTTATTTGTTGTAATGGAAACATCAGTCATGCATCAACTCTGAATTCACATTTAGAACATTTATTTACTTATCATTTAGTCTATTTGTGTTTACACAGAAAGTTCCATGTAGTAAGAATTCCATTTCATTTCATATGATGGATGTGAGGTGGATTGTTCATAGCTGTCAAAAAGTAGAAGTCCACCTAACCCAAATGTTCAGATAGGTTGGGCTAGAATAAAAGGTATGTAAATGAACACTATAGGGTCAGGAACACAAACATGTATTCCTGACCCTATTGTGTTAAAACCACCATTTAGGTGGCCCCCCCGTAAGCCTCCATATAAAAGTTTAAAACTCACCTTATTTCTAGCGTAGTGTGGGTTTGCTGGTGCTGGCCTCGCTCTCTTGGTGACATCGTCAGATTGCCTAAAATCTGCAATGGGGGCGGGGGGTGGGGGAATGCATCTCTATGAGGAAAATTCAGCCTCCCCATGCAGAGAGTGAAGACGCTGAATGACAGTGCTGCCTACTATGCAGCACTGAGCCAGGAAGCACCTCCAGAGGCCATCTGAGGAGTTGTCCCTAGGGGCAATGTAAACACTTCCTTTTCACTGAAAAGGCAGTGTGTGCATGAAAATGCCTGCATATAATGATTATACTCACCAATACAACTACAATAAGCTGTAATTGTTCTGGTGACTATAGTGTCCCTTTAATTGTAACTGAATGAGTATTACTGCAAATAGAATCAGTTCAATCAATTATTATTCACTTGTGAACATTATACTACACTTTCAATTGTCTGCCATATACCTTGAATTCATTTATCTGGATACACTGCACTTAAGTCACATGGAGTTTTTTTTTAAATTAACGTATTTGTCATTGGTTGAACATACATTTTCCCACCCAGTTAACAGAAAGAGTATGGAGGTAATGCTTTGTAAATTCAAGGATTTATGTTTTATGTTTTATGTTTCGCCCCGCGGGAGTTAGAAGAATCTCTTGGGAAAAGAACAGCAAATGAGTGAAGCCTTTGTATTTGTATAGAGGTATATGGTGCTCCTGTCCATTAAATAGGTTAGGACAGAAGGCATGGGATTATGTTTCAAAGTACAAGCTAGAGATTAGATATCCATTTAGCAGGTATGGGAACAGGAAAAGGCAGAACTCAGGCAGAAACTTTTAAAGTTTTTGGGTACTTGCCAAAGTCATACACCTAAGGCACAGGTGAGATGCAGGAATATGCTATGCTACCTAGGCAACCAAAGCCAAGTGTCACTGCAGAACATCAAGTACCCTTATCATTCTTGCATGTGCAGTTGTATTGGTAAGTTGGAAATCATTCTTCAGTGATAAATTGAAAAATGCACAGAATGACACATATCATTAAACTCAGAAAATGTATCCATATGCATGACTGTAAGCAAACAAATGGCCCTGTCCTGTACGTGCTCTGTTTATTTCTAAAGAATACTTGCATAAAACCTAAGATAATTAACCCAGAAGACTCGAGTAGGATCAATGATAAAAATGGAAAAGGACACTTTTCTATAAGAGAAGATGGTCAATGTAATCCGAAGAATATTACCCATTCGGTTTATCTCTCTCTGCCAAATATGGATTTATGTAAATACATAAACCCTTTCTCTTCTAATAAATATTAACTAGTAGGTCTGTGACCTTACTAATACATTTCAGTGACTTAAAATTTCATTTATTAATAATCTTAACATCACAACAAGTATAAAAGAAACTTCTTCTGTTGCAAAAATTTATATATCCATAAAGACATTAAAAAAGAGTCCAGACCTTATTAAAAGCTCGGCGTCCCGAGTCAGCAAGATGTAAAATGCTGAACAATTATCAAGTGATGGTCCTCTTTGAGATAAAAGTGATGGCTGGTATCGATAGGAGTCAGACCTCTCCAGACGCGTTTCTCCGCTTCGCGGCTTTCTAATGGATGCGGTCTGTCCCTTAGTATTCATTTCTATAGTATCCTCGAATCCCAGCAAATCATTAATTAGCAATATGTGTTGCAACAAAACAGATATTCTTCAAATAGCTAACGGTCATATTGTATCAAACACTTTATAAAAATTGCAAATTGTTATTTCATTTTGTACAATGTATTTGTATTCTATGTTTATTCACGTCACTATAGTAACACCCGCCCGCTCGAGCAGGTTTGAATGTAACTGCCGTTCTCAAAAAAAAGGGAAAGAAAGAGTGAGATAAAGAAAGAGTTTTATAAACGCAATTCTCCCTTTAGATCTGATCCTATCCTCATTATAATATGGATCATTACCATATTATTATATTACAACTTCAGACCATATTTATAAAAAACACATATACCAGTAGTGTCGAATTTAAGATCTAAGTCCAAATTCTGACACTGCTTCAAATAAAATGAACTCAAAACCACAAGTAAATAAACTTTAAAATGGATATATAAAAACAAGGGGGAACAATTCCTATATAAAAAAAAATTAAAAAAATTATACTAAATAATGACAAAGTTCAAACTCTGCATTTAATCCCTTGGGCTGCAACGTATCTAGTTTGTATATCCATTGCATCTCAGTGATCCCTAATTTTTTATTTTCATCTCCCCCTCTCCAGTTCTTATTGACTTTACATATCCCTTTAAAATTCAAGAGGCTCATATCTGAATTGTGTTGTTGTTTAAAATGGGCTGAAACCGAATGCTGCATATAACCTTTCTTTATGTTCAGCATATGTTCTCTAATTCTCACATACAGCTTCCTCTTGGTTCTTCCTACGTACTGGAGTCCACACGGACACTACAGTACATAGATCACATTGGTACTCTGACAGGTGATATGCTCTTTTATTTTGCAAGATTCTGTCTTTTTTTTCAGTTCTTTTTTGTGACTTCAAATACTCTCTTTGTTTGTTTATTCTTGCTTGTTTTGCATGCAATGCATTCTAAGCAGTAGAAGAAACCATTCTTTTTTATTCTAGTCATATCCTTTCTTCCTTTTAGATGGTTATTTGTAATTTTCCTTTTCATATTGGGTGCCCCCCTAAAGATGATTTTGTGTTTTTCTGGTAAACTACTAGCAAGAATTTTATCTTTTTTCAATAAATGCCAGTGTTTTGTCAATATTCTTTTTAATTGTACATTTTCTTTATTAAAGTCTAGGATAATCGCTGGAAATTTATCTTATAGAAACATAGAAACATAGAATGTGATGGCAGATAAGAACCATTCGGCCCATCTAGTCTGCCCAATTTTCTAAATACTTTCATTAGTCCCTAGTCTTATCTTATAGTTAGGATAGCCTTATGCCTATCCCACGCATGCTTAAACTCCTTTACTGTGTTAACCTCTCTTGTCTTGTCACTTGTGATTTCTCTCTATTCTTTAAAATATTTGTATGGTCTAAATTGTCTACTCTACAAATAGCATCCGCTATTTCATTACATTCATAGTTTTTTGACAGGAATTTCTTTTTTACAATACCTACTTGTTCCCAATATACTTCAAAGTCTGTACAGTTTCATCTCAGACGTCTGAATTCATTATAAGGTACATTTTTAAGCCATGTAGGTAAGTGACAGCTCTCTTTGAGGATAAAGCTGTTCACATCTACTTCTTTAAAATGTGTTTTTGTTTTAACTTTACCAGAATCTATATAAATGATGAGATCAAGAAATTCTACCTGTGTTTTACTACAGGTGGTGCTCAGTTTCACTCCCCAAGTATTTTCATTTACATACTCTAAAAATTTTTGTAGGTCTTCCCTCTCACCTTCCCATATGAAGAAAACATCATCGATATATCTTTTATATCTGTGAATATTCGTATTCCAGGGATGTGCGTTCCAAATGTAATTATCTTCCCAATCCCCCATGAACAGGTTAGCAAAACTTGGGGCAAAAATATGGATTTATAGTGACACTTAGACATGTTAATTCTGTGCCTTCTAAATTATGATTTATCTGAATTTTGGGTGATTGGCAACTAATCTAAAGAAGAAAACTAAATGGACAATGCACAAACTGTTTGATTTGTTTTGGGATTCAGAGTTATGTCCACGATGCCCCCCAAAAAAGAAGAGATTGGTGATGGAAAAAAAGATGTCCGATAGAGAGAACAAAAGGAGAATCAGAATTATATATATATATATATATATATATATATAAACATCCAAAATCTGGCACTCTGCCCACAAAGTGTTAAACAATTATAAACACCAAGGTGCTTCTCCAAACGAGTATATAAAATGCAAAAAACGAGAGCACTCACTGGATTTGATATATAAGTACTTGTATTTTAAATGAACATACCAATCGACGTTTCGACCGTCTCGCGGTCTTTATCAAGATGTCCCCACAGTGTGACAAATCATCATTATATAGTAGTGAAAAATAAACTTACCCAATCATCAAAGTGATCAATAACCGATGTTGAAACCGTCATGTGATAGACGTCCACTGGCGCGCGCCATTGCGTGCGTGGTGACGTCATATCACATGACCCCAGTGAACCGGGTTGCCTAGTGACAATCCCAGCGTGTGCAACATATCAATAAAAACATCAAGGAGGATCTATAACAATATCACAACATTGAATGCATGGCCACAAATTTACAATACATAGTATACCACATTAGAACTGATTCAAAGTATTTCTCTATCTGATAACTGTTTCCTAAATAACCGAGCTGAATTAAAAGACGCTAAAATTAGTGATCAATCCATAATAATTATGCCCAAACAAAAATATATGTATGCATGTAGACGAGGAACAACCTTTATCAGATGAAATGATATCAAAATCACAAGATTGTGCAAAATTAATCAATTTGCAAAAACCCTCATTATATATTAGTTATGTTGCTGTGAAAAACTGCTTCTTAACGTTGTACTGTGTAATAAGAAATCTGTACAGGCTAAACCGTAAATTGCAATTTATGATTTCTCAACCTTAATGTAACCTATTAAGGGTTCCTATCCCTAACTCTTAATAAATGAGAGGATCTCGGCAAGGAGCTATGACTACCCACAGAGGTACAGTGTGGGTCTTTTGTGAATTATGTGACCAACGTTACGGTGATGTATATATGTATATAATGTGAAAATATATGGTGTGTGAAGTGATGTGTTGTGAATTGCTAAATGTGAAATACGTATAAAAATATAAAAAATATGAAAAATGTGAAAACTCACTCGGTCCACTAGAAATACCACAATCAATCTACACAGGGTATGTATGTGTTACTGATGGTATATAATATCATCAGTGTGAATAAGAGTATTCTGGAGTCTAAAATAAGACCAGAACACATGTGTATGAGAACTGCATGTTACAAAGGTGTCTAAAAGTGCCAACCTCACCTAATACATAGACCTCTGTGTCTTGGATATCAAACAAGGGATAGGATAGCTAACACTTCTCGGTCAAAGAGAACAGTAAATCAATATGATAATCACTTCAATCACTAGACCAAGGCCCGATTTTTTTTCTCAAAAATCAACGAGTATTCAAAAAACAATTGAAAGAGTTATACTCATTCAGTCCCCGTGGTTGCACCGTGTCCAAATGTTTGATCCAAAAAGTTTCTCGCTGTAAAAGTCTTTGAGATCGGTCTCCGCCCCTCATCAAAGGTGGAACTTGATCGATGGCAATAAATCTCAACGTTGGTAAACGATGCTGAAATTCTAAGAAGTGTTTCGCAACTGGCTTCTCTGTTTTACCATCACGAAAGGCCGTCATGATCCCTGATCTATGTCCCCGGATCCGATCTCGTAGTGTCATGTCAGTTTTGCCCACGTAATATTTCCCGCAAGGGCATGAAATCAAATAGATCACATGATCGCTTAAGCAGGTAATTCTATGCTTAATTTGTATCCTCTCGCCTGTGTGTGGATGTGCAAACGAAGAACCAGTGAGCATATGTCCACAGGTAACACAGCCTGAGCACTTAAAACAGCCTTTCCGGATATTATCTGTTAGAGGACTATAGGATTTTAAGATGTCAGTCTTGACCAGAATATCCCTAAGGTTTCTGTTTCGTTGAAACGCAATCCTTGGAGAGTGAGTAAACTTTTGATTTAACGTCTTGTCCGAAGATAAAATATCCCATCTTCTCCTGATGGTTTGTGAAAATTTTGAACTTTGGGCGTGATACTGTAATGGAATCGTGATGCCTTGATTCTTCTTTCTATCCTTTCTGTCTATGCCTTTAAAGATTTTTTCAGCTTTCTCCAGACATTTATGTAAGATGTTACGTTTATATCCCCGTTCCAAGAAGGATCTGGTCATTGCCTCCAATTGTGCTGTGCAGGTATCACTGTCGGAATTGTTTCTGAATACCCTTAGAAATTGTGAAATTGGAAGGGAATTTTTTAAGGATGCAGGATGGAAACTAGTCGCATATAACAGCGTGTTCCGATCTGAAGGTTTCCTGTATAGTTGGTAACCAATTTTAGTATTATTGCGGTAAATTTCCACATCTAAAAACTGAATCCTCTCTGTGTGGTGTGTTAAAGTTAATTTAATTGGTGTGTCAAGATTGTTTAAATCTGTTATCATAGTCTCCAATTCTAATGCTGTCCCCTTCCATAGAATAAAAATGTCATCGACAAATCTATGATATTGAATTAGTTTCTCCGTGTATTGTGGCAAAATATGCGTACTTTCGTACTCAAACATAAAACTGTTAGCGTATGTTGGAGCTATAGCCGATCCCATCGCTGTTCCTGTTTCTTGGATGTAAAAAGATCTCTCAAAGCGAAAATAGTTATTCGACAACGTTAAGTGTAATCCCTCCATTAAAAATTCAATGGGGGGTCCATCATAAACCTTTGACTGTATCAATAACTTCCGCATCGCATCAATGCCCTTATCATGTGGTATCACCGTATATAGGTTCTTTACGTCTGCCGTGGCAAAAATATAATCAGGATCCAATAGGTTGCATTTTTCAATTTTATTCAAAAAATCTTGCGTGTCTCTTAAGCATGTGTGGATCTGTGTTACAGTAGGTTTGCAATAAAAATCCACAAATTTGGCGATGGGTTCCAGTATACCCATCCGGGCAGAGACAATCGGTCTCCCAGGTGGTTTTTGAAGATCCTTATGTATCTTTGGTAATGTGTACAAAATAGGGATTTTAGGATGTTTGTTCAATAGGAATTCTGCAGAGTTGGAATCTAGCCATTTTGCCGTTACTCCTAATGTAATCCACTTAGAAATTTTGTTTAAAATCTTGGACGTTGGATCAAACGACATTTTCTTGTAAGTTTTTGCATCAGATAATTGGGATAAAATTTCTTGCCTATAATCCTCATAATCCTGGAGCACAATCGCCCCTCCCTTGTCCGCTGGTCGAATGATTATTTGATCATCATCACTCAATTCCTTGAGAGCGGCTCTCTCTGTTCTAGTGAGGTTGTCTGGTCTTTGTGGAGAATTATGTACTATTTTGTTAATATCCGTTCTTAGAATTGAAGAGAAGGTCTTGATGGAGTGATGCATATTTTTAGGTTCCCACGTACTTTTCAGTTTGAATGGATTTGACATTCTTGGTGTTTCTGTGCTATGTAAAGCTTGAATATTTAAAATCCGATTCATTTTGTATAATTCAATTTCAATCTTGAACGGATCTGGCTTAATTGATGGTACAAAAGTAAGTCCCTTAGACAATAGTCTGATATGATCATTATTGAGTATTTTTGAAGATAAATTGATAACAGGATTTAATTCCTCTTGTACGGAGGTTTGGACCTGGTGTTTATAAATTTTATTCCTTTGTCCTCTTCTAATTGGTCTCCATCTTTTGAACCTCTCCTTGGGCGGATCATTCTGCCTGGGGGATCGTTGGTGTGTTGTTCCAGCTCTAAAAAAGTAGTAGATCTGGTTGACTGCGTGGATCTCATGTTGGCACCTTGGTTTGGTTCCAATCTGGTGTCTGTTTCTGAGGTTGAATCTGCTGAACTTGTTTCAATGGAAATGAATTGAGGTTTGCGAATACGTTGTTTATTTCTGTTAAAAGTTGGTCTTCGTCTTTCTCCACTAATCCAGTGATACACCTGATGGTGTGTATAATCAAAATTTACTTTCTCAACCTTCTGTTTCTTAAATCTAATGAGATCGTTCCGATATCTCATGATTTCATCCTGTAGTTTCATAAGGTGTTGGGTGGAGGTTGTTGCATTAAGCGTGGTTACATGTAGCAACTCAAACTTGTTAATTGATTCCTTAGTGAACACCAATTCATTTTTAACCTCTTCCACCACAATAATCATCCAGTCTAATGAGCACTTGTTAGCAATCCCCATCCATTTTTTACAAAATTCTGGGTTCTGCCTCCCAATTGTGGGTGCATTTTTCACCCTAAAGCCTCTAGGAATTCTCTTTGCTCGATAATAATCGGAAATAAAAATACCGTGAAGATCCAGATCTACTTCACGTCTCTTTAACTTCATTAAATCATTATATAAATCTTTAATGGTATCTGTATGTGTTAAATCAGCAGTGGTATTTGGCCATAGAATATTTTCAGCATCATGTGCTGAGATTTGTACAATTTCAGCAGTATCTGCTAGGGCTCCAGCCCTCAAAAGAAAATCCTCCATGAAAACCTTGATAAAAGAAGTTTACTCAATCCAATCCTTTTCAGAATTTCTTAAAGAAAGCTGGAGGTGCAACAGAAGGTGTGTGCTCACACCAAATATATAAACATCCAAAATCTGGCACTCTGCCCACAAAGTGTTAAACAATTATAAACACCAAGGTGCTTCTCCAAACGAGTATATAAAATGCAAAAAACGAGAGCACTCACTGGATTTGATATATAAGTACTTGTATTTTAAATGAACATACCAATCGACGTTTCGACCGTCTCGCGGTCTTTATCAAGATGTCCCCACAGTGTGACAAATCATCATTATATAGTAGTGAGAAATAAACTTACCCAATCATCAAAGTGATCAATAACCGATGTTGAAACCGTCATGTGATGGACGTCCACTGGCGCGCGCCATTGCGTGCGTGGTGACGTCATATCACATGACCCCAGTGAACCGGGTTGCCTAGTGACAATCCCAGCATGTGCAACATATCAATTAAAAACATCAAGGAGGATCTGTAACAATATCACAACATTAAATGCATGGCCACAAATTTACAATACATAGTATACCACATTAGAACTGATTCAAAGTATTTCTCTATCTGATAACTGTTTCCTAAATAACCGAGCTGAATTAAAAGACGCTAAAATTAGTGATCAATCCATAATAATTATGCCCAAACAAAAATATATGTATGCATGTAGACGAGGAACAACCTTTATCAGATGAAATGATATCAAAATCACAAGATTGTGCAAAAAAAAAGAAGAATCAAGGCATCACGATTCCATTACAGTATCACGCCCAAAGTTCAAAATTTTCACAAACCATCAGGAGAAGATGGGATATTTTATCTTCGGACAAGACGTTAAATCAAAAGTTTACTCACTCTCCAAGGATTGCGTTTCAACGAAACAGAAACCTTAGGGATATTCTGGTCAAGACTGACATCTTAAAATCCTATAGTCCTCTAACAGATAATATCCGGAAAGGCTGTTTTAAGTGCTCAGGCTGTGTTACCTGTGGACATATGCTCACTGGTTCTTCGTTTGCACATCCACACACAGGCGAGAGGATACAAATTAAGCATAGAATTACCTGCTTAAGCGATCATGTGATCTATTTGATTTCATGCCCTTGCGGGAAATATTACGTGGGCAAAACTGACATGACACTACGAGATCGGATCCGGGGACATAGATCAGGGATCATGACGGCCTTTCGTGATGGTAAAACAGAGAAGCCAGTTGCGAAACACTTCTTAGAATTTCAGCATCGCTTACCAACGTTGAGATTTATTGCCATCGATCAAGTTCCACCTTTGATGAGGGGCGGAGACCGATCTCAAAGACTTTTACAGCGAGAAACTTTTTGGATCAAACATTTGGACACGGTGCAACCACGGGGACTGAATGAGTATAACTCTTTCAATTGTTTTTTGAATACTCGTTGATTTTTGAGAAAAAAATCGGGCCTTGGTCTAGTGATTGAAGTGATTATCATATTGATTTACTGTTCTCTTTGACCGAGAAGTGTTAGCTATCCTATCCCTTGTTTGATATCCAAGACACAGAGGTCTATGTATTAGGTGAGGTTGGCACTTTTAGACACCTTTGTAACATGCAGTTCTCATACACATGTGTTCTGGTCTTATTTTAGACTCCAGAATACTCTTATTCACACTGATGATATTATATACCATCAGTAACACATACATACCCTGTGTAGATTGATTGTGGTATTTCTAGTGGACCGAGTGAGTTTTCACATTTTTCATATTTTTTATATTTTTATACGTATTTCACATTTAGCAATTCACAACACATCACTTCACACACCATATATTTTCACATTATATACATATATACATCACCGTAACGTTGGTCACATAATTCACAAAAGACCCACACTGTACCTCTGTGGGTAGTCATAGCTCCTTGCCGAGATCCTCTCATTTATTAAGAGTTAGGGATAGGAACCCTTAATAGGTTACATTAAGGTTGAGAAATCATAAATTGCAATTTACGGTTTAGCCTGTACAGATTTCTTATTACACAGTACAACGTTAAGAAGCAGTTTTTCACAGCAACATAACTAATATATAATGAGGGTTTTTGCAAATTGATTAATTTTGCACAATCTTGTGATTTTGATATCATTTCATCTGATAAAGGTTGTTCCTCGTCTACATGCATACATATATTTTTGTTTGGGCATAATTATTATGGATTGATCACTAATTTTAGCGTCTTTTAATTCAGCTCGGTTATTTAGGAAACAGTTATCAGATAGAGAAATACTTTGAATCAGTTCTAATGTGGTATACTATGTATTGTAAATTTGTGGCCATGCATTCAATGTTGTGATATTGTTATAGATCCTCCTTGATGTTTTTAATTGATATGTTGCACACGCTGGGATTGTCACTAGGCAACCCGGTTCACTGGGGTCATGTGATATGACGTCACCACGCACGCAATGGCGCGCGCCAGTGGCGTCTATCACATGACGGTTTCAACATCGGTTATTGATCACTTTGATGATTGGGTAAGTTTATTTCTCACTACTATATAATGATGATTTGTCACACTGTGGGGACATCTTGATAAAGACCGCGAGACGGTCGAAACGTCGATTGGTATGTTCATTTAAAATACAAGTACTTATATATCAAATCCAGTGAGTGCTCTCGTTTTTTGCATTTTATATATATATATATATATAATCTTCTATATTCTACTCTTTTTTTATCTTGATCTGTGAAGCAAATGGTGAAAATGCACCTATCACTATACTGCAATATATATATATATATATATATATATATATATAAAGTAACAAATGTAGCTGCACTCACGGTCCGTAGTTAAAATCTTCAATTCTTTATTGATTCATTTTAAAATTGGATCAACGTTTCAGTCCCCCTTGTGGACTTTTCTCAGGATCAGAACTGAATATTTTAACTACAGACCGTGAGTGCAGCTACACTTGTTACTTTTTCTGGATACATTTGAGCCTTGGCTTGCACCTGGCAATTTACTTATTTATGTTCAGCTTGAGTGCAGGGACATCTTCTGTTTATATATATATATATATATATATATATATATATGTATATATATATATATATATACATATATATATATATATATATACAGGGCCAGCTTAAGAGCCCAGTGGACCTGGTGCTGACAATTATGAGGGGCCTAAGTACAGAATCTTATCGAACAAAAACACTAAAACAGTCATACCTCTCAAGCGTTATGTATCTGGTAGAGATGTTGCAGAAGGGAAACTAATAGCATGCAGCCATAAGAAAACTCTGATTCTCTTAAAATATGCTAATCTCTCTCTAATTTATCCTTTCAAGTAAATCCATACCCCCCCCTAACAGCAGTGTCCAGTGAAGTAGGAAATCAATGGGTGGTGTAAAAGGGTGGGCCACTAACGTGGATCATGTAACCAGAACAGTGTCCCTATGTATCACAGTGTCTCAGTGTCCCATGTCTCCCAGTGTCCCCATGTCTTTGTCCCTATGTTGCCCAGTGTCCCATAGTGTCTATGTCCCCATGTCTCCCAGTGTCCCCATGTCACTAGAGGACACAAAGACATGTGGACACTGGGAGACGTGGGGACACTTAGACACTAGGAGACATGGGGACACTGAGACACTAGGGACACTCGCTGGGAGTCATGGGGACACTGAGACACTTAGGGACATTGAGCCCCTAGTGTCTCATTGTCCTCATGTATCCCAGTGTTCCCAAGTGTATCAGTGTCCTTGTGTGTGTCTGTTTCCCCAAGTGTCTGTGTCCCCATGTCTTCCAGCATCCCCTAGTGTCTCAGTGTTTCCAGGTCTCAGTGTTCCCATGTGTGTCTGTGTCCCCATATCTCAGTGTCCCCATGTCTCACAGTGTCCCCTGAAGGAATATTGACCCCTTAAGGACACATGACATGTCATGATTCCCTTTTATTCCAGAAATTTGGTCCTTAAGGGGTTAAACAATTACTCTGTCAGTATTGTTTAGAACTTCTTACAAAACATAACTGAAAGGAAGTCACAAGCCATGACAGTTTCTATGTATCAGGAAATGCCTAACCACAATGTATATGTGATATTTTGTAAGATTAGATTATTGAATGTAACAGCAGAAACTACTTCCTCATTTATGTATCTTGTGTAACCTTTTTGTAGCCTTTTGTAATCAATATTCGTGACAAGTATAGTATAAATATAGCGAGTCTTGAATAAACGATCAGAAGACTCTTGGAAAGCAACCTTGTGTCCGTCTCGTTATTTTGCTTCCATAATTCTTCCCTGAATTCAGCTGACAATCGAGGGTTGGAGAATCGTGGCCAGAGGGACCGAGTCACCAGATTAGCAGATTTACCTTTCAGCTTGGTGTCAGAAGTGGGATTGTAGCCAAACCATTGTGGGTGAGTAGTAATTCCTTGTGTCTATCTTGACGCCCTGAATCTATGATCCCCATGGTTTTGTAAGTCTACATCATTTTAGGAAAGGTTATTTAGTATATGTGTTTTATGTGACTCAGTTTTACATAAGGTCCCGTTTAAATTAGTCTAGTAAGGGAACTAGACAGAGAGATATATATTTCTAGTAAGTGAGCTAGATAGGCCTAGTAAGAGAACTAGACAGTAATAAGGTGTTTATAAGTAAATAGACAAATGATTTAGTATATAAGTGAATATACTAGGATAAAGAAACGTGTACACAAGAAATAGGCTCACCTTGTCCACCCTCTAATTGTCATTAGTTAAATCTTGTGGTGATTGTAAGTGTGAATAAGTGTTTGAAAGATTTGCCCTAGGAATGGGAAATAACCAGTCCATTGATTATCCTGCACCACACCCTGGGGAGTCATGTGTAAGATATGTGTCCCGTGTTAGTCCTAGTGGCAGTTACCATACTATTCCCTTTGTGACCAATCTTGCAGGATGGTCAGAAGTTATGGAATCTGCAAATCCTTTTCCTAGATTGGGGGCCAATGATGAATACCATATGAATATGGTTAAGGGTCTTTTGTCTGGGTGACAAAGTTGCATGGCCATGGTACGGTCCAGATCCAGATTGGAATAAGGACTACATGGAAAAGGGAGGCATACAATGGTTGAGAATAGCGTCCCATTGGTACCCCACTGATCCTACTGGAAAAGTGTTAAAAGGTAAAAAGAAATTTGAAGCCTCACAAAAAGGTATCTGTCCACCAGATCACGTAAAGTGTCCACCAGTTACTATTAGTGCCCCCTCGCCACCTCCACCACCCCCATATGATTCTTCCATTACCTCAAAACCTATTTTTATTTCACCATCCACTGGTACTTATCCATCACTTACCCATTTAAAATCCCAGCCAACAAAGGATAAGAACAGTAGTAATACTTCAGAAACTAATATAGATGATGATGATGACCTTCTGATGGCTATTGCCACAGAGGTTACCAACAGAAAAGGCATTTTAAGTGTTAAAAATTTAAAATATTCTGAGTTTGATCAGAAAGATAAGATCATTCTAAAAGATCATGAAATAGATGACACAGAAACCCATACCATGCAGACAAGGTCCAAAACTAGGCAAGCACAACAACAAGACTCTGATAGTGAAGGGTCCATGCCACCAATAGAGAGGGACAGTATAGATAGTGACCATGAGGAAGGTTCTAAAAACAATAAATCACTCTCAGCAAATGTCCAAGTTGTAGGGTTCTCTGGACAACATAAGAACAAGCCTCCAAAGGATTCATTTCCTTTTATGACAGTAGGGTCTCAACTAATAATGAAACCCCTCCCGCCCAGTGTTCTCAGAGATATTGTTAAAGGCTCACCGGACCCTAGAAAAAACCCCTCAGCTTGTTTGATGTATTTAAAAAGAAGTTGTCAAGGCCAAAATATGACTCAAATTGATATAAGACTTATTATTGATGGCATTCTGGGATATGATTCAGAATCCGGTTGGGAATGGAGTAAAGTACCCAGTATAGATATTCCAGATACAGGAACCATGATTACCACAGGAGCCTTTACTACCCATGATATTTATAAATTAACCACCAAAGAAGGACAAGATAATATGTGGGATGAGATTAGTAAAGAGCTATTTAGATTGTATAAGGACAGTTCCTCAATGACCTCTGCTTTATCTTGTAAACAACTTAAGCATGAGAGTATTGTTGTATATGTTAAAAGATTTTTTAAGTGTTGGAAGGAAGAGGCAGGATTGTCCTCTGATAACCAAATGGACGTCCTTAAACTACAGACTTGCATTGGTAATATGCTACCGGCATACAGTTTACTTGTGAAGCAATTAATCTCAGAATGGCCCTCACTCCCTAGTAAGGAATTCCTAGTTAAAATCCAAGAGAAGGATAATGCTGGGTGTTTTGACTTTCCACCACAAGGTCCACAGGGCCCTCCTAAGTCTAATGCTTTCATTGTCCAAGGGTTGGCACACTCCAATATCCTAGATGCTAGACCAAGAGGTTGGGATGGAGCTTATAGAACCAGGCAACGAGGTGGTTATTCAAGAGGGGGGTTTTCTCAGAGAGGTAGATACCAGGGACCTCCCTATCAAGACCGCTCGACCTGTTTTAATTGTGGCCAACAGGGACACTGGCGTAGTTCCTGTCCTTTCCCACCCAAGTCCACAAATCGCCAACAGACCTCTACTAATCAAACCACTGCCAACCCATATTCACAGTCAATTATAAATCCACAACACCAGTCACAACACCAGTCACAACAACAGCAGCCCCAGAACCAAGTTTCCCACCATATTCCATGGCCCCAATAGGGCTGCCCGGAAGGTGACACCCCTGCCTTTCTCCAGTTGTCCAACAATAGTATGTCACAACCCTTCTATGTTTTACACATAGAGGGGAAACCTATTCCCTTTTTGGTAGATACTGGAGCCACTTGCTCCAGTATCTGCATGTCATACTATGAGGGGCCAAGAACAAAAGCAGAACCTTCTGTGGGAATTAATGGAGTGTCGACATCTACATTTTGTACCCCACTTCTCTCTGTCTTCTGTCCTCTGAATTCTTTTCACACTACACACTCTTTTCGTCTAATCCCTAACTGTCCTGTCAGCCTTCTGGGAAGGGATCTCCTAGGCATTTTAGGGGCCACTATTACATGTTCAAACACAGGTGGGTTAGATTTATTCATGTTTTCTTCTGAGTCTGTTGACCTCTCCCTTGTCCCTTCTTCTGTTTGGGCATCTTCTAAACTAGATGTAGGTTTTGTTAACTGCACTCCTTACAAAGCTAAGCTAAAGTTCAATGACCCTATCTACCTCAAACAGTATCCATTGTCTGATTCCAAGATCAAAGGTATTAAACCTATGATTGAATCCTTTCTCTCCCAAGGTATTCTAATACCCACTGTTTCACCTTACAATACACCTATTAACCCAGTCCCTAAAGGAGAAGGATATAGATTAGTTCAAGATTTTAGGGCATTAAATGCACTTATCACCCCCATTGCACCCATTGTCCCAGATGTAGTTTCTCTCATCACTGCCATCCCTCATGATGCTACATGTTTTACAGTTATAGATCTCAGCAATGCATTTTTTTCTGTACCTGTACACCCGGAGACACAGTTGTTGCTCGCTTTCACTTTTGAAGGACAACAACTTACATGGACTAGACTCCCCCAAGGCTATGTGGATTCACCAGCAGTTTATTCTCTGGTACTCCAGCATACTCTCAAAGCATGGTACCCCAGTCATGGTTCAGTCCTATTGCAATATGTTGATGATCTACTTTTGTGTAGCCCGAGTCGTGAAGCATGTGTTAGTGACACCATCAGTCTGCTCAAACATCTGGCAGCTGAGGGTCACAAGGTTGCAAAACACAAAATGCAGTTGTGTTTACCACAGGTTGCCTATCTGGGTTTTGTTCTGGCTGCTGGTACCAGACGATTGAGTCCCAAGAGAGTAGAGACCATTCAGCGGATCCCAATGCCTGTTACTAAAAGGGAGTTGCTCACCTTCCTTGGCATCATTAATTATTGCCGTCAATGGATCCCTGAGTGTTCTCACTATGACTCCATGTTACGAAAATCAACCACAACCGATAGCCCTGATATTGTCTGTTGGTCCCCAGACATGAAAAATGCATTTTTGGTTCTCAAAGTGTCTATTGTTCAAGCTCCGGCTCTGGGCCTGCCGCTGTATACTAAACCATTTCATGTATATGCTAAGGACAATTGTAAAACCATGGCTGCCGTCTGTGCTCAAGAGCATGGAGGTGGTTTACGCCCCGTAGCGTTTTTTTCCAAAGTCATGCCCATGCCCGTGCAAGGAATGCCGGCCTGTCTCCGGGCATTGGCAGCATGCGCCATGGCAGTTGAAACTGCTGCCACTATCACTCTGGGTCACCCCACTATTTTACATACTTCGCACCAGGTCCAGCACTTACTCAAACACCTTACCACACAACACATGACAGCTCAACGCCTTAGTGGATATGAGATCATTCTCCTCAACACACAGAATTTATCCATTGTTTACACACCACAAGGAGCAGGCCTCATGGCTGTTTTACATGCTATTCTCTCTTCCTCCTCCACTTCTACCTTATCTACCTCTGACCCCACTTCCAGCTTTGACCCTTTTCTTACACACGATTGTCTGGACTCTATCCACCATCAAACTTCTCCCAGACTTGACTTATTATCCACCCCTCTCCCTGATCCAGATGCTGAAAATATTTTTGTCGATGGTTCTTGCTCCCGACCCTCAGATGGTGTTTATCTTTCAGGTTATGCTGTTGTTCAACTGCCTGACTTCATTCTTGAATCAGGCTCACCTCCATTCTCCTCTGCCCAATCATGTGAATTGTTTGCCCTTACACGAGCATGCCTCTTGTTCCGAAATAAAAAGGTTAATATCTATACTGACTCACGCTATGCTCATGGTGTGGTCCATGATTTTGGTGTTATTTGGCAACGTCGTGGTTTTGTGGGTGCTGATGGCAAACCTATTGCCCACGGTGCCCTAATTACCGATTTACTCAATGCTATTAAGGCTCCCCTGCAGGTTGCCATTATCCATTGTAAAGCACATACCCTTGGAAAAGACTTTGTCTCACAGGGTAATGCCCTGGCAGACAAAGCAGCAAAAGAGGCTGCTCTTGTTTATCCTACAGATCCAGGTAGTAACACTCATCTAGTTGACACTTTTCCTCTTTTACCACCTTCATGCCCTGATGTTTCCCTACTTTCCCAATTACAATCATTTGCCACGCAAACTGACCTGGACTTTTGGAAAACACATGGTTTGGAGAAAGATCATTTTAATCTTTACTCCAAAGAGGGGAAGATAGGTATCCCTGAGGCTAGTTCAGCCATTTTTATTAGTCAGGCACATGGTACGGGCCATAGAAGCATGGCAAACACTATGAAAACCCTGCAAGATTCTTTTTGCATTAATAACCTTCGCAAACATGTTCAACAATTCTTACAATCATGTGAACCATGTATGAGAGCCAATCCAAACACACCCAACAAACCACAGCATGACCACCTTCCACCACCTACTGCACCTTTTACACATTTACAAATCGATTTTACCCATATCCCAAGAACAGGGAAACACCAACAATATTTACTGGTCATTGTTGACCAGTTTAGCCGCTGGCCCGAGGCATTTGTAACAAATAAAGAAGATGCCAAAACGGTAGTTAAAATTCTAGCTACAGAAATCATACCACGGTATGGATGCCCATTACAGATTAATTCAGACAATGGGCCTGCATTTGCAAGTAAAGTGACACAGGAATTGGCTAAATGGCTTCAGATCACATGGAAATTCCATATTCCATATCATCCACAGAGTTCAGGGGTAGTGGAAAGAATGAACAGAACTATTAAGGAGAAATTACTTAAAGCTACTACAGGCACATGGGTGAATTGGACTAAATATCTTCCAGCTATTTTAGCTGAGATAAGAATGACTCCCCACAAGGTGACCAAATTATCTCCTTTTGAGATCCTTATGGGACGCCCTTTTCCCACTCCTTGGGCCAAGGAACCGCTTGTAATAATGCCTGGTGATTTGCAACTAATACAGGAACAATATGTGCATGAATTGTTGATTAAATTGAACGGTATATATGGCAATGTCTCTTCGCAGTTTCCTTTGCCTTCACAGAAACCAACTCATCCCTTCAAACCTGGAGATGTGGTGTATATCAAACAGTTAAGTCGTCATAAGAAGGGAGGATATCCATTTGGACCACCAACCACCATCATCGCTGTGACCCGGACGGCCGTCCTCACAGATTCCCAGGACCTTTGGATCCATGCATCACGAGTTAAGTTGAGCAAAGACAAAGACAAAGACAAAGACAAAGGCAAAGACAAAGACAAAGACCAAGATAGAGATATCAACCAAGAGTCTGACCATGAAAGATCTGGATGTCAGATTCCTGATTGTCCTTCTGATTATTTCCTTATGCATCTTTCTCCCGATCTTTTTGATCAGTGATTGCTACTACCATCCTGAAAACCCTACAATACCTCTCTGTAAGACCACACACAGTATTGACCAAAGAGGGGCTCACCACACTTCTAACTATTCTGTTCGAGTAAAAAGAAGCCTCCAACATATGCTACAAAGCCCTCCCACTGACAATAAACCCCAAGTGATTATAATTAAGGGAACTGATAATAACTACCAATTTTGGTTCAATTCATCAAGTACATCAGTGGCAACTTTCACATTTGACTATTGTAATATAGTAGTCTGCCCCACGGTTCATTGGCAATGTAATATGTATGCCGCCAGACATTCCACGTATATATGTGTCACCGATAATTACTGGGGAAATAATTGTGATTCTTGGGGCTCAGTTGGATGGAACACCGGGACAGATTGGGGTTATAAGCCAAAAAATGCATTAGATAAAAAGGATATGAATGGGAAGTCCCTCTTGACTAGAATGACCCTAACAAAACCAGGTACATGTACCCCTACAGGACAAACTGGGCATTCCATGAAATTGACCTTAAATATTGAAAACCCCAGTCCTGGAGATCAAGGTACCTATATTCTCAGTACCTTTTTAAGAGGAGGTATTGGAGGTAATCGAGGAAAATTCCAGTTAAAAGATATGTGGAACTCTTCAGAATGGGAGAGTCTCACCTCTAGACAAACCCTTGTTAATCCTCTAAAGCCCCATATTCAAACCCTTGGTGATATGATGGCCATAGCAGATCCCACGTTTGGCGATACCATAGCGTTAGAAACAGGGTATACAGATACAAACCTATGGCTGGAATGGATGAGATATAATGCCCATTCCAACAATAGGTCAAACTGTTATGTATGTGGTAGTGCCAGACCTCATCTAGGAACTGTACCTTTACATGTCCCTGATGAGTACTGGGAATGTTTCCTAAGTTTGTTTTCAGGTACCACTGTTAATACTACAGGATGTGAAGAATGGAAAAAGGGTCACCCTATTGGTGAACCCAAGTTTAAATTAAATGATGTTGTCTCAATATACCCTGGTAATTATACTTGTTTTCAGGGAAATAATAATGGTAAGGTTGGTAAACAATTTGATAACTTCTCTTCAGGATTCTGCTCCGCCTACAGTAATATTACCTTAGTGAATCAAACACAATCTGTTGGAGACGTTTATTGGATATGTGGAGATATGAAAATACGTTCTAGACTCCCCACTCCCTGGAGAGGAGAATGTGCCCCAGCCAAAATAATCATGCCCCTCCATATATTTGGCGACTCTCTACCTGAAACTAAGGTTGTAACTAATTCCACAAGAAGGAAAAGGGAATCCCCACAAGGTAGTTTCGACCCACATATCTATCTAGATGCCATTGGTATTCCAAGAGGGGTCCCTAATGAATTTAAAGCTAGAGATGAGGTAGCAGCAGGATTTGAATCAATATTTCCCATTATAACAGCTAACAAGAATGTTAACTGGATTAATTATATATATTATAATCAGCAAAGATTCGTAAATTATACACGAGATGCATTACAAGGTCTTGCTGAACAATTACAGGCTACCTCACAAATGACTTTTCAGAACAGAATGGCCCTTGATATGATTTTAGCAGAAAAGGGAGGAGTCTGTAAATTACTTGACTCCGGTGTTTGTTGTACCTATATTCCAGAGAACACTGGCCCTAATGGTAAAGTAACCCTAGCTATAAAGAAATTGGAAGACCTGTCCATAGAAATGAAGAGGAATTCAGGTATTGATCACCCATGGGCAGATATGTTTAAGTTTGACAGTATCCTAGACTGGTTAAAGAATATTGCAATACTTATTGTTATGGTTCTGATCCTTGCTCTACTTGTTTATGCTATTTTCAAGATTATTGTATTCTGCATTTACAAACATACACGCAACACTGTTCCTGTAAAATCCCCAGCTTGCTATGATGAGTATCTCCAAATGTATACACATAACCGAAGCAATGGTGTACATGCTGATACAGATCTATAAGTTTGTGGTACTGGTCAGATGCCTAGTCCTATGCTATGGGAATAGTGGCCGAAGACATAATGAAAGACCTGCAGGATTGGCTAGCAATCCTGAATATACCATGGCAGATGGCTGGTTGTCTGACCAGGACTCCTTAAATAGGGTATGAGCAAGATATTGCTCAAAGAGGGGAAAATGAAGGAATATTGACCCCTTAAGGACACATGACATGTCATGATTCCCTTTTATTCCAGAAATTTGGTCCTTAAGGGGTTAAACAATTACTCTGTCAGTATTGTTTAGAACTTCTTACAAAACATAACTGAAAGGAAGTCACAAGCCATGACAGTTTCTATGTATCAGGAAATGCCTAACCACAATGTATATGTGATATTTTGTAAGATTAGATTATTGAATGTAACAGCAGAAACTACTTCCTCATTTATGTATCTTGTGTAACCTTTTTGTAGCCTTTTGTAATCAATATTCGTGACAAGTATAGTATAAATATAGCGAGTCTTGAATAAACGATCAGAAGACTCTTGGAAAGCAACCTTGTGTCCGTCTCGTTATTTTGCTTCCATAATTCTTCCCTGAATTCAGCTGACAATCGAGGGTTGGAGAATCGTGGCCAGAGGGACCGAGTCACCAGATTAGCAGATTTACCTTTCATCCCCTAGTGTCTCAGTGTCTCCATGTTCCTCTGCAGCCTTTACCCCAAGCCTCACTTCCCTGAGCTGTAGGCTGTCTCTGCAGGCTGGGAGCTGCTGTCTGGACTATCTGTGCTGTGTAGCTGCTCCCCTGCGGATCAGTGATTAGAGAGAGGCAGGGAGGGAGATGCTGTAACTTCCTATCCCTGCCCCTCTCTACACATACAGCGAACCCTACTGGCCGGTGCTGGTATTGCAGAGTAATTTCTGTTTATACTGAGAAAAATATAGGCATTTGTATTGCCGGTATAGCCAGCCTCAAATAAACACCAGCCAGGTGGCAACCCTAAGAGTAGTGTGTAAAAAAACCAAAAAAAACCCCCAATTTTATTTATTTTTTTACAATCAATGGGCCTATTCCATGGGCCAGGGCCTGGAGCTTCAGATCCATCAGCCCCTATGTTAATCCGGCCCTATATATATATATATATATATATATATATATAATTTCACATTTTCACTTTAAGTTGAACACCCTTATGCATAATTTATAATTCAAGAGAAGGAGGAAATTTTGACTGTAAAGTTAGGACTTTGATCCTACTGAAAGGTCATGTAAGCCACAAAATATATTTTATGGTCATTCTTACAAGTATTGCTTTATTTTTCTTTTAAGCTAATTAAATAGCATTGTGCACATCCTTTACCCAAGGCTACTGTATAGTGTCTGACGTTGACTGATAAAAGTTTTATTACATATTCATATTTATACAGTATTGTGCAGTAAGTCTTTTGGTTATTTGATTTTAACAACTGCTGTATGTTATGTTCGCACATTTTCTTTCTGTTTGTGCCTGATACCTCTAAGAGACGGAGACATGTGTGATCTGGAAAACCCTGATACGGTCTCCCTAGTTAGGGTACAGTTAGTGTTTAAGGATGCAGTTACAGTTAGGGTTAGAGTTGGTGGTTAGGATGTATTGGTATTTAGTAGGCTTGGAGATTCATTTTTGACTGAACAGCAATTTGGTCAAAATGGGGACGATCGGGTTTTTGGCCACACTTACAAATTTAGAAAGTTGTACCCAAATACCAGATTAACTGAACAGCTCAATGCCAAAGATGTAGGGGAAGGGGCTCAATAATCGGAATAAAAAAAAAAAGATATGATTGATGGGAAAAATAAGATTATTGATGGCTAGGAGACAGTCCCTAGATGTTGATTTTTTCACAGGGCATGTGAGAAGTGAGAATAGAGAGGAAAACACACACTTATTATGTGTAGGGTAAACTAATATTTTAATAATTCGACCCAGTTGGCTGGTTTTCGTATGGGGCTGGCAAACTGTATAATGGTCAGAATGTTTTACTAAATGGCCAACTTTTAAGTACTGCCCTGTTTTGGTAAAGCTTTCACCGGTAATTTCTCTGGATCTAAGGAATCCAAGTATATTGCAGTCTCAATTACTAGGTTAGTATGAGACTCAGACGTAGAGGAGTCGAGTAAATAAGATAAAGAAATATATCACTGTTTATAGGGTGTCACTTGGTTGTTTGAGTTTGATTAGTTTCCTGAATACCTGTTAGTATGTTTTTTTATCTAATATGATGCAATGAAAGCATGTTTATTCAGGTATAAAGTCAATATTTGATGTTGTATACAAGTAAGGTATTTTGATTGTGTTGTGTGAACGTTTTATCCTAAGGTGGCAAAAAGCTGTAAAAGTTACCAAAGATTCCATCAAGAATAAGTCATGGATATTAAACTCTTCTGAAACTATTTTTAAAAAATTGAATGCCCTGTTACATTATTGAAGACGTTTTGCTGATAGTGCTGCTTGTGCTAGATATCTGCTATGTTTAAAAAGGCGATTTCATCCATAATTAATTGGTGAAAGTTCGGAGTTTCTGTTGCATGAGGCGGTTTGGTGTGCTTGAAAAAAGGCCTGAAAATTGAAACAAGATAATACATCAGATGCAATATTGTTGACTCCAGGTACATGTGCACACAATTAAATTGGTACTTTGCTGCTAACCAGGTCAATTTCCTGTTAACTTTCATAATGGTCAAGGACTGTGACCGCTCTCTATTCACAATAAAACATACAGCTGGATTGTCAGACAAACATTTAATAATCTGACCCGACCAAAAGTGACCCCAGGTTTGGGCTGTGGCTACTATAGGGTATACCTCAAAAAGAGATATGTGTCTTTAAAGGCATCTAGATGTGTCTTTAGTCTCTGTTGGCTAAGTGCGGCATAACCAATCATTGTTGTAGATTACTGCAAAGCCAGTTGAGCCTATGGCATCAGTACAGATTGTAGGTGAATTATCTGCTAGAGGTGGAAGAAACAATGACTTCCCATTTCACTCGCATAGAAACCTATTGCCATACCTCGGTATGCCATGCGGCACATGCGGTTTCCAGGGGGTGCCGCGCAGAAGCCATGAAATCTCCGGTCCCATGCCATTCCGGCCACAGTGAACGCCATGCAGTTTTTGGCAGCACCTGCACGATCTATCTTCTGGCATGACTTCCTGATTATTTTGGCAGTCTTGCACCACCTACAGGAGTCCTTGGAAATTACAGAACCCTGTAGGTGTAGGCTTTTTATAGCATTAAAGTGACAGGTCATATTATTGGGGCACATTATCTGCACTTCCCAGATCACACCTCTTTGTGTGATTTGGTGCAGGGTGATGATGCTGTCCAATAAGATTTTTGTTCTCCCAATTTAAACTTTCCTCTTCCTGGAGATCATTCCCCTGTTGTGGTTTATTCTTCCTGAGATTGCTTATTGTGTAGTAGTTATTTTTATTTTTCTTGTTACTGACCCGGCTTTGTATGTGACTTTTCTAATTTTCTGGTTCCCTGACTTTGGCTTGTTATTTCATATTTGAGTATCTCTGGTGTCCTTGACCTTGGCTTCCTATTTTGACTCTGTATTTTTCGCCTATCTAGGGCACACGTAAACCCAGCCACTCTAAGGTCTCGTATACATACCTTCTCTCTTTTTATTAATTTATTCTGGTTACTGTTTCCCTATACTCTGTGTATGTGGGTTACCCAATCTTGACATTACTACAGGGCCATAGACCCTACAGGTTTAGGGCAACAGCTGGCCAATAATAAAGCCCGTTTGGAACCACAGGATGGACCAGTTTGCCCAAGCTTTACAGACCATACTGACTAGGACTGCATGTCTCCAACAGGCATCACAGCCAGGGTCTCTTAGTAGCCAGACTTCCCCTGATTCTGCCAGGCAGCTGTGCATAGTCCTTCCATTCACCTCACTCATTCCCCTAGATACGGAGGAGATCTGGCAAATTGCAGGGGTTTTCTAAATCAGATTGGGTTTCATTTTGAGCTCTCACCCAGGATATTTGCTACAGATAGGACTAGGATAGCCTTTATTGTGAATTTATTAACAGACAAAGCACTGGCCTGGATTAACCCTTTATGGGAAAATAATGATCCTATGGTATTTAATTTACCTGAGTTTCTGGCTTCCTTCAAACGAGTGTTTGATCCTCCAAGAAGAGAAAGTAGTGCTGGCAAGGCACTAATGAAAATCCGACAGGGGAATAGATCAGTGGTTGACTATGCCCAAATTCCACACATCAGAGGTCTCCTGGAATAACAGTGCTCATGTTACTGCTTTTGCTGAAGGTTTATCGGATACCTTGCTTAATGAATTAGCAGTATTGATCTACGTGACCAGTTGGAGGAGCTTATCTCTTACACTTCTCATGTAGATAGGAGGTTAAGGGAGAGAAAACAAAGTGTTTCCAGGTTGGCTCCCAGGTTTAGCCCTATGGATTCTATGAGATTATCTGAAGAGGTGAAAAATCATAGAAGAATAGAGGGGCTGTGTCTTTACTGTGGGAAGAAGGGATAATTGAGGAAAGACTGCCCAAATAGGCCAGAAAACTCTCACACACAAGTCCGATTAGGGGACCAGCCTTGGGTGTTATCATGATGTCCCCTAAAATGCCTCACACATGCTTCCTGCTACCTATCACCTTGTGTTGGGGTTTTTTTATCACTAAGATAAAATGTTTTATAGATTTAGCTTTTACTACTCAGCTAAAAATTCCCCTTAAGGATAGAGACACACCCTTGGCCGTTGAGGCTATAGATGGTAGACCACTTCTCAATTCGAGAATTACACATGACACACATGCTTTACAGCTGCAAGTGGGCTTATTGCATAGGGAACTCATAGTTTTACCAGTTATTTCCTCTCTGTCTGCTAGGTTATTGAGTAATGGCGTCTTTTAACTGCTTTGGAATTTACAATTGTTCTCTACTGTAAGAAAATCATGAATTACTGTAGGACATCTACATAAATTAAGCAGTAACCAGCATAGTATGTCGGAGAACATATCAAAAAGCTGGGGGCTGCTTTTTGATCCAAATGTGAGGTGAAATAATTGTAGATTTTCCCACTTGATACCATGTAGATGTCGCAGAGATGGTTGGATAGGGGGGAGCATGTATGCATCTACAATCTCTTTTGCTTAACAATACATGGATTGCAGCTGAAATGATAGCTTGTATAGCATTATCTAATGTAGTGTACTGTAGTAAAAATTCTTCAGATGGGAATAATGAATTTAGACTAGGCATATTTGTAGAGTGAGGGCTGATACATCAATTATTAATCATTTTGTATTTGAATATTTTCCGGTAGCAATCCCTGTTGTGTTAGTATGTCACACAGAGAATGGGAGAACTTTAAATGGGTCTATTAAGAATGATTGTTCCAATTCTGTTTTCATGGGAGAGTTGACTGCAACAGAATCTGCAAAATATTACAAAATAATTACATTCCAATATACTGTTGTGGACAGAATATTAACGTTAGTAAAATGCCTATTTACTCTGTGCATCTGTGTTCATTACTTCTCAAACTGGCTGCTAGAGTAACTGCTTCCCCTCCTGTGTTCAGTAATTGCTTCCCCTCCCATTCTGCTCCCCCCCCCATCGAGTAACCACCCAATTAACAAGATGGCGCTAGAATGTGGAGGAGAACTGCATGATGACAGTGACATCGCACACTGGAGGCTGTGCATTAGATGAACCACTTAACACCTAACCAATTGTTGATGTATTTTTTCTGTTATCTATAATTATGCATATGATGTATTTCTGCTTTATAAGGGGCATGCCGGCCCCCTGGATTAAACATTCCTCAAGTTTTTCATTAACCTGAAACTTGTGTCTGATGTGAATTACTTTTGGGAGTGTGCACGCATTTAATTCAATTTGGACAGAGGCAGAAATACAAAATTATCAAACACTTGATTTGATCCAAGACAATGCCAGTGGTAAAAAAAATAAACCAGTGTGAAAACCATGAGTAAACGCTAATATTAGGAACTCTTTTAAGTATGGGGGTGAATGGTTAGACAGTAGTTGTGACATCAATTTGAACAGCCTTGGGTATATTTTTCTGGGGCACATTGTCTTGGCGTTTTCCCTAAAACACACAGAACAAAAATGAGACAGTCTGAAAGAACTAAAATCTCAAGAACAAGCAATGAAACCAATAAGCCAACCCAGTTTGTCCTTCAATTCTCTTTGTTCCGCTAGTGTTGCTTTAGTAGTATGCTGAATGCTAGTGGTAGGTATGTTAATTTCAGTATGGCATAGGTTAGTGGAATGTGACATAGAAGCATATACTGCACTTATTGGTTTCCTATGGCATGCAAAATGCTTGAAAATGAGCTCTGTATCCAAGTGACTCCAATCTGTTTTTATATTGAACCACTCCAAGACTGACGCTGCCTTGGCTGGAAAGGTTTCGGTGGTAGCCATAGCATGCCGAGACTCTGTATTTGTAACATAGATCCATCAACTCGTGCAAATATAAATCAAATTCTTCTCTATGGTGTGTGACACTGGAGCACAGTACCAAAACCAAGTACGAATTCAGACAAGATATATTTTTCATGTAGCCTTGGGTCTCTTGCTTTCATGATGATAAGTTCCAATAGGCAAATGTTTTGTTTTCTATGATATCCTGAGAAACTATTAGAATAAGATCAAGTTAATGACTTTCCATACCAGAATATCTTCCCTGATGGTAAGTTGAACAAGGTGTGCAGGAGTAATCTTGTGAGTAATATGGAGTAAGCAATATTACCTTGCTCCAAGATTGGAAGGCCTATAGGGCCAGGTTGTTACGCTACTTGGGTGATTTGGATTGGAACTCAACTGCAGCTTTTAAACCTCCCTAATTACATTAGTGAAGATACGGAGAAACTTTAAAGTATCAATACTGTAGCTTTAAGAAAAGAGAGCATTGCTGGTAACTTGATTCAAACAAAGTTTTAATAAGGTTTAAACTTAAATGAATTGCATTTAGGCAATAATCCAAAAAGAAGATGTGCAAGTAATCAACAACACAAAGTTCATTACTAAGTATTTCTTCAGAGATGTGTTAAGTAACATTCTTTGGTTAATGAGAATAATCTTCAATATTAACATTAAGCAAGTGGTTGAGAATATTTGCAAAGCAAGAACAGTTCATAGTAAATAAGCATGATGGGAGTTGGCCTCCATATAATTAGTAGCTTAAAGTAGTGAAGATTTAAGTAAGCAAGCATTAGTTCATTATTAAATGATATTGTAGACAAATAGCTGTAAGTTATACTTAAGGTTAATATGAGTAGTCCTCCAATAGTTCAGAGATAAGGTCCACTTGTAATGTAAGTGAGTTTCTGTTCTCCAGTAATCCTCTATGGCATAAAGTATACTTGTCTTAGCCTAATGGAGCTTGTAGAGCCAGCGTGTCCCAGGAGCCGGCGTGCATACTCGGAAGTAGGACCCACATTGCCAGAGCCTGTGGAATGGTAAGTCTGGCGGAAGTAGCTCCCAGTTTCACCAAGCCACTTCTCTCTGGCGCGGTCTCCCTAAATACCGTTAGAGCCGCGTCAGAAGGGGGCGGGGTCCGGCTCCGCACAGCGGAGTGCCGAACCCGGAAGTGTTACCGCATGACACAGGTATTGCTGGCATGGCTGTAGTCATGGCCAAATCAGTTGCTTCCAGTCTCACCAGTCTGTTATTTATCTGGCCTATTGAAGCAGTACTGAAGACATAACACATGTAAAACTGTACTGGCCCTTCCACGGCAACAGTAATGTCTGTATTTGTTTTCATTCGTTTAAATAGTTCTGCTTTCCTGGCCGGAGCTGGTAAAGGAATATGTCTCTTGCTCAGTTCTACAATAATTTTTAGGCTGGTCCAAGATTTAATGGATCTTTCATTTGCTGATTCCTGTCTCCTAGAAGGGGTACTGGCCTTATCAGGAGTGCTGGGATATTAGACATCTTCACCCAGTTTTGAAGCAGAGACATAGTTACATAGTTACATAGTTACATAGCTGAAAAGAGACTTGCGTCCATCAAGTTCAGCCTTCCTCAGAAATGTTGTTGCTTTTGATCCAAAAGAAGGCAAAAAACCTGGTCTGAAGCACTTCCAATTTTGCCACAAACTAGGAAAAAATTCCTTCTTGACCCCAAAATAGCAGTCAGATGTCTCCTTGGATCAAGCAGCTATTACCCCACTAATTAGAAATTATATCCCTGTATGTTATGTTTTTGTAAGTATTTATCCAATTTCAGTTTAAACATCTGTATGGACTCTGACAAAACCACCTCTTCAGGCAGAGAATTCCATATCCTTATTGTTCTTACTGTAAAAAAACCTTTTCTTTGCCTTAGATGAAATCTCCTTTCTTCCAGCCTAAATGTGTGACCTCGTGTCCTATGTATAACCCTGTTTATGAATAGATTTCCAGATAAAGGTTTGTACTGGCCCCGAATATATTTGTATAAAGTTATCATATCCCCTCTCAGGCGCCGTTTTTCCAAACTAAACAGATTTAATTTTTTTAACCTTTCTTCATAACTAAAATGCTCCATTCCTTTTATCAATTTTGTAGCTCGTCTCTGGACCCTCTCCAGTGCCATGATATCCTTCTTTAGAACAGGCACCCAAAATTGCACAGCATATTCAAGGTGTGGTCTTACCAGCGATTTATAAAGAGGCAAAATTATATTTTCATCCCGAGAATTTATGCCCCTATTTATACATGACAAAATCTTACTGGCCTTAGCAACTGCAGATTGACATTGCATATTGCTGCCTAATTTGTTGTCTATAACAATTCCCAAATCCTTCTCGTGTGTGGTTATCCCTAATTCACTACCATTTAGTGTGTAAGTTGCTTGTGCATTCTTAACCCCGAAGTGCATAACTTTGCATTTCTCTATGTTAAATTTCATCTGCCATTTTAGTGCCCAGTCCCCTAATCTATCCAAATCTCTCTGCAGCAAAGCAATATCCTGCTCACATTTTATTACTTTGCAAAGTTTTGTGTCATCTGCAAACACTGATACATGGCTTTCAATGCCTATTTCAAGATCATTTATAAATATGTTAAATAGAAGTGGTCCCAAAACAGAACCCTGAGGGACACCACTTACCACTTTTGTCCAGCCTGAAAATTTACCATTAATTACAACTCGTTGTACTCTGTCCTTAAGCCAATGTTCTACCCAAGAACAGGAATATTCATCTAGACCAATTTCTTTTAGTTTGAAGACTAACCTATTGTGAGGAACCGTATCAAATGCCTTGGCAAAGTCCAAGTAGATCACATCCACTGCAACACCCTGATCTATACTTCTACTTACTTCTTCGTAGAATGCAATTAGGTTAGTTTGACATGACCTATGTTTCATAAAACCATGCTGATTATTGCTAATAACAAAGTTCTTCCCAATGAATTCTGAATATTATCCCTTAATAGCCCTTCAAATATTTTCCCAGTTACAGAAGTTAAGCTCACAGGTCTATAATTTCCAGGCAAGGATTTTGAACCCTTTTTAAATATGGTAACAACATCTGCCTTCCTCCAATCCTCCGGTACAACACCTGAAACAAAATAATCTTGAAAAATTAAATACAGAGGTTCACTTATTTCCCCACTTAGCTCCTTAAGTACTCGTGGGTGAATAGAGTCAGGCCCCGGAGCTTTATTTACATTAATTTTCTTTAATAGCTGTAGCACCTTGTCTCGAGTTATCCAGTCACAAGTTATTTGCAAGTTTTTTGCAGCAAACATTTGCATATCTCTTGCCATAGGATCCTCATTAATATATACTGAAGAAAAATAGTTATTTAAAATGTCTGCTTTTTCCTGGTCTTCATTAGCTAATAAACCCAACTCTGTTTCAAGTGTACCTACACTTTCATTTTTTGTTTTTTTAGAATTGATGTACTTGAAAAAAAATTTGGGGGTTGGTTTTGCATTCTTTAGCTATCAATTTCTCATTTTCTAGTTTAGCCACTTTAATTGCCTTTTTGCAAGTGTTATTGGCTTCCTTATATCTTAAATAGGATGCCTTTGATTTGTCTGATTTAAATGCTTTAAATGCCCTTTTCTTATTTTTAATCTCTTGTTTTACTTCTCTACTAAGCCACATTGGTTTTAATTTGTTTCTTTTATATTTATTACCCAATGGTACATACTGAGAAATGTACCTTTCTAATATATGTTTGAATAGTTTCCATTTATCCTCAGTGTTTTTATCACTAAGGAGTTTATGCCAGTCGATATGTTGTAGAGCTGCCCTAATCATATTGAAATTGGCTTTTTTAAAATTATATGTTTTAGTATACCCCACCTGCTTTTGCTTTTTTGAGTTTATTTCAAAATTTACCATATTGTGATCACTATTTCCCAAATGCTCCCCTACTTGAATGTTGGTTAACCCCTTAAGGACCGAGGACGGTTCAGGACCGTCATCGGCATTTTTGCGTTGCCGACCGATAACGGTCCTGAACCGTCCAAACGGTCTGGGGCTACTTACCTGATCGCCGTCGTTCCCCCGGCGGCGATCAGTGTTCCTCCGGTTGTGGGGAGACTGCCTGCAGCCCAGACAGTCTCCCCACGGCAGATTAGGACCCCTGTGGCCATGTGATCGCTTAACACAGCGATCACATGGTCACAATAGGTGTCCATAGTGTCTGCCTGCAGGGGGACTGTCTGTACTGACAGGCAGTCTCCCTGCAACTGTAAAATCAGAAAAAAAATTAAAGTTAATGGTAATAAAAAAAATAATAATAATTATATATGTATAAATATGATATATAGACATATATTATATCTATATAATATATGTCTATATATCATATATATAATGTCATACTAAGTGTATTTTTATATTAATATGTACTTATATTAATATAAAAATACACTTATAATTAAATTACACACGTATATATATAATATATATAATAACTATATATATTGTATATATATATATTATTATAAAATATAAATAATAAGTAATTTAAATTAAATATTTTTTTTTTAAATAATAATAAAAATTTAAAAAAAAATTATATATCTATATGAAATTTTATTCTAACTGTATTTTAAAATTAATATATATATATTTATATCAAAATACACTTAGAATGAATTTATATATATATCTATGTATATAAAAATAAATAAAAATAATAAGAAATATACATATGTCCATATACAAAATTACATAAATAATTATATAAATATACACGTAGACTTCAAATATATAAATATGCATATATATTTAAATTCTACGTGCGTATTTATGTAATATTTTTACATAATTCAGTAATTTTATTGATTGCAATTTGAGGGACCTGCCTGCCAACCCAGGCCGAAATTCCAGAGAATTTAATTTGCTAGCACTGTATTTTACCCTGTAACGTTCTACGACACCCTAAAACCTGTACATGGGGGGTACTGTTTTACTCGGGAGACTTCGCTGAACACAAATATTAGTGATTCACAACAGTAAAACATATCACAGCGATGATATTGTCAGTGAAAGTTACTTTTTTTGCATTTTTCACACACAAACAGCACTTTTACTGATGATATAATTGTTGTGATACGTTTTCCAGTTTTTAAACACTAATATTTGTGTTCAGCGATGTCTCCCGAGTAAAACAGTACCCCCCATGTACAGGTTTTATAGCATTTTTTAAAGTTACAAGGTCAAATATATGGGTCAAATATTTTTACATTGAAAATGGCCAGGTTGGTTACGTTGCCTTTGAGAGCGTATGGTAGCCCAGGAATGAGAATTACCCCCATGATGGCATACCATTTGCAAAAGAAGACAACCCAAGGTATTGCAAATGGGGTATGTCCAGTCTTTTTTAGTAACCACTTGGTCACAAACACTGGCCAAAATTAGCGTTCAATTTAGTTTTTTTACTTTTTTCACACACAAACAAATATGAATGCTTACTTTGGCCAGTGTTTTCGACTAAGTGGCTACTAAAAAAGACTGGACATACCCCATATTGAATACCCTGGGTTGTCTACTTTAAAAAAAATATGTACATGTGGGGTGTTATTCAGAGATTTATGACAGATAATAGTGTTACAATGTCACTATTGATAAATTTTAAAATGTATGTTTTAAACCGCAATATCCTACTTGTACCTATAGCCCTATAACATGCAAAAAAAAGCAAAAAAGCACGTAAACACTAGGTATTTTTAAACTCAGGACAAAATTTTGAATCTATTTAGCAGTTTTTTCATTCGCTTTTGTAGATGAGTAAAAGATTTTTCAAGTAAAAGTCAAAAAACATGTATTTTTTTCAATTTTTCATCAGATTTTTGTATTTTTTTTAAATTAAAATACATGAGATTATATAAATAATGGTATGTAAAGAAAGCCCATTTTGTCCTGAAAAAAACAATATATAATTTGTATGGGAACAGTAAATGAGAAAGCGGAAAATTACAGCCAAACACAAACACCACAAAAGTGTAAAAATATTCCTGGTCGCAAATGTACAACATCGCAAAAACAGTCCAGTCCTTAAGGGGTTAAAAGATCAACATTGTTTGTTATGACAAGATCCAGACAAGCATCCTGTCTAGTTGGTGCTTGTACCAGTTGTGACATAAAGGTGTCATTTAACACATTCAAAAACCTGATTCCCCTTGCTGAAGTACTAGTCCCTCTTTCCCAATTTATGTCTGGATAATTAAAATCTCCAATAATTAACGTGTTACCTCGATTTGCAGCTTTCTCAATTTGCTCTAACAGCTGTTCTTCCTCATTAATATTTACATTAGGTGGTTTATAACATATCCCAACCAATAATTGATTTCCCTTTGTTTTCCCCAAGCAGATATCTACCCATAAAGCCTCCACCTTTTCCTCATCACACTCCACATGCCTAAGATTTGACTTTAACTCATGGTTGACATATAAACATACCCCACCACCCTTCTTGTTTTTCCTATCCTTCCTAAATAACGTGTACCCATTTAAATTAACTGCCCAGTCATGTGTCTCATCCCACCATGTTTCTGTTATGCCTATTATATCATATTGTTTAGTGTATGCTATTGCCTCTAGTTCCCCCATTTTGTTATATAGGCTCCTTGCATTAGTAAGCATACATTTAATATTATCATGAGTCTTTTGTACTTTTTGTGAATTATCAATATTACATACCTCCTCTGTTCTGAGTTTTCCCCTCCCCCCATCTCCACCCCCTTTGTTCTGAGCTAAAGCCCATCTATTTTCCATCCTATCTCCATTTTCTAGATTGCTTTGACCCTCCCCCCCACCACTAGTTTAAAATCTCCTCCAACCTTCTAGCCATCCTATCCCCCAGCACAGCAGACCCTCTTCCGTTTAGGTGCAATCCATCATGACTATACAGGTTGTACCCAAGCGCAAAATCATCCCAGTGCTCTAAAAACCCCAAACCCTCTTTCCTGCACCAAGACTTTAGCCACTCATTGACCTCTCTAATCTCCCGCTGCCTTTCTGCTGTAGCGCGCGGCACAGGTAATATTTCTGAAAAAAATATTAGTATTGTAATGTTTGAACCATAATTAGTATTGTAATGTTTGTACTGGCTTGCTGATCAATGCCAAGTGGCAAAAAGATTAACTAACTGGTGAGGTCCCGCTAGGTGCTAGTAGCTTGAGAAGCTCTATCTATGCATTGGGCTTTAGAGGGTTGAAGCCACTGAACAATGTGATGGGGTGTAGGCCTCTCTGTGACACATTTGAGCATAGCAGTGAGAAGTGAGGCCCTGCCTATGAAATCTTGTGAGGCACAAGCTATGATTTGGGCCAATGGCAGAATACCTGAAAGTATGAGGATGGGTGTTGGCCTCACCAGACCTCTAGTTTGAGCATAAAAAACCTATAATGTTTGGATTCTAACATTACTCTATAGCCTATAAAGAACTTAGCCTTGACTAATAACATAGGGAGTCAGGGTGAATTGGACAAGTCATATTTGAAACGTATCAGTTATTTGACCTTGCGTAAGGAGGCTGACCAATGAATTGTGCCCCAGGTCTAACATGAAATGTATACATGACCTAAGTATATTATAATATATCTAGACTAATGTCTTACAGTATTGAAATGGTACGAGTAAATTGGGTTATTTAAGTACCTGTTAGTGCCTGTGGCACTACTGAGGTGTTATGGAAGACCAGGATGCAACAGACCAGGTCTGTTTTTCTTAAGCCCAGGTAAGAGGCTTCTGACGTTGTTTGTTGTTCAGGAGTGGCTTGACAAGAGGAATAAGACATCTGAAGCCCATGTCCAGGATCCGTCTGTGTGTGGTGGCTCTTGATGCACTGACTCCAGCCTCAGTCCACTCCTTGTGAAAGTCCCCAACACATCCTCTCCAGGCTGCAGTAATCCCTGCTGTTTGTGCACCTTTTTTTCCCACACTTTTCTCTTCCACATAACTTTCTATTAATGTGCTTTGATACAGCACTTTGGGAACATCCAACTTCCTTTGCAATAAATTTTTGAGGCTTTCCCTCCTTATGAAGGGTGTTAATGATGGTTTTCTGCACAACTGTCAGGTCAGCAGTCTTCCCCATGATTGTGATTCCTACTCAACCAGACTGAGAGGCCATTTAAAGGCTCAGAAACCCTTTACAGGTGTTATGGCTTCCTTAGCTGATTAGAGTGGGACACTGTGAGCCTAGAATATTGCACCTTTTCACAATATTCTAATTTACTGAGATTGTGAATTTGGGGTTTTCATGAGCTGTAAGCCATAATCATCACACTTATGACAAATCACGGCTTGAACTATCTTGCTTTGCTTGTAATGCGTCTATCTCATATATTAGTTTCCCCTTTTACGTTGCATTACCGAAATAAATTAACTTTTCCACGATATTCTAATTTTTCAAGTATCACCTTTATAATAGATTATAAATGGTTGAATGTAAATATTATAATTCTAAATAATATGAAAATGGGTATAGCTTGATAAGTAGTGAAAATATTACCAGGGGAATCTAACTGCAAGTTAGCCTGCTACTTACAATAAGACGATAAGATGGTTTTAACTGAATTGTGTTGAGTTCAAATTGTGTCTTTAGTAATCTTTTGGAGAAAAATGTTCCCTTTTGTAATCGAGAGAAGTCAAATTCCAGACAAATTTCGACCGAATGAGGTTGAATAGGAGCCGAACATTGAAAATACAAGCACACTTTTTAAAATTTTTCCAGAACACCATTGGATTTCACCGAACGAAGTTGAACTTCAGCCTGGCTAGGCTGAAACTCCCCAGAGTAAAGAGAGCAATTGGATAGGTCTTTGGTTTTGCGAATGCTGAAAAGTTCTAAAGCTATAGAATACATTTTTTGCAGTGACAGCAAACTGTGGGAAACTCTGAGTTTGAAAAGACCATGAATCCAGGAACAGGGGGTGATGTGCTGCATCGATTTAAGTTTAAAAAGACTGCAAATCCAGGAACTGGAAGTGTAGTGCTGCACCAATCTTGATACAGTTACTGACTAGAAGAGGTTACTACTTTAATTAGCTAAAGCTAGCCCCTTCCACAACTCCATGTCCCACATATATATATATAAAATAATATATAAATATAGAATTTTTTATTGATCCTCGTCTTTTCTCCTCTGTTATTTACATTTTCTCACTTAAATTGTGAAAGAAATGGCAGAAAAATGTTCCTATAAGTAAGCAGTGTACTCCAAAATAACATAAAAACATAATATTATATATATATTTATTTTTCAGCAAACTGATTGGCCCATCTTAATACCTTTTTGCTTGGTTAGCCTGGTTTAATTTCCGAATTGTAATACGAGTCGAACAGTAATTAAACTAAACTTCAGGTGTCCTGTAAATAATTTATTTTCTAAAAACAATCACTTTGGTTGTAACAACATTTCATACACAAGTCTAGTATTCATGTTTATGGTTATGATTACAGTTAGTGTTTATGTTTACAGTTAGGGTTAGTCTTAGAGTTTAGGGATAGTACTAGTATTACAGAAAGTGTTAGCATTAGTGTGAGAATCAGTGTCATGGTTGGCATTAACATTAGGTTTTCTCATAAATTAAAGAAAAATGACCAGACAACTAATTTGGCCCTGTGTGTTTCCAGAAATGTGGCAAGGATATGCATAAGGAGTAATCTTGTACTCAGAAGATATATTTGAGTATTATTTAGGAAAATTTACTAGAATTATACACATGAGATATAAAAACTATGCAGCAAAAATGTGTATATAAATGTGAAGAAAATAGAGTTCGGCATTTTCTTCTGTGTTCGTGCTTTTCTGCACCCTCGTTCATTTTGGATTTATTGGTTCAGCAATTTAAAACTACCGAACACCGACCACCCTTCTGGCTCATGAACTTCAAAAGAACCGTCTATTAAGCGATCTCTGGGCGGCACGAAAGGAGGCAGCGGGACTTGGTCATCGAGTGTCTGGATCTAAAATCGGACACTCTACCTCCCGAACCACTGCTGAAACTACCAAACGCCTGCTTCCTTTAGTTGCCGAACAGCCAGGAGAGCGCCATTCGGTATTTTGGTTCATACGAACAAGGGGAGCAATCGCTCCTATGAACCCGGGGGATCCATTCGGGACTTTATTAATTTTTATGCCATTTACTGAATTGACCGACCGCACATGCTGAATTCGTGGAACTATTTTGGGTGTGTGGTCGGTAAATTATGACTTCCATACTTTTTGAGAATCCCTGAACCGATCTGGGTGAAATTTGAATATGTTGGTCCCCCAGATCGGGGCTATCAGGGGATATGTAATTTGTGGGGATACCTTGTGTGTAAAGGGGTGTTCTAATTTTTGGGAAAATTGTGTGTCCTCTGCCTGGAGATAATTGGGTTATTCCTTACTTTATCTCAATATCTCAAAGGCAGAGAGAGGGCGGGGGTTACTGTAAATCTGTATGCTGATTGGTTATTGTCTTTGTTTACTGTGTGAGGTCCTCTGGCAGGAGGATTCTCATAAAAGCCAGTGTGGCCTCAATAAAAATGATTTATGTTACAGCCTTCATGAAGTCTAGACTCATGCTTGGGGAATATTTTACTTGCTGGGGAGAATCGTATTGGAAGCTGCATTCATCTACACTGCAGGTCTTAACAACTGGTGGCAAGCGACGGGATTGAATGGGACACATAAAGACAACTTGTGAATGGCCCAGCAGTACAAGAAACTAAAAAGGACGAGGCTGAAAGATCTGCTGGAAGCCCGAGGTCAGGTGGCAAGCAACAAAAAGAGAGCTATCCTCATAGCAGAACTGATGGAGGGCGACTAAACCAGCAGCATGGCGAATGTCAGCCGGGAGGAAGCAGAGTTTCAACAGAAGGTGATGTGGAGGCTAAACCTATATGGGCCAAATCCAAGCCTTAACCAAGGAGACACTGCTTCCTTATCTGGATCTACAAATGGAGGGCAGCGGAGAAAGATTAATTATGCTGCTTTTAAAAGTTTTTCGGATGGAGAAATGGAAACTGATGCCTACCTACAGGACTTTGAGCGTCAGTGCGCTTTGGAAAGTCTGGAATCAGAGCAATGGGCCGCGATTTTAAGCATCAAGCTCACTGGCCGAGCAGTGGAGGCATACCGAGCAGTTCCTGATACAGCCATACACGACTACGCCACAGCAAAGGACATTCTGCTAGCCAGGTATGCCGTGACCCCAGAAACTTACAGGGAAAAGTTTCGGGCATTACGGAAAGGGGGCAGAGACTCCTATATCGAATGGGCATTTAGGATGTATCAGGCAGCCCAAAACTGGATGCTAGAGGAGGTTCTGCAACTCCTCTTGCTAGAACAATTCTTTGATAATATGCCTGCAGACAGAGATAGGAAGCCAGCCACAGTCGAGGAAGCGGCCAAGCTGGCGGATGAGCATCACGAGGGAAGAAAAGGAGAGGCTAGTGGACACCGTCATCTGGTGAGGTCCAGCGCTCCAATGTAAGGGCCTGTGACCATCCCCCAGACCGAACTCTTTGCCACCCACGATACAGCCTAACTTCAACCGGAGACCACAATTACCAATGTAATCAGCCAGGGCATTACAAAATACATTGACCTCAGCAGAGCAGAGGCAATTGGGACCGGCCATCACCACCACCACTGAGGGTGCATCACTATGAACACGAGATGCTTGAAAACAACAACCCTGATTTTGAACCTAGCCCAAGCCGAGGGGGACAACCGGGTGCACCACAGACAATGGGTCACAGTAGATGGAAAAGAGGCAGAGGCACTGCAAGACTCTGGGGCCACGCCCACCCTGGTGCAGCCTCACACCGTGTCCGCTAAGGCACACACCAACAGGACTGTTGCAGTAAGAGTGGCAGGAGGCGCCATCCACAAGCTACCCACATCTCGGGTGCATTTAAATTGGGACACCGGAGCCAAACAGATGGAAGTAGGCATTATGTGCAGTCTACCTGCGGAAGTATTGTCGGGTGAACGATTTGGGGTGCCTAACTTCACAGCTGACTATCCCAGATCCTTCCGGAACCTACCCCGTGACTACCAGGGCGCAACCCTGCCGAGATGGACTGACACACTCAGAGGAACCACAGGTAGGAACCAAAAACCCTTTAGTATCACCTAACCCTATCCCTTTCTGGGGCACCCCCCAAGATTTTACCCAAGCCCAGCAGACAGACCCCACATTAGCTGGTTACAGGAAGGCAGTAGGTGCTCCTAAGGAAGGTAATGCCCAAGAGAGCTTCCACTAGGACAAGGGACTCCTATACAGGGTTACAGGGGAGTGGGAAGTGGGGCAGCCCAAGTTATAAATAGGAAGCTAGTCATACCCCACAAATACAGAGCAGAGCTTCTAAAGCTCAGCCATCATATCCCACTAGTCGGACATCTGGGTATCAAGAAAACTAAGGACCACCTTACCCAGACGTTCTTCTGGCCAGGGATATCAAAAGATTTGCAAACGTACTGCAGGACATGTGACACATATCAACGGATAGGGAAGAGGGGGGACCACCCTAAGGCCAAGTTACGCTCCCTACCTATAATAGAAGAGCCATTCTACAGAGTGGCAGTAGACCTGATAGGGCCCCTCAACAAACCCAGCTCCTCTGGAAAACGCTACATCCTCACGGTGGTGGACTACGCCACCAGGTACCCTGACGCTGTGTAGCAGATGCTCTAGTCAGGATCTTTTCCCGAGTAGGATTCCCCCGCGAAATACTATCAGATCAGGGAACGTAGTTCACAGCAACTGTAACTCAACAGTTGTTGCAGAGCTGGGGGGTGAAACCGTTATTTAGCTCCACCTACCACCCCCAGACCAAGGTCCTCTGTGAACGATTCAACGGCACATTTAAGCAAATGCTCACAGCGTTCACAGAGTCATACGGTCAATGGGAGAAATTTCTACCCTGCCTCCTGTTTGCCTACCGGGATGTCCCCCCAGTTTCTACCGGGTTCTCCCCCTTCAGGAGAAAAGTCTGGGGACCCCTGGACCTCATACGGGAGCACTGGGAGAGCAACACAGGAGAGGAAGGGCTTCCAGTCTTGCCATATGTGCTGGAGGTCCGGGAAATGACAGAAGCGATGGTATGACTGGGGGGCACGAGATAGGAACCTGGAAGTGGGGCAAAAAGTATTAGCCCTCAGACCTTCCAAAAAGGACAAGCTCCAGGCAGCTTGGCAGGGGCTATTTAAAGTGGTGGAACGGATTAGCGCTACCACCTATATTGTAGCTAAATGTTCAGATGAAAGCCTTTCATGTGAACATGTTGAAACAGTATTGTGAGCGCCCCGAGGACGTGGCCGCCATCTGTGCCCTGTCCACTGATGATAGTGAAGGACTGCCCTTGCCCAACCAACTGGCAGCTAACCAAGGTACATTAGAGTAGGTCGGGTTAGGGGAGAAACTAGACCCCACACAGCAGGCAGATGCAAAACAACTGCTCCAGGAATACGGTGGGCTGTTCTCGGTCCTACCTGGGTACACCTCCCCTGCAGTGCACCGGGTAGAGACACATTACGGCAACAACCGTAACATATCCCGGCAGCAGTGTGGGCCAGCATGTGGAAATAAATGCAAGAAATGTTGGAATTAGGAGTTATTGAGGCTTCCCCAAGTCCCTGGGCGTCCCTGGTGGTTTTAGTACCGAAGGGAGACGGTTCAACTCGCTTCTGTATTGATTACCGGAAACTGAACGACCGGACTATCACGGACGCATACCCCATGCCACGGATCGACAAATTGCTCGATCGCATGGCCAGCGGACACTTCCTAACTACCCTAGACCTGTGCAAAGGATATTGGCAACTCCTGCTAGACTCGGCCGCCTTCCCTAAGTCAGCATTCGTCACCCCAATCGGACTATACCAATTTCAGGTTATGCCCTTTGGGATGAAGAATGCCCCGGCTATGTTTTAACAGATGGCGGACCGACTTCTAGAGGGAATGCAGGACTTCGCATGTGCCTACCTAGATGATATTGCTATCTATAGCGGCACATGGGAGGCTCACCTGACGCACTTGGTTACGGTATTTGGGAGGTTGCAAGAAGCCGGCCTAACCCTGAAGCCAGAGAAATGCCATGTGGGTATGGCAGAAGTCCAATACCTAGGGCATAGAGTAGGGTCTGGGAAACAGCGCCCCGAACCAGCCAAAGTAGAGGCATTAGCCAATTGGTCCCATCCCCGCATCAAGACTCAGGTACTGGCCTTCTTAGGCACAGCAGGGTATTATCGAAAGTTCGTCCCTGAGTATAGCATTCTAGCAAAACCCCTCACCGACCTAACTAAAAAGTCCCTACCCAAACAGGTAGCATGGTCCTCGGAGTGTGCAACGGCGTTCCAGAGACTTAAAACTGTCTTAAGTGAAGCTCCAGTATTGGTGGCCCCAGACTCTAATAAAACATTTCTCATTCATACAGATACCTCCATGTTTGGGCTGGGAGCCGTGCTTAGCCAAGTGGGCACACTGGCATATATCAGCTGCAAGTTATTACCACGAGAAGTCAGCTATGCCACCGTGGAAAAAGAGTGCCTAGCTCCAACCGTACCTTTATGGCCATGTCTTTACCCTACTAACTGACCACAACCACCTCATTTGGCTCACTCTGGAGACAATCCCCGGTTGCTTTGCTGAAAGCCCTACAATTTTACACTGCAATACCGCCCGGGCAAGCAGAACAGCAATGCGGATGGTCTTTCCCACCAAACCGACTTGGATTTATAATTATGTTACCCGGACATCCCCTAGGCGGGTATGCCGACCCATAGAACTAAGGGGGGGTATTAGTTGTAAAGACCTGCAGAGGTTATGGTACTGCGGTCTTCTATTCCCAATAGCTGAGCATAAGTGATTATAACTGCAGTTAGGCGGTAGAGAAATAGTGTAGATGAATGCAGCTTCCAAGACGATTCTCCCCAGCAAATAGAATATTCCCCAAGCATGAACCTAGACTTCATGAAGGGTGTAACAGGAATCATTTTTATTGAGGCCACACTGGCTTTTATGAGAATCCTCCTGACCTCCCACAGTAAACAAAGACAATAACCAATCAGCATACAGATTTACAGTAACACCCGCCCTCTCTCTGCCTGGGAGATATTGAGATAAGTTAAGGAATAACCCAATTTTCTCCAGGCAGAGGGCACACAATTTTCCCCAAAATTAGAAAATCCCTTTGCACACAAGGTATCCCCACAAATTACATATCCCCTGATAGCCCACGATCTGAGGGGCCAACATATTAAAATTTCACCCAGATCGGTTCAGGGGTTCTCAGAAAATATGGCAGTCGTAAGTTACCGACCACACACGAGGCTCCTGCCCAAAATAGTTCCACGAATTCAGCATGTGCAGTCGGTCAATTCAGTAAATAGCATAAAAACGAATAAAGTCCCAAATGGATCCTCCTCGCTCATAAAAGCGATTGCTCCCCTTGTTCGTATGAACCAAACTACCTAATTGCCCTCTCCTGGCTGTTCGGCAACTAAAGGAAGCAGGCTTTCGGTAGTTTCAGTGGTGGTTTGGGAGGTTGAGTGTCCGATTTTAGTTCCAGACACTCGATGACCAAGTCCCGCTGCCTCCTTTCGTGAAAACAAGAAGGCCGCCATTTTCTGTTCCACGTGGCATTCGGCTATACGAATGGCAGCTGCCCGGAGAGCGCTTAATAGACGGTTCTTTTGAAGTTAATGGGCCAGGAGGGTGGTCGATGTTCGGCAGTTTTAAACTACCGAACCAATAAATCCAAAATGAACAAAAGGGTGCAGAAAAGCACAAACACAGAAGAAAATGCCGAACTCAGTCTATTTTCTTCACAATAAACAACATAAAATATAAATAAATACAACATAATTTAACCCCTTAAGGACCAAACTTCTGGAATAAAAGGGAATCATGATATGTCAATGGCATCTCAATTAATCTTAAAATATATCATGTGAAAGACCTTATGGTGTCTACATTTGCAAATGGTATGCATTGTGCAAAGATTTACTGAGTAAATTAAATGTGTGAGCCTGTGGCCTACACACAATCCATGGGACCCCAGTGCGAAACTCATCCATGGGCCCACCCCTCCTTCTTCCCCTCCCTTCCTCCCTCCCTCCCTCCCTCCCCCTTCCCCTTCCCCCCTCTCTCTCCCCACCCAGACAGACACATACATACATAGAGACACACACACATAGACACATATGACAGACATACATACACACATACATACAAACAGACAGACACGCATACATACATACATACATACATACAGACAGAAAGGCCTCTAGGCGCCCTGTGCGAAAAATCTTCACAGTGCCTCTAGGCGCCCTGTGCGAAAAATCTTCACAGTGCCCCCCCCCCGTCATCCATGTATGATGTAATGTTTGTGTTGTCTGTGTATGTGATAGTAGGTGTGGTGACTGTGTGTGATATGCTTGTATTGGTTGTATGCGATATTTGTGCTGGGTTTATTGGCTGTGTGTGATGGTTATTTAATTCAGATAAAAACATGCATTTAAGCCTGTGTGTGAATGCAGATGTATATTTTTGCAGAGTTATGTGCACACAGTCAAATGCACACAGTTATACATATACACTGTTAAATCCACCACATGCACACAGTCGCAGGTAAATAGTCACATACACAGGATCACTCACAGACTCACACTCACAGACATTTACAAGCAGACAGCCACACACACACAGGCAGCCACACATACAGTTTTACACACACACACACACACAGCCACACATACAGTCTTACACACACACACATACTTACATGCAGACAGCCACACACATAGGCAGACAGCCACACACACACATAGGCAGACAGCCACACACACAGACAGCCGAACACATGCACACAGGCAGACAGCCACACACACACACACACACAGAGTCAGACGGCCATACACACACAGGAAGACATCCACACACACACAGGCAGGCAGTCACACACACATGCAGACAGCCAAAAAACACAGGCAGACAGTCACACACACAAACACACACACACAGGCAGACAATCACACACACACGCACAGGAAGACAGTCATACATACACACAGACACACAGGCAGTAATGCACACACACAGACACACACATATAGGCAGACAGTCATACACACACAGAGGCAGATAGTCATACACACAGACACACACACAGGCAGTCATACACACACACAGTCATACACACACACAGTCATACACACAGACACACACACAGGCAGTCATACACATACACACACACACACACACACACACAGGCAGACAGTCATACACACAGACACACAGGCAGACAGTCCTACACACACACATACACACACACACAGAGGCAGACATTCATACACACAGACACACACACACAGGCAGACAGTCATACACACAGACACACACACAGACCTGTGGAGTTCATTGTGGAGTAAGTGCAGCTCCTGGAGACTGTTTGGTGGGAAAGCAGGGACTCCTTCCTGCTTCCCCTGCAGCAGTTATCCGGTGCTTTTAGCTCCACCCCATTGGACGGAAAGCCCCGACCCGCTGCACAGTAAGCTCCGCCCCTGCGACAATTTATTTATTTATTTTAAATTCTGGCCGGCCATGTGCTCCATGGCACCCTGTGCAGCTGCACAGCTCGCACACCCCTAAGGCTGACCCTGCAGACAGACACAGACTCATACATACAGACAACACACACAGACACAGACAGACACACACACACATACACACAGACAGACAGACACACACACATAAGATACATATACATACAAAGACACATACATGCAAACAGACAGGCACACATATATACAGACACAGAGACAGACACATACATGCAGACAGACACAAAGACACATACATACAGACAGACAGGCACACATAGATACATACATACATACAGACAGACACATACACACATACAGACAGACACACATATATAGACAGACACATACATACAGACAGACACACACACACACACAAAAACACATACAAATAGACAGGCACACATACATAGACACACACATTCACACAGACAGACACACACACATACATACACACATATACACACAGACAGACACACACACACACACACACACAAACAAACACACACACATACAAACAAATAAACACACACACACAAACAAACAAACTCACACATATACAAAATGTTTAAGTCACCCTCCTGTTTCCTACCTTGTAGGTGCAGGAGGGTGACTTTCAACGGGGTCCAGTGGTGGCTCAGGTTGATGGGAGTCAGAGTTCACACTCTGACTCCTTCCTCTGCTTCCTCCCATGTGGGCTCTGTGTATGCTGGGAGGAGAGACCGGGGCAGTCACATCCTCCCAGCATGTGATGTCATCACAAGGGGCCCGGTCAGGCTGTTAAAGCGCAGACAGGGCCCCCTGAAAATCGATACCCACTGTGTGGCCATAGCAGCATGGGCCACTCGATGGACCCCTTGAACAACCAAAAACATGACGGCGGGAACCTGGTCACAGGGGTCCGCAGAGCGGCCAGGCCCCCTGGAGTGACGGGCTATAGACACCAGAACCACTTAATTAAGCTGCAGTGGTTCTGAGGACTATAGTGTCCCTTTAATGTGAGGTAAATTAGAGATAAGTGTCACTAATAATATACTAGATTGCCTACTTACAACCAGATGAGGATGGTGATGGGCTCTAACTGCAGTTTGGTTTCACTGGTCTGGTATAGAACAGGATCTCTGGAGGCTGTTTGTAACTGTGGTCACACAATTCAATGTCCTGGGAGAACGGGAAGCAACTCCGTTTTTTTGGGCCCCTTACACAGCTCAATGTCTGGGCCCCAGAGCCTGATTGTGAGTATGCCCATAAGGCCCACCCATAAGTCCACCTACATGTTCCACCCATGAGTTCGCTCACAGGGAGTGGAGTGTGTAGAGGATGTGTTATGTGTTATTGTAGAGGATCTAATGTGTGTGCTTATGAAATGTAGTGTATAGGGGTACCAGTTTGTGTAGGTGATGCAGTGTGTTTGTGTGTAGTGAAAGCAGTGTGTTTTTGTGTAAGGGATAGAAAGCAGTGTGTGTTTGTGTATATATTGTGTGTTTCTGGTTGTGTGTAAGGGATGCATTGTGTGAATCTGTGTATGTAAGGAATGCAGTGTGTGTGTCTGTAAGGGGTGCATTGTGTTTCTGTGTGTATGTAAGAGATGCATTGTGTTTCTGTGTGTATGTAAGAGAAGCAGTGTGTGTTTGCAGGTGTGTTTCTGTGTATGTGTGCAAAGGATGCATTGTCTTTATGTGTAAGGTTTGCATTATGTGTGTGTGTGTGTGTGTGTAATGGATTCATTGTGTGTGTCTCTGTGTGTAAGGGAAGCATGTTGTGTTTCTGTGTGTGTAGGGATGCATTGTTTGTTTCTGTGTATGTATAGGGATGCATTGTGTGTGTGTATGTGTGTGCGTGTGTAGTGTGAAAGAGCTCCCTGTCCTGCCCCCTGTCCTATAGAGCTCTCCCTTCCATTCCTTAGAGCTCTCCCCTGCCCCTTAGTGGTCTCTTCTCTCCCCCCACCCTCACCTAGTGATCTCTTCTCACCCCCTCCCTGTGTTCTCCTCACCCCCCGTCTTCTCCTCACCTCCCCTTCTTCTCTCCTCCCCCTCCCTGTGTTCTCCTCATCTCCCCTTCTCCTCACCCCCTGCCTGTGTTCTTCTCATCCCTCCACCCTCCCTGTGTTCTTCTCATCCCCACCCTCCCTGTGTTCTCCTCATCCCCCCTCCCTGTGTTCTTATTACCCCCACTTTGTGTTCTTCTCACCCCCCACTCTGTGTTCTTCTCACTCCCTTCCCTCCCTGTGTTCTTCTCCCCTGTGTTCTTCTTACTCATCCCTATGTTCTTCTTACTCCCCCTATGTTCTTCTAACTCCCATGTTCTTTTTACTCCCCTCCCTATGTTCTTCTTACTTCCTGTGTTTTTCTCACTGCCCTTGTCCTTCTCTCACCCCCACCTCCCTTTGTTCTTCTTACCCTCCCTCCCTGTTCTTCTACTCCTCTCCTCTACCGCTAATTTCTTCTTAGTCCCCTCCCTATAAAGTTCTTCTAGTCCCCCCATGTTCTTTCTCTTCTTGTACTCCTCCCTATGTTCTTTCTTATCATGTTCTTCTTACTCCTCCCCCCATGTTCTTCTCACCCCCACTGTGTTCTTTTTACTCCCCCCCATGTTCTTCTCACCTCCCCTTCCCTGTGTAGCATGGGTGGCCAAGCTTCTCTCCGGTCCACGGTACAGGAGCTTCTGTTTCTGAGTGTGCACTTCCTGTCAGTCCGGCCGGGTACAGGAAATGGATGTTCCTGTACCGCGGACCGGAGAGAAGCTCGGCCACCCATGCTACACAGGGAAGGAGAGGTGAGAAAGAGGCAGTGCTGCAGCCGCCTGAGGCTCTCTATGGAGCGCTCAGGCGGATGCAGCATTAAAAGGGCCGGTGATGGGGGCTGCCTAGTTCGCCTTATAGGAAGCGCAGCCCTGATTATATCTTATATTATATTGGCTCTCAGCATTTCACCATAAGGGAAATTATACTAGAGGCAATTTCATATTCAATTGTTGGTTTCCCGGCTGTTATGGTTTCTCAGCCTGGGCTTTACTGCTTTGGATTACAACATATATTTCAATTTCCTTTTCTTTCTATGGTTTCTTAATGATTAGTTAAGCTGATTAATAAGACAGCGTCACTGGCTAACACCATACAGAGCCTTCTTTACTCTACAATTCTGCCTATGATCCATTACACTGCCCTAGGGTCAATCTGCTATTTTTTATCTACATTTATATTTAAATTATTATTTACCATATCAGACTTTTTCTAGCCCCAAGCAACTCATAAGACTTATCTGGGTGCTTTCAATTTGTATGCATTTTTGCAACATAGTATCAGGTTACTTTCACCTGCTTTCCAGTCAATTTACAGGCTGAGAGATCATTCTAACTATCTATATAGGAACCAGCTGCTTTTCCAATTGTATTTATTTTCTATTTTTTCACTTTATCACATTTTTCTGGCACGTTTTTTTGTGTGTGTTTTTGTAGCATCCTTACAGGGATTTAATAAAGTTGTGAATTATATATATATTTTTTCTTATTCCAATGTTGGAATAGTACTTTAATAAGGGTAATAGGATTGGTATTAGACTTGTTTCTTACTAGTCTGTACTGACCTTCTTATTGAGATATATATATATATATATATATACCCCAGTAACCAATCTCATGCTGGTGCATTAGCAACAAAACAGCTGTCCATGAGTGGGTCACTGGCTTTGCATCTCTTCCCGAGTTGTGTTTTTTAAAGCTATTGTATACAGCAAGGAATTTATTGATCCTTACAGTGTAAAAAAAAAGTATATAGACAAGTGCACTGTTTGGACAGTTAAGTATAACATTTTAATGTCCATTAAAACAGAGGGCTAAAACAGTGTGTATATTGAATGGGTATTGCTTAGCATTGATTACATTGTCATTCATATTAATAACAGAACTGCTTTAATTTAGGCCCTTAATTAATGTGGAATCTCCATGGATTTATTCTGTTTGTCAAAACCGTTATTATTCGTGCAATTCTGCTGAGACTTTCTGATTGCTTATTTGTATTTAGTACATGAGAAATTAATTCAGTGGGGAGAGCATCTAATTATTCCATATAGCTTTTCAAGTAAAATAATTGGTTTAGGAGTAAAATTGTTTACACAATTATGTAAATTGCAAGCAAGCCTCTCGGGTTATGAAGAGCCTTGGGGTATTTCTCGTATGACTTCTAGCCAAAATATTCTACCGCCAGTGAGCTTGTTGAATTATTTTAGATATGTTAATAAATGATAAATTCAGTGTGGCATCTCAATGAAAAAAATATTTTAAATGTCTGAATGTTAAAAATGTATATAATAACTTACATTGCCATGATATAATATTGCTCACTCTGTGCTAACATTGTAAATATATAGAAAGTTATCCCGAGATACAAATTATGTGTCAAACTTGGCTGCTGGTTCTGATTTTTTTGTAAATCCTTAAGAGCAGGCAGCAAAATCAATATATAAAAGAAGGTTATTTTCTGCAGAAAATTTGTAGATAGAAAAGAATGAATAATCTGCATAAATTAAAATGATATAAATAGTATTTAACAGAAATAAACGTAAATACATACAATAGGTAAAAGGCAGCTATTTAATAAACATTATTTAATTTGCCATCAGCCATTACTTACTATAGAAGAGAGAGGCTATGTTACATAATTACTGGCGTAGATAGCATTATAAATTCATAATATAGTAATCTCTGTTTTCTCTCCTGTGATATAGTCATGTACAACTGTTAATATGTGTTTTATTCAATTATATTTTTATCAGCATAGAAACATAGAATGTGACAGCAGATAAGAACCATTCGGCCCATCTAGTCTGCCCAATTTTCTAAATACTTTCATTAGTCCCTGGCATTATCTTATAGTTAGGATAGGCTTATGCCTATCCCATGCATGCTTAAACTCCTTTACTGTGTTAACCTCTACCACTTCAGCTGGAAGGCTATTCCATGCATCCACTACCCTCTCAGTAAAGTAATACTTCCTGATATTATTTTTAAACCTTTGTCCCTCTAATTTAAGACTATGTCCTCTTGTTGTGGTAGTTTTTCTTCTTTTACATATAGTCTCCTCCTTTACTGTGTTAACCTCTACCAATTCAGCTGGAAGGCTATTCCATGCATCCACTATCGTCTCAGTAAAGTAATACTTCCTGATATTAGTTTGCATAGTATTGCAAAAGGATTACTCTAATCATCATAACCATTACAGCCCTATAGTGGTTCTGATGGCAGGAGTATCCTGGTGGCTTTCCACGGTATTTGGAAAACTGGTTTGCCCTCCTACATGAGTCCCCCACTGAGACCTGGTGCTCTCCTCTGCAGTAGAGGTTTTACTTTAGAAACCAGATGCCGGTTCTGCTGCTCCTTCATTGGCTGAGAGTATCAGCTGATTGCTCTCGGCCAATGATTGCCCTATGCGTATATATAAATATGCCCAGAATTGACATTAGCCAGACCAGAACTCTTGCCTAATGACGCCTCAATGATGCTGCTGAAAGAATAGTTGCACCTTCAGCAGCAACGGGGGTTAAACTTAGGATGTGCACTGTTTCATAACAAGATGCTGCACATACAGACTGCAAGCCCCATGACCAATTCAAATTGCTAAAGCAGTCGTTGTGATTTAAGTGATATAACAGCCCCATCCAGTGGTTGTTCAATATATTACATTATAAAAAAATCTAACACTATATAAGATTTATGAACAATTTACATGTACAGTATATCATAAGATGTTTTTAAATTACACACTGCATACCAATATTACTTAGAATTTAGGTTTGCAACTAAACTATAGGTCCAACACTGCCATGGGACATTTTGAAGTTTGTCCTTTTAATCGTGTTTCGTTTTTTAAATTATGTGTTTGATTTTGACTGGATGGACCAGGGCGACATTAAATCATAAATGTTAGAATTTGAACAAAATAAACATGCTCAAAGAGTATTAGCAATAACAAAAGAAAAAAAATCGGGTGATACCCTCAAGGGACATTCCCCAAAATATCAAACTCACAATGCCAATAAACAAAAGGATGCACACCAACAAGTCTTACTTCATATACAAAACAATCTTTATTACTTTAAGAATTAATACATGTGCAATAATCACACAAAATATGTAAACAAAAAGTGACACCAGGTTTAAATATAAAAGCAACTGTCCATTGATTACATAAAGTCTACCATGGACATGGAGATAAGCACGAGACCAAAGAACCCTCCAATGTTTTGGCACCAAAGAACATGCGTTTCTCAAAGCATTGCATAAACACTCACTTGTCCATCTTGTAATCTTGTAATTTATGCCCCTGTCAACAGCTGTCATTTTTACTCAAAACTGGACATGACATAATCACGTCCAGGATCGTGAAATATAATCTCCTAAGTAAGGAAAAAGAAAAGTAAAAAGGAGAAAAATCACAAAAGCTACTAATAAAGCTGGGATATAGTAATCAATGTGCAACACGACTTGGTATTAGACTTACATTTATGATTAGCAAAAATGCAAATGGCATTACAACTAAGGGCTAATGCCCATTTACTGTTCATCGCAATTCTAAAACACATATATGAAGCATGTGCATGCGCACATTAAGAAATTATGTTTGATAATACCACCAATTGGTTGCATACTTGGTTAATAATTTCTCAGCTCTTAGCTAGTTTGTTTCACAAGGCTGGAAGTGATGTATCGGCAAACAGAGTCACGTCACCTCCGCTTTCATCATGTCATCATTCATTCCCAGTGATAAAAGCGGAAATGACGTGATGTTCTTTGCGGATACATCACTTCCAACCTTGCGAAATGAAAGAACTAAGAACTGAGAAATTTGCCAGGAGTTTTCCCACAATGCAGGCAATTGGATCATTAACTAAGTATGCAACCAATGATGCTAAAAAGGGGTATTTAAAAGTAACCATAAGCAGCAGTTGGTACACATCCAATTGAAAAAGTTGTTATAATGGCTAAACATGTCACAGAGTTGGTTGCCTTTGGACTCACTGCTCAATCTGTCTTTTAATTTGTTTTTAATTAGATTTCACTGTGTATTTTTGTAAAAATAAATGTTTTATTTTGGCAATATCACATATAGTCCTGTGGCAGCTTGCATCAACTGGGTCCAGGTTTCAAGGAAGTGGCACTAGAAAAAGTGCAGAGACGAGCTACAAAATTGATAAAAGGAATGGAGCATTTTAATTACGAAGAAAGGTAAAAAAAATTAAATCTCTTCAGTTTGGAAAAACAGCAACTCGGAAGGGATATGATACCATTATACAAATATTTTCTGGGACAGTACAAACCATTATCTGGAAATATATT
>OW240914.1:57072763-57091615 GCA_933207985.1 Pelobates cultripes | reverse complement strand
TGTTCAAGTCGATTGTTAATTGAGATTGCTATGATGGAAGTCATAGCATGTGATTCTGACAGACTGTGTTGGGTGCTTTCTTCACCACTTGGTCCTGGCCTTGGGGTGTCTGGTTGAGATCTCATGTGTGCCAAATGCTGTAGGGTCCTTCCCTGCTCATGTGACCATACTCTGATCAAGCCAAGCCACACATAGTAAAGTTTTGAGAATTTATTAGAAATAAACATTTGTTGCAATAAATATATCAGGAATCATTTGTAACTAGACAGACATACAGATGTTTTATATGGAAACTTTGATGTTGGATGAAAGGAAGGAGATAAATCAGAGAATCATGAAATAGCAGTATATATAAATTTCTAACATTGGTTAATGGGGATATTCCCACCAAATACGTACTTTTGTGCATCTAATATTCTCCATCATTTTGTTTGGGACTTTCCTCCTTTGCTATGTATCTCTTGCACAGATACGTCTATTATCTGCCTGTATATAGTTGCCATAATGTGTACTCTGAAATGCTTATTTTGCATTTGCTTTTTGTTTTTTTATAATTGTCAATTTTTATTTTCATGTTGCATAAAAGTAAACGTAAAAGTAAACATCTGAAGGGTACAAAAAAAAAAGAGGGGGGGAGTTACATAGCTTTCATTGTACACGGCATCACATCAAGTTTGATTGGCATTTATACATCGTTTGTGCTAAAAAAATTTGCTGGTGGTGGTGCGTGCCTATATTTGACTGCATGGTCTTATTAATGTAGTTCGGTCCCTAAGTGGTGCTGGGGGTACCATGCCTGCTGTGGAAGCACAAAATATACATTAACGGGAACTATGTACAAGAATCTGGTTACACCTATGTATGCTTCTCTTTGTGTCAAGGTTCTCTGTTGTGTTGGGTTTGATCTAGGCTTAACAGTTGGGTCTGGTGCGCTTGAGTTTTGTGTCCCTTTCTCGGGGTTGCTATTTGTGTTTGTTTTTGTTATTGTTCCTACTCCGCCTTTAGTTGGTTTTAGTTGTTTTGCTTGTTACGGTGGGTCATATGATGTGTTTCTGTTTGTTTTGTTTTTTCTTCGTATTGGAGCCACATGTTGTATGCTTCTGTGTTTGTGCGGTCCGCCTGTCCTAGTGTTCCCACAAATTTTTCATATGTCACATTGGTGGATGTTAGGTCGATTATCTCTGTTTTTGTGGGAATCGCTGGGGACTTCCATTGTCTTGCTATTAATGTCATTGCCGCTATCGTAATGAGATAGATTAGTTTTCGTATGGGTTTCGTAAGATTCTGTGGTAAAATGTGTAGTATGTACACATCTATAGTAGGTTGGATCTTTGTATCTGTACTATTTGTAATTAAATCTTCTACTGCGTTCCATACTGGGCGTATGTGTGGACAGGTCCACCAGATATGTAATCTGTCTCTTTTTGGCTCTAGGCATCTCCAACACTTGGCGTCAGTGTTGTTGTACATTTTATTCAATTTGCTAGGGGTGAGGTGCAACCTGTACAGTAATTTTCGGGAGATTTCTAGATGAGAGGCGCATCGTGTTGTGCCTTTGTGCGCTAAGAAGGCTCTTCCCTATTCCTGGGGTGTCAGTTCCCTCCCTATGTCTTTGTGCAATTCTTTTTGAAATCCCCAGAGGTGTGTTTGGGGACCCCCAATGAGTATATTATAGCAGAATGATAGAGTTTTGTCTTGCTTTCTCTTGTCGAGGCATTTATTTTCAAAGTGAGTTAGTTTTGGTTCCCCGTTCGCTGCCTTTTCGTGTGTGCCTTCAGTTCGTAATGTGTGGTGTAGTTGCATGTATGAAAATTGGGCCCTATTTGGTACCTTATGTTGTGTTTGTAGTTCTTTGAAGCTCTTTAGGGAGCCTTCCTGAGTCAGTTGGTATAGGTGGCTTATGTCGTGTTCTGCCCATATTTTGTAGTTGAACGAGGGGTTTAGAGTGTGTAATGTTTTTAGAGGGGTTGTGGGGGACCACTTATCCCTCGAGCATACCCTGCGTCTGTTTTTATCCCAGAGAGATAACATTAGTTTGGTGGTCAGCAACATCTGGGAGGTGCAGGGTCTTATTTCTTTTGGGGCCCATAAGAGGTGTGTTATATGTTTTCCTTCTAGCCTACTGGATTCAAGATCTATCCATTGTGGGGGTTGTGCGCTAGAGTGACATCTTGTTTAGCTCTGTGGTACTCCCTTACGTCGGGGAATCCAAGTCCTCCCTTTCTCACTGTCCGTGACAGGAGCCGCTACGTAACCCTGGGTTTTTTGTTTTGCCATCCAAATCTCAGAAGGGTTGACCGGAGTGCTTTAAGGTATTTGGAGGGGACATTGATTTGTAGTGTTCGAAATAGATATAGAATTTTTGGCAGGATCATCATTTTGATGGCCGCGCATCTGCCCACCCAGGATGGGTATTTGCCCTCCCAGGATTTCAATGTATTCTCAATTTCCATGTGGAGTTTTAGGTAGTTCATTGTGAAGAGTGAGTTATATGTTTTCGTGATTTGGATACCCAGAAACGTGAGATAGTGCTCTCTCCAGTCGTAGTTGAATGCCACTTTGAGTCTGGTCAGTGCAGTGTCCTCTATGTCTATTCCCATTGCTTGGGTTTTAGTGATGTTTAGTTTGTAGTATGAGTGTGCGCTATAGGTTTGAAGTTCTTTTTGGAGATTCGGAAGGAAAATTAATGGTTGGGATAGCGTTAAAAGGACGTCGTCTGCGAACAGATTGAGTTTGTACTCTTTTTCTCTTATATTTATGCCATGTATGTTTGGATTATGTCTGATGGCTTCTGCGAGGGGTTCTAGGGCTATTATATAGAGAAGTGGTGACAGGGGGTACCCCTGCCTAGTCCAATTTGTGATGTCGAATGGATCTGATTGGAACCCCAAGGATGATACCGCTGCGTTTGGAAGGCTGTATAGGGCTTTGATGGCCGTCAGGTAAGTGGGGGGAAAGTCAAATTTTTTGAGGGTAGCCTCTAGGAATTGCCAATTCAGTCTGTCAAAGGCTTCTTCTGCGTCTAGTGAGATTATGAGTCCTTGTTTCCGGTCCATGTGTATCGTCTGTATAATGTCTATCACTTTTCGTGTATTGTCTGAGCCTTGCCTTCCGTGCACAAAGCCCACTTGGTCGTTTGAGATAAGAGAGGGGAGGATGTTTTTGAGTCGGTTGGCTCGTATTGTTGCATATATTTTGATGTTCAGTAATGATACGGGGAGGAGGTTTTGACAGTGTGTCGAGGGTTTTCCCGGTTTCGGTAGTGTAATTATTCTAGCTGCCAGGTATTCCACTGGGAAGTTCCCTGTCTGGAGGGAGTGATTGAATGCCCGTTTGAGATGGGGGGCCAGGTGTGGCGCGAATTTCTTATAGTACTCGTTCGTGAAGCCATCTGGGCCTGGTGCTTTCCCTAGGGGTGTGGATGTTATGCAATCTAAGATTTCGTTTTCTGTGATGGGGGCTTCCAGGAGTTGCTTCTGGGTACCAGACAGGATTGGCAGTGGAATGTCTGTTAGGTAGGATTGTATGCCTGTTTCTGTGGGTTGCGGGGTGTTTGGATCTTTTGAGAGGTTATATAGTTGGCTGTAATATTGGGCAAATTCTTTACATATGTCTGAGGGTAGGTGGACTTTATGGCCCTTCTTGTTTATGATGTGGGCTATCTGTGTTTGTTGCTGTCTTTCTCGTAGGCGTTGTGCTACAAGCTTGCTGGCTCTACTACCTTGGACGTATGTGCGAGTGTTTAAGCGCTTTAACATGAGGCCGAATTTGTGGAGTCTTGTCTCATTGAGTTTGTTTCGGAGTGCATTGATTTTTGTTTTGTGGTTTGCTGATGGGTGTTTTTGGTTGTCTTTGTGAAGATCTACCAGTTGTTGTTTGTATTTTGTTGTTTCTTTTTCTGTTTGTTTTTTTAGGTATGTGGCTCTGCTTATCAGTGTGCCCCTTATTATAATCTGCTTTGTGTGCAAGCCAAATCGTGTGGGGATTCAGGTCATTTGAGGCGTTAGTGGAAAAGTAGTTGTGGATTTAGTTTTCTAGGGTTTTGCAGTATTGTGTGTCTAAGTGGATATTCATTGAGACGCCATGGGTTTCTGTGTTTGTATTCGTATGAGCTCGCTAATGTTATGTACTTTGGAGTGGTGTGTGTAGGCCTTTTCTGACAGGTGGAGGGCTCTCCATACGTCTCTCAATCCATATGTGGATAGCAGATTCCGTAGGCTTCTACTTTGTTTTTTCAGGGTTTTGTAGTGAGGCGACGTGGGTGGCCTGGTTGAGTCTAATAGTGGGTCCAATACGTGGTTTATGTCCCCGCTCATGACTAGAGTGCCTTTCCTCATTTTTTAAATTTTAGTGAGGACCCTGTGCAAAAAGTTTCTTTGGTTGGTATTTGGTGCGTATATATTTGCCAGTGTGTAGTCTATATCAATGATTGTGCAGTGCCATATAATGTACCTCCCTCCTGGGTCTATTGATTGGTCGTGTGATATTACTGTGGTCCTTGCTGAGGAGAATGGACACTCCTCGAGATTTCCTTGGGTGGTGGCATGCGCTTGGTGAGGGTATATGTTTGGGCTTATGTGGGGGTGAGCCTCGGTTCTAAAGTGTGTTTCTTGGAGATATACTATGTCGGCTTGTGCTTTTTTAAGTTGCCTTCCCAGGGTGTGGCGTTTATGTGGGATATTTAGTCCCTGTACATTATGAGAGCATAGTTTTAGACTGAATGTGTATGGTTTTTGGGTTTGCTGTCTTGGTCTTTGTTGTCTCGGGTGGTGGCTTGTGGCGGGTCGCCGCTCTTACTCGGGGAGGATTGGTTGGGGAGGATCTTTGCTAGGTATAGGTGTGGAGGTTTAACCCTTCTCGGTTCTATAAGGCGATTGTGTTGCACTTGTGGAGTGTTAACCCAGCCTTTTTGTGTAATGCATACAGAGATATGTGGCGTGCTTTGACTTTGATCATAGGTGTATATAAAACGTTTAACATATTTACAACAACATAAACATAACAGTTTTTGAAACCTGACCATTGTGCCCTGGTCGTCCGTCAGGGCGCAGTTTATCCCGCTAGCTCCTCCCACTAGCTCTCCCTATCTGGGGGGTTGGGGAGTCCAGTTCTGGCCTGCAGGCCGCTCCAGTGGTCGCAGCCCTAGGCCAACGGCTCTAATCTATTCTACCTTGGAGATAATTCTTGAGGGCTGTCTATCTTGGGAAATCCGTTATGTTTGGAGAGGCGGACAGGTCGTACCTCCAGTCTTGTGCTCTCAACTTGGAGGTGGTTATATGAACCTCTACTTTTAAGGTTAGAAATTGTCTTCTACCAAGGGGATCTACGAGTGCTAGTTTGGTATGGTAGCTTGTCAGAGAGGTAACATTCGGATCCCAAGTTCCAATATTTTTGCAAGTGCTCTTTGTATACCCAAAAAGCTCATTGTCACATGTCTTAATTTGGACAAATTAACCAGGGAGTCCTACATTGATTCCTCCCTGGTGGCCCGTGTTGTGGTGGTAGTAGTGCTAGGGTCCAAATGGCTAGTATTGCCTGTGGAGCTGACACCCCTACCTGGCCATACAGCCCTGTGATCGCCTGTCACTTTACGTTTTCCGCCCTTGGGGTTTATCAGTTACTAGGGTGCTGCTTTTCTGTGCGCCATTTTATATTGAGCCTTTGCCCATTCTTCCTTCTGTGGTTTGGTAACTTTATTAGGGTAATTGTTGGGTATGTTTTCAGGGGGGGTATGGGGGATGGGGTTCTTCCTTCTTGGGGCGTGACATGCAGATTAAGAAGGGTCCCAGTCCCGTGATGGACTATGTTTCCCCATCTGTTGCGCCTTTGCGCAGAGTTCCTCTCCATCCCTCTATGTCCCCTATCCCCCCTTCCCTTTTGAGTATTGAATAGTTATCTATAGTGTTAGCATAAATACAGTTTCAGTGAGTATATTACCCTCTCCCGTTTTGCTTCCCTTGATTGTCGGTAATCAGTGTCCCAAAGTCTCTGATAGAGATTAACAATGTCCATGGTGTGTTTTGGTTGGTTCGATCTACATGGATGCCATCCGTCATCGCCTGGTTTCTTTCACTTAGCGTTGGTATTCTTTGACGCTTTGGAGTTTCTCGCTGTCTGCCATTCTTGGTGTAGTGCCGACCGTTTGGTTGGTTTGTCTTTTTCTGTGGCTAGGCTGATGCCCCAGGAATGCAGCAGTCGGGCTCCGTCTTCTGCGTTTGAGGCTACCTGTGTTTTGCCCTCTCGTAGGATCAATAGCTTGATTGGAAACCCCCATCGGTACGGGATTTTCCTGTTCCTGAGTTCAGCTGTGATGTCTTTGAAAGTTTTCCTGCGTCTAAGTGTTTCCGACGATAGATCTGCATATATCTGGATCTCTTTATATTGGTCTGGGAGTTCTAGCTGAGGTTTTTTGGAGCGTAGGATGGATTCTTTTACATGATAGTAGTGCATTTTAAGCATCACATCCCGCGGTATAGAGGCGGGTAGGTGTTGTGGTTTTGCTACTCGGTGCGCCCTGTCCATGAGTAGCATGTCGATTGGGAGGTCAGGGGCTAAGACATGGAACAGGTCTGTGAGGTACGCCATGAGGTCTGGTGTCTGTACTTCTTCAGGGATACCTCTCACTCTGAGATTTTGGTGCCGGGATCTGTCCTCTAGATCCATGTTTTTTACTTCCTGTTTCTCAAGTTTTGCTTCCAGCTCTTCAAGTTTTTCTGCAAGGCTGTTGTGTGCTTCGGCATATTCCGCCATCTTGCCTTCCATATGTGCTGTGCGGTTACCAATGTCTATAATATCTTTTTTAAGGTCTGCTATTGCTGATTGGACTGTTGCTTGGATCTTTGAAGCCATGTCATCCAGCATTGTCTGGAATAGTTCACCGTGAATTTGCATGGTGTTGTGTGTTGGATGTTGTGGGGATTGTGGCTGGGAAATCTCCCAGTCGTCTCCACTGCCATCGCCATCTTGTGATGTTTGTGCTTGTGATTTATGGCATGCCGTTTTTGCCACGAAAAACGAGTGCTTTTCTTTGGTGTCAGTCACCCTCCTTGCTCCCCTCTGTGACATCGTTCCAGCTCCTCTCCCTGGGGTAGTTTTATGCTGGTAGGTTGCTGTTTATTTCGCTGTATTTAGCCGTCGGCTCGGGAGCTCCCTCCTCACGCGGCCAGTCAGTTCGAGCGCAGGCTCCGCCCCTTGTATTTGTTTTTTAACTGCAGTTTACAAAAATATTTATTGTCAAGAATAAAAAAAAAAAATACAAAGCTCTAACTGAACACACCATGGTATTTCCAATGCATTTTGCACATAACAATACACAGACATTATTTGTTGGTATTAGTGAATTATTTAGCTGTAGTGCTGCTAGACCTATAATATGATCTAAGTTTATACAGTGATTGTTTAATGATCACTTAATTGCTTGATTGTATGTTTGTTGCACTTTCACTATTTTTTTTACCATAATTGTATGTATTGTTGAGTGTGGAGCAATTTGATAAAGCCCCAAGTTTGGGTCAAAATGTTGCAGTGTTCCTTTTGTTCTAATACATGTGCCTGAAGCTATTGCAGTGCCTGGTCCTTTTTTCTATTATCTACATTGAGTGAGAGACTAGAAAGCTGCTAGGCATTACTTCTTTAGTTGGTCACCCAATATGATCAAAACACCCTAAATAACTAATTTATTTCAAAGAAATAAGTAACTAAAGTAATTCGAGTATCCTCTAACACTCTAGTATTGGCAAGCACAACTATGGGGATTGGGGGAGATACCCCCTGGAAGGTTAGTGACATAAACACTGAGAAGTTATCTGACCATGTGATACTCCCAAATACTGGCCTTAACTAGTTTATGCAAGTGTCTATGAGAAATAAAAAACATGTCCAGCCTTGAGTAGGCATGGGCGGTATGGGAGAAGAAAGAGTAATATTTAACCGAGCGGTGAAGGGTGTGCCAACAGTCTGCTAACATATGTGAGTGCAGTACTTTGTGCAACAAGTGATGCTGGTGTACCATGAAATCCTCACACTTAGAGGTGCTGTTCAAAGCCAGGTGCATGACAATATTCCAACCACCAGGACTCCACACCAAAGGCTGCCAGATTCCCCAGAACCTATTTGATGACTGGGACCTGATTTGTATTTTGCACAAATATTTTATATAACAGGAATTATTATTATTATTATTATTATTATTATTATATTTATAGAGTGCCGTCAAATTTTGCAGCGCTTTACAATGGGTGGACGAACAGACATGTAGTTGTAACCAGACAAGTTGGACACACAGGAACAGAGGGGTTGAAGGCCCTGCTCAATGAGTTTACATGCTAGAGGGAGTGAGGTGAAATGACACAAAAAGGTAAGGATAGTTTTCGACTAGTGACAGTTGCAGAAGAGGAATCAGTCAGGAGCTATTATCAGTTTAATTGATACGCTTTTATGAAGAAGTGGGTCTTTAACAATTTTTTGAAGGAGTGGAGACTGGGTAAGCATCTAACGGAGGAGGGAAGCGGGGAAGCGAGTTCCACAGGAACGGTGCAGCCCTCGAGAAATCTTGAAGGCGAGCATCAGAAGTGGGAGTACGGACAGAAGATAGACGTAAGTCTTCAGCAGATCGTAAGGGCCTAGACGGGACATACTTGTGTATAAGGGAGGATAGATAGGTGGGAGCAGCATTATGTAGAGATTTGAAAGCAAGAACCAGAATTTTAAATTGAGCTCTGTATTTTATAGGCAGCCAATGTAGGGACTGACAGAAGGGTGATGCATGGGAGGTGCGGGAGGACAGGAAGATAAGCCTCGCCACCACATTCATTATGGACTGTAACGGCGCAAGTTGGTCACACGTAAGACCACTGAGAAGCGGATTACAGTAGTCAAGGCGAGAAAGGACAGTGGAATGGAGCAACACCTTAGTCGCATCTGGCGTTAAGTAGGGGTGGATGCGTGCAATGTTTTTGAGATGGAAATTACAGGATTTGGCAATAGATTTAACATGAGGCTTGAAGGAGAGGTCAGAGTCAAAGAGAACACCTACACAGCGAGCGTGCATGGTGGAGCTGAGGGATTTAGGGGTGATTATTTCTGATGACTTAAAGGTAGGCAGACAATGTAATAGAGCAGCAGGAAATGCTAGCAGAATGCTTGGTTGTATAGGGAGAGGTATTAGCAGTAGAAAGAGGGAAGTGCTCATGCCATTGTACAGAACACTGGTGAGACCTCACTTGGAGTATTGTACACAGTACTGGAGACCGTATCTTCAGAAGGATATTGATACCTTAGAGAGGGTTCAGAGAAGGGCTACTAAACTGGTTCATGGATTGCGGGATAAAACTTACCAGGAAAGGTTAAAGGATCTTAACATGTATAGCTTGGAGGAAAGACGAGACAGGGGGGATATGATAGAAACATTTAAATATATAAAGGGAATCAACACAGTAAAGGAGGAGACTATATTTAAAAGAAGAAAAACTACCACAACAAGAGGACATAGTCTTAAATTAGAGGGACAAAGGTTTAAAAATAATATCAGGAAGTATTACTTTACTGAGAGGGTAGTGGATGCATGGAATAGCCTTCCAGCTGAAGTGGTAGAGGTTAACACAGTAAAGGAGTTTAAGCATGCGTGGGATAGGCATAAGGCTATCCTAACTATAAGATAAGGCTAGGGACTAATGAAAGTATTTAGAAAATTGGGCAGACTAGATGGGCCGAATGGTTCTTATCTGCCGTCACATTCTATGTTTCTATGTTTCTATGATGGTAGCACCGTTGACTTGGAGGGAGACAGACACAGGAGTAACAACACTTGAGGGAGGAAAGACCAGAATTTCAGTTTTGGTCAAGTTTAGTTTAAGAAAGTGGGCAGCCATCCAGCCATAAACAGCAGAGAGACAGTCAGAGACACTAGTCAAGAGGGACGGGGAGAGATCAGGAGATGACAGGTAGATTTGCGTGTCATCTGCATAGAAATGATATTGGAAGCCAAAGGAGCTAATGAGTTTACCAAGAGAGGCAGTATAGATGGAGAACAGTAGGGGACCAAGGACTGAACCTTGGGGGACACCAACAGAAAGGAGTTGGGGAGAAGAAGCAGAGCCAGAGATAGAAACACTGAAAGAGCGCTGGGAGAGGTAGGAGGAGCACCAGGAGAGAGCAACATCTTGTAGACCGATATTGCGGAGGATGAAAAGAAGCTGTTGATGATCAACAGTGTCAAAAGCCGCAGACAGGTCAAGGAGAATTAGGATAGAGTAGTGACCACAAGATTTTGCAGCGAGTAGATCATTGGATATTTTGGTCAGTGCCGTTTCCACAGAGTGCTTAGCGCGGAAACCAGACTGAAGCGGGTCTGGCAGAGAGTTGGACTCGAGGAAGTCTGTCAATCTCGCATACACAATTCTTTCAAGGATCTTGGATGCAAAAGGCAGTAGCGAGATAGGACGATAGTTGGATGGGGAATTAGGTTCAAGATTGGGCTTCTATAGAATTGGGGTTACAGTTGCATGTTTGAAGGGCAATGGAAATATACCAGAGGAGAGAGAGAGATTGGGAGATTTTAGTGAGAGGTGGAGAAAGAGAAGAAGTACGGATGAGATCTGAGGGAATTGGATCTAGGGAGCAGGTGGTGGGGCAGGAGGACTGTAGCAGAGCAGAAACCTATTCCAATGTAGCGGGTGCGAATGAACATAGAACAGCAGAGGGAGTGAAGTTAGGGGAAGTATTATAAGGGGAAGAAGAAAGATGAGAGATATCTTCTCTGATTGTAGAGATCTTGTCAGTGAAGTGAGTTGCAAAGTCTGAGGCGGTCAAGTTAGTAGGTGGAGGAGGAACAGCAGGGCGAAGAAGAGAGTTAAATGTGTGAAATAGTCGTTTGGGTTCGCTGGAGAGTGTGGTTATGAGGGTATTGAAGTAATTAACTTTTGCAGAGGAAAGAGCCAAGCTGTATGAGCTCAGCATAAATTTATAGAGAAAGTCAGATGCACAGTAAGACTTTCTCCAACAGCGTTCAGCAGTTCTGGAGCATTTTTGGAGGTATCGAGTAAGCTTGGTGTGCCAGGGTTGTTGTTGGGGGGGCCTGCGGCATTTAAATGTACAAGGTGACATGATGTCTAGTTGAGAGGAGAGGGTGGAATTGTAGAAAGAGGTTGCAAAACTAGGACAGGTAAGGTTTGAGATGGGTAAAAGGAGAGTTTGGAGATTAGTGGAGAAATGCTCTAGGTCAAGACATTGGAGGTTTCTGTGAGAGTAATGTTCAGACGGTGGTGTCAATTGGGTCTTAGGTATGCCAATGTCAAAAGTCAGCAGATGGTGGTCAGATAGAGGAAAAGGAATATTGGAGAGGTAGTACAGAGGTTGGTGAAGGCAAGATCAAGGAATAACAAACTTATTTCAAAAAGACAATGTGAAAATATAAACAAAGGAAATTTATGCTGCTGTGGGGATCTCTGAGGGTACCCATGACTGTTTTAAGTGCCCACCAAGGAGAGACAGATCCTCAGGTTTTTTCTTTGTCTACGATTATTGATTGTGATGGAACACCCAGTCACTTGTGCCAATACAAAGAACATCCCAACATCTCACTTCCCCTTCCAAAAACTTTGTCCCAGACCACTGGCCTTCTTCACCATCCACTCCAAGCCCATTTACCAGGAGCACTCCTTCCCTTGGCTATCCAGGGATCCCAGAGAGCCACGAAGACTGTAGCAGTACTTACCTGCAACTTCTCTGGAACTCCGACCAGGCTGAGGCTAAATCCCTGTCCTGACCAACTTCTACCTCTATTTTCCCCTATTTTGTGACCAGCCAGGAGGGTGCTCTTTAGAGGGAATAGAGTGTGCATTCTACTGAACAATCGTTCCCAGAGAACCGAGGGGAGCACCCCTTTTTCAGTTCACAGGAGCTCCGATATTTGACCAGCCAAAGCCCCATTCACCCTGGAACTCTTTTGGATAGAAACAATGCTAGCAGCCAGTCAAATATTTACCCCAGTGCCGATTCCCCAATTCTGCGTGAGTCCGTGCGCTATTTTGACAACTTAGGCTTTAGGATCAGAGTTATCTGAAGATGTATAATATGTGGGGTCCCTGTGTTTTTTTTCTTTTTTGGGGGATATTTTGTGTTGGAATCTCTATGTCCGGGAGATAATTAGTTTAGTGAGAGATTAGACAATTATCTCCCAGACACAGAGGTACCAGGGCAGGATCACTGTACTGTTGAATAGGGAGCCCATGCTGGGAGTCCATGTATAAATGACTGTGTTGGTGACAATAAAAGCAGATCTTCTCCCAGCATTAAGTCTCGACTAATGTCGTGGGGTGGAAAGTTTATAACACAGCTATACTCTACAGCTATATTGCAAACTATAATCACTGGATACTGCACTGCATGGGATACTTCAAAGTGGAAAGGGGAGCTTGATGGTGACACTTGGGTCCTTTAATTGCCCTTTGGTGGGTCCCCGCTCAGATCTCAAGCTGGTTTTAGCTCATCTTGTGCATTTACAGAGAGAACATCTCTGAAACATATCAGACAGGTCCCACCCATACGGGCAGTCCAGATCCGAAATGCAAGCAAGTTCCCTCTGCCCCAGAGACACAGCAACTACAGATGATCCTTTCACCCTTCTTAGGCATCATCAGTGAGGCTTAGCTGATATCTTTCTAGGCACCATGAGCAAGGGGTCCACTTCTGGATAACCCTTTAAACTTATGGAGATCAAAAAAACGGGGTGCAAGAGGATTGTGAGAGTAATTAATGGATTAAGATTTTAGGCATTGTTTTATTTTTAATTTTTTATTTAATGTGTAGCTTTTATTTTTTTTTTCAAATAACAATGTTAGGCATGTTTTCAGAAGAAACACAACTTGCAGCAGTAGTCAATGTATGTATAGTTATGTACTATGGTTTGTGAGTGCTCCATCCATATGTAACATTTCAACCTGTTTAAAAAAAAACAACAAAAAAAACCATTTAAGGCTCTCTCACAGTTTAAAAGGATGACAGTATGGATAGCAACAATGAAATCCATTGATGAATGGGTCCATGGACATTTGAATATAGGAGGAGCCTCCACAGGATTTATGAGGAATCTTAATTTTTGTGTAAACATGGTGGCATGTATTAAATCATGACCATCACTTGAAACTATTTTAGGGGAACAAAGAAACATCAGAAATAATTAATTTCACAATAAGTGACATGGAGTTACCAGCTCTTGCTACTAAGAAGTCACATTATTCTTTAGTGACTCCTTCCAAACCTGTTGATAATTTTGCTAGCTGCCAATAAACTTACAGATTGACTAGTAGTTATAGTCGATCGACAGCTTGTTAATGATGAACATTGGGCTGGTCTGATGTATCTAATATCAGCCTAAAAAACAGATCTTCATTAAGAGTTTACCAGCTCACAATAAGCCAGTTATTGGTTTGAATTGATTAAATAGACACAGTTGAAGGCTTATCTTCTCTTGATAATTATCGGTTCAAATATCTAATTATCGGTTTTAATATATGCTCTTCATTGAAAATATTGGCTTAATTAATTACATTGCAAATGATAAATGGTCCTATTAGACTGATAGATGTGTTTTACCATGTAACACTACCAGCCAGCAGATGAATAGTAAAAAAAAATATAAATAAAAAAAACTCTGTTAGACAGCCAACATATGAAAAAAGCTTGGGTTGGGGGGGGGGGAGGGGTATTAATGACACAGGGGGACAACATATCATTTTCCATGGCCCCAACAGTTGGCAAGTCCCTCCTGTAATGGAACGCTGGTCTCTCACAAACTATTTCTGCTGGTAGTCCAGGTGTGACTCAGGAACAAGCAATAATCCCAGGCACAGTACCCACAGTGAGAGAATAACCCAACAGCGTAGCAAGCACAATCAGCAAGACAATCCAATAATATCCCATCACCTTTCCCAATAACTGGATGACACACAGTATCAGGAGCAGAACTGAACTGAGGTTTAATTTCACATGCCTGCTTTTAAGCAATTCTCCCATGCAAAGGAGACACCCACAGTAATTAATACAGTAACCAATAAAATACATGTTACCTCCCACACATCTCCTCCCCTCAGCATGACACATAATCCACTTAATCCGTGTACAGTATTTCCCCAGTTTCTGGATGTACCCCAAATACATGGGGAACACTCCTAAATAGGGGATCCCCTGATAGCCCTGATCTGGGTGAGTAACATACTCAAAAATCACCAGATCACCAGACCAGGGGTTCGGGAGTTATGGAGGAATAAAGTTTTGACCGACAGCACAGGTAACATAGCAGAAAATAGTTCCATAAGTTTTGGCCTTGCGGTCGGTCTTGGTTTGTGGGAAAAAATGGATTAAAATACCAAATGAAATGGCTGTTGCTTGCCTTCATGTGAATCCCCTTGTTCGTATGAGTCTTTCTACTGAACGACGGCTCGTTCTGTTGTTTTCGCACAAAGCTATGGAAGTCTGGAGGTCTCAGCGGTGTTTGCTTAGTCAAGTGTCCGATTTGGGTTCCAGACACTCGACGACCAAACACCACTGTTCGGAAGTTAAGATGGCCGCCGCCACGTGTTCGTATCCCGAATGGCGGCCACCCATAGAACAAAGTACCGATTGTCAATTAGGGGTTTGCAACATTGTTGCAAACGGTAATGAGAGGCACACTTATCCCTGGGGTGGTCTGGTTGTTCACTAGTTTCACTTGTATAGTAAACGGAGTGATTTTACCGAACAATCAGGCGAATGCTGCATACAATGTGAATACATTGAAAAACAAAACACGAAAGCATTTTAAAATACACAGATTTTGGTAGACAGCTCAATGTCCTGTGCTGCATAATTTATGTAGTCCAAAGTCTCTGCAATATTATATTATATGCCCTTGGCTGGTTCTTAAAGGGCCAGTAGTGCCATACAAAAATCCCATTAGGTCCAGCCATGGTGTTTAAAGTGTCCCATCTTCCCGGGACCATAATCACTGGGCAGGAGGTGAGCAAGCAGCCCCCTCCAGGAAACCAAGGCAGACTCTTGTACAAGGGCTAGTCCGCTACATCTCCCTGACCTATTTTAGTCCATTTAAAATTTTTACAGGGTGAATATCGCCTGCCATAAATTCAGCTGAACTTCTGTAAAAATGTTAGTTGACAGAATTAAACTGAGACCATTTATATTGAGGCCAGTAGTTACACCAGAAAATTGATTATGGTGGAGATGTACACTGGAGCCAGACTTGTGAATCTCATTGATCTTTTAAACGAAATACAAGCATAAATCAATTTTTTGTTTACACTGTCACTGCTTATTTTTGTTCACTAATAAATCATGTCAAATATATTGAAATTGTTTGTTTCTTTATTCCATCCTCTGAGAGTAATGGCTGTAATTGCAAATAATTCCCTGAGAAGATATACAAGCTATATATATATATATATGCTTCTTGAGAGGAAGGAGATACAAAGTATTTCACTTGTCAGATCATACAGATGAATGTTAGTGGTAAGTTTACATTGTTAGCCTTATAATATATTGTAAATATACTGTGTACATTTATACATATTGGATTTGTAACTGTCATTCTACCACTAAGCATTTACATTAATATCTACTTTGAAACATACTAAAGATTTCCAAAGACCCTGCATGACCAGCTTCAGGTTGGATTTTGTGCTCTTCACTCTGTGGAAACATCCCTGACCAACGTATCCAATGATTTAATTGCTGCAAAATCCAACAATCACTATTCCCTTCTAATTCTGACTAAGCAATCTGCTGCCTTTGACACTGTGGAACATCAGCTTTTTCTTCTCATACTTCACAACCTTCCATTGCTCTTTCTATGTCTCCTTTTCTGGTTCTTGCCCTCCTCTGAAATTGCTTTTTGTTGGTATTCTCCAAGGTTCTGCCCTCTGTTGCCTACTGCCTCTGTTTGTAAACAAATCAGTTCCTTTGCCTTCCAATGCCACATCAATGCTGACGATATGCAAATCTATATTTTTTTCATCTGATCTTTCCTTGTACCTCTTAAATCATGTCTCCAAATCCCTCTCTGTTATTTGTAACTGGATGGCAGATCACTTCCTTAAACTCAGTCTTTCCAAAACAGAACCTCCCGTCTCCATGTTTGTCTCCCTTTAATTCAATGGCACTATCATCAGCCCTTCCTTACAGGCTCGCTGCCTTGGTGTTCTCCTTGATTCCAATCTCTACTTCAACCCTCACATCCAGTCACTCTCCAAATCATTTTGCTTCCATCTCAAAAACATATCTAGCACCTGCCTCTACCTAACACCTGTAGTTAAAGTGCTCGTCCATGCTGCTATTGACTACCTGCTTGGCTACTGCAATCTGCTTCTTACTGGTCTTACATACTCCCAGCTCACCATGCTAAAGTTTATAATAAATGATGCAGCAAGTTTCTTCTTCCTGTCCTCCTGCACCTCCCAGACCCCCACCTCCCACCCCCAACTCCCTTTCTTGTCAGTCGTTACATTGGCTTCCCATTAGATATCAAGCTTAATTGAAAATTCTGATTCACATTTGCAAATCTCTTCATAACACTGCTCCTGTCTACCTATCCTTACTAATATACAAATATTTCCCTTCTAGGCCCCTATGCTATGATGAAGACTTGCGTCTATTTTCTGTTCGTAGTCAAACCTCACCTTCAAGACTTTTCAAAACCTTTGCCACTCCTTTGGAACTTCCAATAGAATCTCACCCTGTCTCCATTACTTCAAAAATTCACTGAAAACTCACTTCTCCAAGAAGGAATATCAATTAAACCATTAACAGCTTTCCCATCCCACACCTCACCAACCCACATTCTCTCCTGGAACTGCATCATATAACAAACTAAGCCTTCATTGTAAACTCCCCATCCAACTTTTCCATTACACAAAATGCATCTTATTCTTATCTCTCAGTGTAAGCTCACATAAAGACAAATCTCATAGTTGAGTCATACACTTATTAACCCTTAATAGTGAACATAGGAGGTGGGCAGCAGCACTGTAATATGGTTGTATAATACAAACACAAATACAAACATACAATATTGAGCCCTGCGCTAAAATTCCCACTTCTCCTGAGTGGCATTAATCACCATAGTGCACATCAACCCCAATACATTCAATAAAAAAAAAAAAGTTACTTGCGCACTATACCAAATTACTATGTACATTTAATTAACTGGAGGTTTTTTAGTATCACTCTAATGGAGGTGAAGTGCAGGACTCACCCAAGAGGTTTTGCATTGATGTGGCATGTGAGTTTAAACGTGAATTGCCATTGGAGTTATACTGAAATATTGCAATGTATTATATAGTGAATATGTTTCTTTGAAGACTGGATTTTTTCACTCAATAGAAACTTGCAGTGAATTGAAATATGAATTTCAAAATACAGGCAAAAGTACTAATTTGGAACAATTGTATAGTTACAGCTAGCTAGTCTGACATAAATAAGTAATTAAAAACAGTAAAAAAATATATATATCTATACTGTCTCATAACATTTTCATAGTATAAAAGGGGCAAACTGAAATAAATTAATAATGTTTTGAATATTTCACATGCCATCGGAATTATCATTGGCCATTTTGGTTGAGCTTGTTATATATAGTGTTGGAAGAGGAGTTTCCTGAAACTTAGACCATTTAATAAATCAATAAAAACATTTTTTATTGATTTATTAAATGGTCTAAGTTTTAGGAAACTCCCAGAAGATTGGAAGTTAGCGAATGTTGTGCCCATTTACAAGAAAGGTAATAGGGAGGAGTCGGGCAACTATAGGCCAGTAAGCCTTACTTCAGTGGTGGGGAAAGTGATGGAAACCATGTTAAAGGATAGGATTGATGAACATCTAAAAACACATGGATTTCAAGATCAGAGACAACATGGGTATACTTCAGGGAGATCATGCCAAACTAATCTTATTGATTTTTTTGATTGGGTAACTAAAATTATAGATCAGGGTGGTGCAGTAGACATTGCTTACCTAGATTTCAGTAAGGCTTTTGACACTGTTGCACATAGAAGGCTTATCAATAAACTTCAATCTTTAAGTTTGGATTCCAATATTGTTGAATGGGTAAGGCAGTGGCTGAGTGACAGGCAACAGAGGGTTGTAGTTAATGGAACATATTCGAAGCTTGGACTTGTCACCAGTGGGGTACCTCAGGGATCTGTACTTGGACCCATTCTCTTTAATATTTTTATTAGTGATATTGCAGAAGGTCTTGATGGTAAGGTATGTCTTTTGCTGATGATACTAAGATATGTAACAGGGTTGATGTTCCAAGAGGGATAAGCCAAGTGGCAAATGATTTAGGTAAACTAGAAAAATGGTCAGAATTGTGGCAACTGACATTTAATGTGGATAAGTGCAAGATAATGCATCTTGGACGTAAAACCCAAGGGCAGAGTACAGAATATTTGATAGAGTCCTAACCTCAACATCTGAGGAAAGGGATTTAGGGGTGATTATTTCTGATGACTTAAAGGTAGGCAGACAATGTAATAGAGCAGCAGGAAATGCCAGCAGAATGCTTGGTTGTATAGGGAGAGGTATTAGCAGTAGAAAGAGGGAAGTGCTCATGCCATTGTACAGAACACTGGTGAGACCTCACTTGAGTATTGTACACAGTACTGGAGACCGTATCTTCAGAAGGATATTGATACCTTAGAGAGGGTTCAGAGAAGGGCTACTGAACTGGTTCATGGATTGCGGGATAAAACTTACCAGGAAAGGTTAAAGGATCTTAACATGTATAGCTTGGAGGAAAGACGAGACAGGGGGGATATGATAGAAACATTTAAATATATAAAGGAAATCAACACAGTAAAGGAG
>OW240914.1:57052100-57065889 GCA_933207985.1 Pelobates cultripes | reverse complement strand
GTGGGATCAAGGATTTGAATCCTGCCGCAACCTCATCTCTGGCCTTGAACTCGTTTGGTACCCCCCCCCGGTACACCTATGGCATCGATATATATACATGGGTCGAAACTACCTTGAATAGGGGTTTCTCTTTTTTATCCTGAAGTACGTGTGTGGGGAATCAAGTGGGCCTTGGTGGTTATCAGAAATTATATGTATAGGCATGATGGCTTTGGTCAGAGTGCATTCTCCCCACCACAGGCCAGTCATTTTAGATCTGAGTTGCATATCACCACATAGCCAATAAATGTCTCCCAAGGACTTGACTTGATTTACCAATAAGGTAGTGGGAGGTGTGCGATAGGTGGCACAGTAGCCTGGAGGGAAACTTCCCACAAATTTACCCGTGGTTCCATGTATAGTGTAGCAAGTGTAATTACCTGGATACACAGTGATTCCATCAGGTGGCCTGAGATTCCCTTGAGTTATTGGATATACCTTTTTCCATGATTCACATACTGATGAGTTTGTGGCTGATTCTACATAGAGGCTTAGAAAACACATCTCAACATCGGGGGGTAGATTAAAAGGCACTGTACCCAGATGGGGTCTGGCCCTGCCACAGACATAACAGTTAGTTTTATTGTGTGAATTAGCATTATACCTCATCCATTCGAGCCATAGGTTGGTATCTGAAAAACCGGTCTCCACAGCCATAGTGTCCTTCGAATGTAGGATTGGCAATTGCCAACGTGTCCTTTAGAGGGTTCATGATCATGTGTGTAGAGTCTACCCAGTCAGGTGAAGTATGCATGTCTTGTAAATAGAAGGTCCCCAACTTGTTATATGAGCCACCCCCTCTCCAGTACATCCCCATTACGTACTCTCCAGTGTCTCCTGGGCTGGGATGTTCTATGTTTAAGGTGACTTTTATTGGGGTAGACCCTGTTGGCTTACATAAGGTCATTCTGTGTAATAAGGGTTTCCCATGTCTGTCCACCCTATCCAAGGCGCTTTGTGGTCTGTAACCTCATGGTCGGCCTATGTTCCAACCTGCTGCTTTCCAGGTACTACAATAATGTCCCCAATGGTCACCTGTCACACAAATGTATGGGTCCTTTCTATTGGGTATGTCTGTAAATTGCTGAGTGGTGTGATTGTGAAAATGTACAAGGAACACTAACACAGTAATCAAAGGTAAAAGTAGCTACATGTGTGATTGAAGAGTTATACTAGAATGTGTAAACACGATTATCTTTGGTGATAGCAACTTGTTGGGCCTTTAATAGGCCTGGCAGCAGAAATAGACACAGGAAGCTCATAGTTTAGTGGGATCTGCTTCCTCTGGATCAGGAACTTTCTTACAGTGCAAGGCGTGTATCCAGGTATTCTTCCCAGCCAATTTTACAGAGGTAGACGTGGTCAATAGGACTTGGAATGGACCATCAAACCTTGGCTCAAGAGTGTGTTTTCTCAGGAATTTCTTGACCATAACCCAGTCACCAGGAAGGAGTTTATGTGTGCCTGTATTTGATTCTGGATCTGGAATAGAAAACACCTGTGCATGGATTTTGGTCAAGGTATGAGAGAGTGTAGTTATATAATCTACCATTGCGTCTGATTGAATTTGAAGTTCTTGAGGAAAATAACAGCCTAACCTGGGTGCTGTACCAAATAAAATCTTGTAGTGTACCTTACAGTAAATAGTTCTATGGGAAGACTTTCCGGCCAGGGTAGGTTAGTTTCTTGGGCCATCTTAAGCATTCTGGCTTTCAAAGTGCCATTCATGCGTTCTACCTTACCACTACTCTGTGGGTGATAGGGTGTGTGGAATGCAAGGGTCACCCCCAGTGCTGCCCAGATTTCCTTGGTTAGCAACGCGGTGAAGGATGTCCCCTGGTCACTTTCAATCACTTCAGGAACTCCATATCTGCAGATGATTTCGGTAAGTAGGTGCTTTGCTGTGGTCTTCGCAGTGAGATTAGTGACAGGAAAAGCTTCTGGCCATCCTGAAAACATATCCACTATGACCAGTGCATATTCATACCGGCCACTTTTTGGTATTTGGATATGATCAATTTGGATCCTTTAGAAAGGGTACTGTGGCTTGGCCAAATGGTTTGGTGTGGCTTTAATTATTTTTCCCAGATTACATCTGGTGCAGCTAGTACAGGATCTGCAGTAATTTCTTGTCAAAGTAGTGATTCCGGGTGCCTCAAAATATTTATCAATCAGAGAGTTCATGAGGTGCTTGGATAAATGGGCTGGTCCATGGGCCCACTGAACGACAGCTGGGTACATATTCTTGGGTAGACAGAATTTGAGGTTGATTGTGTACACTTCATTCTGTAGGGTTGCCCCTTTATCTTTCCAACTTTGTTTTTCCTAAGGGGTGGCAGCAGCTTTTTGTTCTCTTAGGAACTTGAGATCAGTAGGTAGATTTTGCATAGTGTAAATAGGAGTCTGTTCAACGGGCACTCTTCTGTCCACTTCCCAACACTGGCGTGCCGCATCTTTAGCAGCTTTAGCAGCTTTAGCAGCCTGATCGGCTAAGTAATTGCCATATGCTTCTTCTGAATTCAATCTCCCGTGGGCCTTTACCTTCAATATGGCCACCTCTTCAGGGAGCAGTAAGGCATCCATTAATTCATTGATAGCTACACCATGTTTCACCGGAGTACCTGCTGCTGTAAGAAACCCCCTTGTTTTCTAGATTAAGCCAAAATCATGCGCTACGCCCAGGGCATACCTTGAGTCTGTATAGATATTAACACGTTTCCCTTCAGACATTTGAATGCTGCTGTAAGGACTATTAGTTTGGCTTCTTGTGCTGACTTATATGATGGAAGTGAAGATGCTTAGAGTACTCGGTTTTCTGTGGTGACAGCATATCCAGTATGATATTGTCCCTGTATGTCGGAAAATCTAGAACCGTCCACACACAGGGTGAAGTCAGGATCTGGCAGAGCAGCCTCATGCACCATTGGGAGATTGGTTGTCTCCATTTTCATCTGTTCAAAACAGTCATGAAGGGCATCCGGGTCCTGTTCTGTAGGAGGGATGGCTTCACATATCTCTGTGTGATATCGAGGGTAACCAACTGTTTTGCAATTTATGGTCCTTTTAGTGACCCCCGTCAATGTGAGCTGTTCTTGAGTTGCAGTACTCCATGTTTTGGCCATTGGGCCAAGTTCTTTCCATGAGAGATTTGGAGATTTAGTGAAAGAGATATGAGGAACTGCCACCTCCCAGTGGTGGTATAAATGTGATACCTACTTGAAAGAGAACTCTCTGCCATCCACTCATCCATCCCATGAATTGGAAACCCCCAAGTTCTTTTTTAATTCAGCAGAGAGACTTTCTAATTTCTCTATGGCCATGGTTACTTTACCATTGGGGCCTGTATTATCTGGGATGAAGGTACAGCATGTCATAGTGTCGGGAAGTATTTTACACACACCCCCCTTTTCTGCTAGAATCATGTCTAAGGCCATTCGATTCTGGAATGTCATTTGGGAGGTAGCCTGCAATTGTTCTGTCAAGCCTTGAAGGGCATCTCTACTATAATTGACAAAACGTTGCTGATTATAATAGATATAATTAACCCAGTTAACATTCTTGTTAGCGGTGATGAGTGGGATCAAGGATTTGAATCCTGCCGCAACCTCATCTCTGGCCTTGAACTCGTTTGGTACCCCCCCCCCCGGTACACCTATGGCATCGATATATATATGTGGGTCGAAACTACCTTGAATAGGGGTTTCTCTTTTTTATCCTGAAATACGTGTGTGGGGAATCAAGTGGGCCTTGGTGGTTATCAGAAATTATATGTATAGGCATGATAGCTTTGGTCAGAGTGCATTCTCCCCACCACAGGCCAGTCATTTTAGATCTGAGTTGCATATCACCACATAGCCAATAAATGTCTCCCAAGGACTTGACTTGATTTACCAATAAGGTAGTGGGAGGTGTGCGATAGGTGGCACAGTAGCCTGGAGGGAAACTTCCCACAAATTTACCCGTGGTTCCATGTATAGTGTAGCAAGTGTAATTACCTGGATACACAGTGATTCCATCAGGTGGCCTGAGATTCCCTTGAGTTATTGGATATACCTTTTTCCATGATTCACATACTGATGAGTTTGTGGCTGATTCTACATAGAGGCTTAGAAAACACATCTCAACATCGGGGGGTAGATTAAAAGGCACTGTACCCAGATGGGGTCTGGCCCTGCCACAGACATAACAGTTAGTTTTATTGTGTGAATTAGCATTATACCTCATCCATTCGAGCCATAGGTTGGTATCTGAAAAACCGGTCTCCACAGCCATAGTGTCCTTCGAATGTAGGATTGGCAATTGCCAACGTGTCCTTTAGAGGGTTCATGATCATGTGTGTAGAGTCTACCCAGTCAGGTGAAGTATGCAGGTAGACCAAGATAACAGTTTTTCCTCTGGAGTCACAGAACAGGAAAATGTGGAGGCTTTATGGGTAGATATCTGCTTGGGGCAAACAAAGGGAAATCAATAATTGGTTGGGATATGTTATAAACCACCTAATGTAAATATTATTGAGGAAGAAGAGCTGTTAGAGCAAATTGAGAAACCTGCAAATCGAGGTAACACATTAATTATTGGAGATTTTAATTACCCAGATTGGGATAGAGGGACTAGTACTTCAGCAAGGGGAATCAGGTTTTTGAATGTGTTAAATTACACCTTTATGTCACAACTGGTACAAGCACCAACTAGAAAGGATGCTTGTCTGGATCTCGTCATAACAAACAATGTTGATCTTTTAACCAACATTCAAGTAAGGGAGCATTTGGGAAACAGTGATCACAATATGGTAAATAAACTCAAATAAGCAAAAGCAAGTGGGGTATATAATTTAAAAGAAGCCAATTTCAATAAGATGAGGGCAGCTCTACAACATATCGACTGGCATAAACTCCTTAGTGATAAAAACACTGAGGATAAATAGAAACTATTCAAACAAATATTAGAAAGGTACATTTTTCAATATGTACCATTGGGTAATAAATATAAAAGAAACAAATTAAAACCAATGTGGCTTAGTAGAGAAGTAAAACAAGAGATTAAAAATAAGAAAAGGGCATTTAAAGCATTTAAATCAGTCAAATCAGAGGCATCCTATTTAAGATATAAGGAAGCAAATAACGCTTGCAAAAAGGCAATTAAAGTGGCTACAGTGGCGTACATACCAGGGTCGCAGGGGTCGCGGCTGCGACCGGGCCCGGCCCACCAGGGGGGCCCGGCCGCCCCTGCGACCAGGTGTGTACCGACTGGGCCAGCCTCTTCCCCTGGGGGGCCCAGGAGGCGGCCACCTCAGGGCCCCGCGAAGCTGGCCCTGCTGTCACCCATCAGCACTGATACCGGAGCCGGAAGATGATGTCATCTTCCGGCGCCGGCATCCCTACGCGGCGCGCGAGGGAGCTGAAGAGGAAGCACTGAGTGCTCCCTCGCGCGCCCGCCTGCCCGACCGGCCACCCGCCCAGGAGCCCATCAGCACCACTGGACCCCAGGGAATCCCCCCAGCACTCCAAAAGGTAAGGAGGCTGGGAGGATTACATTTTAAAAAAAACATGTGTTAGTGTGAGTGTTAGAGTGTGTGTGAGTGTTAGAGTGAGTGTTAGAGTGTGTGTGAGTGTTAGTGTGAGTGTTAGAGTGTGTGAGTGTTAGTGTTAGAGTGAGTGAGTGTTAGTGTTAGAGTGTGTGAATGTTAGTGTTAGAGTGAGTGTCAGTGTTAGTGTTAGAGTGTGTGAGTGTTAGTGTTAGAGTGAGTGTCAGTGTTAGTGTTAGTGTTAGAGTGAGTGTTAGTGTTAGAGTGAGTGTTAGTGTGAGTGTTAGAGTGTGTGAGTGTTAGTGTTAGAGTGAGTGTTAGAGTGTGTGAGTGTTAGTGTTAGAGTGAGTGTTAGTGTGAGTGTTAGAGTGTGTGAGTGTTAGTGTTAGAGTGAGTGTTAGAGTGTGTGAGTGTTAGAGTGTGTTAGTGTGAGTGTTAGAGTGTGTGTCTGCTAGTGAGTGTCAGTGAGTGTGTGTCTTAGTGAGTCTGTTTGATGTCTGTTAGTGAGTGTGTGTTTGTCAATGAGAGTGTATGTTTTGTAAGTGAGTGTGTATGTATGTCTGTCACTGAGTGTGTCTCTGTCAGTAAATGTGTGTGTCTGTTAGCTAGTGTGTATGCGTCTGTAAGTGAGAATGTGTGTGTCTTCAGCACTTACCTTTCTCCAGCGCCGGACTCCCTTGGCGCTGGGGATCCCTCAGCCTCTCAGCTCCGAATGCGACCGCGCAAGCATTCAAACCGCCCATAGGAAAGCACTACTCAATGCTTTCCTATGGATGTTCAGTGTGCTCCTCTAGCGGCTGTCAGTGAGACAGCCACTAGAGGCTGGATTAACCCTCAGTGAAACATAGCAGTTTCTCCGAAACTGCTATGTTTTCAGTTGCAGGGTTAAAACTAGAGGGACCTGACACCCAGACAACTTCATTGAGCTGATGTGATCTGGGTGTCTTTAGTGGTCCTTTAAGTGTGTGTGCATCTGCATTCACTGGTGTACATACCGCGTTCGCAGCCCTGTAACCCCTGCGACCAGGTGCCCACCGCCATGTGTTTTTTATGAAACATAGGTCATGTCAAACTAACCTAATTGCATTCTATGAAGAAGTAAGTAGAAGTATAGATCAGGGTGTTGCAGTGTATGTGATCTACTTGGATTTTGCCAAGGCATTTAAAACTGTTCCTCACAAAAGGTTAGTCTTCAAACTAAAAGAAATTGGTCTAGATGAATATTCTTGTTCTTGGGTAGAACATTGACTTAAGGATAGAGTACAATGAGTTGTAATTAATGGTAAATTTTCAGGCTGAACGAAAGTGGTAAGTGGTGTCCCTTAGGGTTCTGTTTTAAGAACCGCTTCTATTTAACATATTAATAAATTATCTTGAAATAGGCATTGAAAGCCATGTAGAGGGTGTGATCTGGGTGTCTGTAGTGGTCCTTTAAGTGTGTGTGCATCTGCATGCACTGGTGTACATACCGCGGTCGCAGCCCTGTAACCTCTGCGACCAGGTGCCCACCGGCATGTGTTGCGGCCCGGCCAGCGCGCGGGGGGGGCCACGGATCAATTTTCGCACCGGGGCCCCATGAGTCATGTGTACGCCACTGAGTGGCTAAACTAGAAAATGAGACATTGGTAGCTAAAGAATGCAAAACCAACCCCCAAAATGTTTTCAAGTACATCAATTCTAAAAAAACAAAAAATGAAAGTGTAGGTACACTGGAAAAAGAGTTGGGTTTATTAGCTAATGAAGACCAGAAAAAAGCAGAAATTTTAAATAACAATTTTTCTTCAGTATATATTAAGGAGCATCCTATGGCAAGAGATATGCAAATGATTGCTGCAAAAAAACTTGCAAATAACTTGTGATTGGATAACTCGAGACAAGGTGCTACAGCTATTAAAGAAAATTAATGTAAATAAAGCTCTGGGGCCTGACAGTATTCACCCACGAGTACTTAAGGAGCTAAGTGGGGAAATAAGTGAACCTCTGTATTTAATTTTTCAAGATTATTTTGTTTCAGGTGTTGTACCGGAGGATTGGAGGAAGGCAGATGTTGTTACCATATTTAAAAAGGGTTCAAAATCCTTGCCTGGAAATTATAGACCTGTGAGCTTAACTTCTGTAACTGGGAAAATATTTGAATGGCTATTAAGGGATAATATTCAGGAATTCATTGGGAAGAACTTTGTTATTAGCAATAATCAGCATGGTTTTATGAAACATAGGTCATGTCAAACTAACCTAATTGCATTCTACGAAGAAGTAAGTAGAAGTATAGATCAGGGTGTTGGAGTGGATGTGATCTACTTGGATTTTGCCAAGGCATTTGATACTGTTCCTTACAAAAGGTTAGTCTTCAAACTAAAAGAAATTGGTCTAGATGAATATTCTTGTTCTTGGGTAGAACATTGACTTAAGGATAGAGTACAATGAGTTGTAATTAATGGTAAATTTTCAGGCTGAACAAAAGTGGTAAGTGGTGTCCCTTAGGGTTCTGTTTTAAGAACCGATTCTATTTAACATATTAATAAATTATCTTGAAATAGGCATTGAAAGCCATGTATCAGTGTTTGCAGATGACACAAAACTTTGTAAAGTAATAAAATGTGAGCAGGATATTGCTTTGCTGCAGAGGGATTTGGATAGATTGGAGGCATGGGCACTAAAATGGCAGATGAAATTTAACATAGAGAAATGCAAAGTTACTTCGGGGTTAAGAATGCACAAGCAACTTACACACTAAATGGTAGTGAATTAGGGATAACCAGTGGTGTATCCTGGTTTTGTGCTGCCCTAGGCAGGACAAATCTCAGGCGCCCCCCCCCTAACCCTTCCCCCGCCCTCTAAATACACACACACACACACACACATTCACTGACAGGTACGCATACACTCGCTAACAGAAACACACACACACACACTAACAGACACACTCACACTCACTAACAGACACACACTCACTGACACACACTCACAGGCAAACACACTCACACTAACAGACACACACACAGTCAGAGACACACACTCATTAGCAGACACACACACTCACTAGCAGACACACACACACTCACTGACACACAGTCAGACACACACATACACACTAACAGACAAACACAGTCAGACACACACACTAACAGACACACACAAACACACTAACAAACACACACACATTAACACACACACTCACAGGCAAATACACTCATACTAACAGACACACACACACTAACAGACACACAGTCAGACACACACATACACACTAACAGACACACACACAGTCAGACACGCACACTCATTAGCAGACACACACACTCACTAGCAGACACACACACTCACTAGCAGACACACACACACTCACTGACACTAACAGACAAACACAGTCAGACACACACACTAACAGACAAACACAGTCAGACACACACACTAACAGACACACACAAACACACTAACAAACACACACACATTCACACACACACTCACAGGCAAATACACTCATACTAACAGACACACACACACTAACAGACACACAGTCAGACACACACATACACACTAACAGACACACACAGTCAGACACGCACACTCACTAGCAGACACACACACTTACTAGCAGACACACACACACACTCACTGACACTAACAGACAAACACAGACACACACACTAACAGACAAACACAGTCAGACACACACACTAACAGACACACACAAACACACTAACAAACACACACACACACACTCACTCACAGGCAAATACACTCATACTAACAGACACACACACATTAACAGACACACACACATTAACAGACACACACACATTAACAGACACACACTCACTCACTCACTCACATTAACACGTTTTTTTTTATTTTTTATTCCCCCCCCCAACCTCCTTTCCTTTGGGAGTGCTGGGGGGGGTAGGGGTTCATTACTTCCCTGGTGGTCCAGTGGTTGTCGGTCGGGCTGCTGGGCGGGCGGGCGGCTGGCGAGGGAGCTCTTCCCCTGAGCTGTCTGCTCAGCTCCCTCGCGTGCCGCAAAGTGAGCCTGGGAGCTGGGTTGATGATGTCATATTCCAGCTCCCAGGCTCACTTTGCGGCACGCGAGGGAGCTGAGCAGACAGCTCAGGGGAAGAGCTCCCTCGCCAGCCGCCCGCCCAGCGCCGTCCGCCCGCTCGGGCATGTCAGTTAGCCGCAAGGCTAACAAGGCATTTGCCCTGGGCATTTGGGGGCAGCGTTTTTTGCCGCCCCCTGAAAAATGCCGCCCAAGGCAAATGCCTTGTTTGCCTCGCGGCTAAAACGCCCCTGGGGATAACAACACACGAGAAGGATTTGGGAATTGTTATAGATAACAAATTAGGCAGCAATATGCAATGTCAATCTGGAATTGCTAAGGCCAGTAAGGTTTTGTCATGTATAAATAGGGGCATAAATTCGCGGGATGAAAATATAATTTTGCCTCTTTATAAATCGCACCTTGAATATGCTGTGCAATTTTGAGCGCCTGTTCTAAAGAAAGATATCATGGCACTAGAAAAAGTCCAGAGACGAGCTACAAAATTGATAAAAGGAATGGAGCATTTTAGTTATGAAGAAAGGTTAAAAAAATTAAATCTGTTTAGTTTGGAAAAACGGCGCCCGAGAGGGGATATGATAACTTTATACAAATATATTCGTGGCCAATACAAACCTTTATCAGCAAATCTATTCGTAAACAGGGCTGTACATAGGACACTAGGTCACACATTTAGGCTGGAAGAAAGGAGATTTTTGCAGTAAGAGCAATAAGGATATGGAATTCTCTGCCTGAAGAGGTGGTTTTGTCAGAGCCACTACAGAGGTTTAAACTGCAATTGGATAAATACTTACAAAAACATAACATACAGGGATATAATTTCTAATTAGTGGGGTAATAGCTGCTTCATCCAAGCAGACATCTGACTGCTATTTTGGGGTCAAGAAGGAATTTTTTCCTAGTTTGTGGCAAAATTGGAAGCGCTTCTAGGTTTTTTGCCTTCTTTTCAGCTATGTAACTATGTAACAGGTCTGTCAGGGGGATGCATATTTCCACCAGGCTAAATAATTCTTCTTCATAGTATGGGTCACGACCTGGGGTATTCCTGAACCACAGGGTGCAATGTAAGTAGCCCTCAGGTTGTTCGTCATGTGGAACCATGGGCTTTTTCACTTGAAGGTCCATATGAACATCAGGATTTATGTTCAGACTGTACCAGTGTTGTGGTACTCCCCCCTTGGGAAGTGGCAGAAGAGTGGCCGGGTTCAAAGAGTAACATCTTTGTAGAGTGACGCTATTAGGCAAGAGGAGGGAGGTTTGAAGGCTCTCTGGGAAGAGAGATGTTTTGGTTGGACTTGATTCTGGATCGCCGTGATATCATGGGGAGCAAGGACAGCTAGTTTATGTCCGAGAACAAAGTCATTTGTTTTGTCCAGCAGGGCACTGGCAGCAAACACAGCACGTAAACAGGAAGGACTGCCTCTAACCACGGGGTCCAGCATGCATGAAAAATAACCAGTAGGGCATGGACGGGAACCAGGTGACTGTGTAAGGACCCCTGAAGCATGGCCCATCTTTTCAGAGACAAAAAGTTTGAATGGTTGCTGATAGTTAGGTAGGCCCAAAGCTGGGGCAGAGGAGATGGCCCATTGAAGGGTGTAGTAGCAGGAACGAGCTGTTAAAGACAATTAAAATGGTTCAGTCTTCAAGGCATCATAGAGAGGTTGCATGAGCTGAGAAGCCTCAGGGATCCAAGACCTGCAGTATGTGATGAGGCCCAAGAAGGCATGAAGAGCTTGATGAGTAGATGGGAGAGAGAGATTTGTAATAGCAAGTATTCTGTTCTTTGTTAGGGGACGGGTGCCATGGGAAAGTCAATGTCCCAAGAAGGCAATGTCCACAGAGGGCCGGCACCACTGAAGTTTCGTTCTGGAGGCTTTACATCCTTCTTCAGCGAGGAAACAAAAGAGATCTTTGAGAATTTTGTTCAGCAGTTGGAAGATCATCCGCACAGAGAAGTAAATCATCCACATACTGGAGCAGGACCACGTCAGGGTGAGACTTCTGCCAAGGTTCTAAGACAGTTGACATAGCTTTGGCAAATTGAGTAGGGGAATTTTGTGCGCCTTGAGGCATGACATTCCAAGTGTACTGTAGGCGATCATGGGTGAAAGCAAACAGATATTGGCAAGAGGGATCCAAGGGCACGCTGAAAAAGGCGTTTGCAAGATCAACCACAGTGAAGAATTTAGCTGTTGGAGGGACTTGTGACAACAGTGTATGTGGATTCGGGACAACAGCAATGCCTCGGTTGGTGACATCATTAACAGCGCGGAGGTATTGAACCATATGGTATTGGTCAGGTTGGCCTTTTTCAGTCTTCTTCTTCACTGGAAATAGAAGGGTGTTACACTCTGACACACACTTTACCAGAGTGCCTTTTGCTAACAGACTTTCAACTTGTTTGTACAGGCTTGTACGGACTTTAATCACATCAGCTCAATGAAGCGGTCTGGGGGCCAGGTCCCTCTAGTTTTAACCCTGCAGCTTAAAACATAGCAGTTTCAGAGAAACAGCTATGTTTCACTGAGGGTTAATCCAGCCTCTGGTGGCTGTCTCATTGACAGCCGTTGGAGGAGCTTCCACGATTCTCACTGTGAAAATCACAGTGAGAAGACACTGAACGTCCATAGGAAAGCATTGAGTAATGCTTTCCTATGGGTGGCTTAAATGCGCGCACACCTCTTGCCACGCATTTGCATTCGGAGCTGAGAGGCGGAGGGATCCCCAGTGCCAAGGGAGTCCGGCGCTGGAGAAAGGTAAATGCTGAAGACACACACACTCTCACGAACAGACGCATACACACTAGCTAACAGACACACACATTTACTGACAAAGACACACTCAGCAATAGACATACATACACACTCACATACAAAACATACACTTTGATGATGGGAAGAGGAGATGGAGCAGAGAGGGTGGAAATGAGTGATGAAAGATCAAGGGAGGGAGGGATTACGTGATTGGAGGCTGGAAGGGGAGTGGAAGCTGAAACTGGGATGGAAGGGGCGATGGGATGAGGAGAGGGAGATGCAGGAGCGAGTAGCAGAGGAAGATTGAGTAGCAGAGGAAGATTGGTCAAAGCGGGATATGACAGAGGGAGATGTGACAAGGGGAACAATGGGTGGAGGCGGGAGGGAAGCAGGAGTAGAAGGAATGATGGGGAGAGGAACAAGAGGGGTGACAGTGGAGGCAATAGGTCACACTGCTTGCACTTACAGAGACCTGGCTGTCCCCTTCTGATAGCGCTATTCCTGCCTCTTTATGTTTTGGTGGGCTACAATTCTCTCACACCAGACTCAACTGTAAAGGAGGTGGCGTAGGCATCCTTCTCTCCCCTCAATGTACCTTTCAACCAATCATAACTCCCCCTGCCCTATCCTTTTCTTCTTTTGAAGTTCACACTGTCCGCCTATTTAAACCCACCCCTTTAAGAATTGCTATCATCTACCGACCCCCAGTTATCCTAGACTGTTCATTGAGCACTTTTCTTCCTGGCTTCCCCACTTCCTCTCATCTAGCACTCCTTCCCTTATACTTGGGGATTTCAATATCCCAATCAATAACCCCAATTGCACTGATGCCTCTCGTCTGCTCTCTGTAACCTCCTCCTTTGGCCTTACGCAATGGTCCAATTTAGCAACCCATACAGTGGGAAACACCCTTGATCTTGCCTTCACCAACCTCTGTACTGCCTCTAATCTCTCCAATATTCATTTTCCTCTATCTGACCACCATCTGCTGACTTTTGACATTGGTATACCTAAGACCCAATTGACACCACCATCTGAACATCACTCTCACAGAAACCTCCAATTTCTTGACCTAGAGCATTTCTCCACTAATCTCCAAACTCTCCTTTTACCTATCTCAAACCTCACCTGTCCTAATTCTGCAACCTCATTCTACAATTCCACCCTCTCCTCTCAACTAGACATCATGGCACCTTGTACACTTAAACGCCGCAGGGCCCCCCAACAACAACCCTGGCACACCAATCTTACTCGATACCTCCAAAAATGCTCCAGAACTGCTGAACGCTGTTGGAGAAAGTCTCACTGTGCATCTGACTTTCTCCACTATAAATTTATGCTGAGCTCCTACAGCTTGGCTCTTTCCTCTGCAAAAGTTAATTACTTCAATACCCTCATAACCACACTCTTCCG
>OW240914.1:57036885-57051624 GCA_933207985.1 Pelobates cultripes | reverse complement strand
GTATGTATAGTTATGTACTATGTTTTGTGAGGTGCCCCATCCATATATAACATTTCAACCTGTTTAAAAAACAAAACAAAAAAAACATTTAAGGCTCTCTCATAGTTTATAAGGATGACGGTATGGATGTCAACAATGAAATCCATTGATGAATGGGTCCATGGACATTTGAATATAGGAGGAGCCTCAGGGGGATTTATGAGAAATCTTAATTTTTGTCACTAGTATCATGAGGGTCTCCCCCGGATTCCAGCGCCATCTTGTTACACGAGGTAGTTAGTCGATGTTAGAGGGGAAACTCCCTAGCGGCCATCTTAGTTAATTACATAAGAGTTGAATAATGCTGATTATAGTTAAATGAGTAAATAGACATTTTACTAGCTAAAAATAATGTAATATCCAAATTATGTTAATATCTCATTTCCACAACAGTCCCCCCTTAAAATGGCTATTTACTAAAAAGACAACTACTACTGTCCCTAACATGTCCCTAATTGCCTGCAACTCATATGTCTTAACAAGCCTTGAACGCTTCACTCCATGGGTATCCCGCAGTGGCTAACCCACTACATCTCCCACGTAAGACTTTTGCCCGTAGAGACAGACGCTATCCCTACACTATCCCTAAAGGAACACAGTTGTCTGTTTGAATTGGTGAGACTGGAGGGGTGTGTGTGGTGTGTCGCATTCTGTGTCATTGACTTCTTGGTGTATAAACGTAGGAGTTACATTATCAATGGTTTGTCCTACTGTCTTCTGTAAGTATTTCTGTATTTATTATTTATTATTGCTATTTATAAAGCGCACACAGATTCCGCAGCGCTGTACAATTAGTTGAGAAACGTACAATACACACAAACAAATACAAGAGGTAAGAGAGCCCTGCCCGTAAGCTGATATCTAGCCATTGGAGCTCTTTTATACAAAGTGCTTAGCTAGATGGCCCGTGAGCTTACAATCTAAAGGATACCATGGGGATTTGAGACAAGAGGTAGCAGGGGAAGTTTGGAGGTGATGGCTGAAAGAGTTAACAGAGAAGCAGCTATTGTTAAGATGTTAGGGGAATGAAGAGGTAATTGGGTGAGAATCTCAAACAGCTGGAGGAGCATGCTATATATTTAAGGGGAGCCTGGGTGGGAGGGAAGTGGGGAGAAAAAAAAATGCAGTCTTCACTGAGTTGATTGTGAAGTGAGGCCTGAGGAATAGAGATAGAACAGTCATATGAAGGTATTTACGACTGGGGAGGGGAAAAGGAGAGTGTGAGAGGGGGAGGGGGCAGAGTAGGCATGTGTTATAAACTATTGAAAAGTTTAGCAACCAAATTCTATCACCCAAAATATTAATAACTGTCTACATGAAATATTGGTCAGAAACATTAAATGACAGTGGTACACACTGCATGCACATAACATTACAGTGGCAAACTACAGGTATAAATTGTAACAACTCTATAGTAACACATGTATGCAAGATAATACACAACAAGTCAGGAAGAGAAAGAGGATTGTCATAGTGAGGACCGTCGTTCCAATCTGGAATAAGGTTTTCTGCCACACATTCATCCATCCAAACCATCTATCCCATGTATTGGAGACCCCGGAGTTCTTTTGTAATTCGTCAGAGAGACTATCCAATTTCTCTAATGCCATGGTTACTTTTCCATTGGGTCCAATATTATCTGGGATAAAGGTACAACATGTCGTGCTATTGGGGAGTATTTTACATATGCCCCCCTTTTCTGCTAGAATCATATCCAGAGCCATCCTATTCTGGAATGTCATTTGGGAGGTAGCTTGCAGCTGTTCTGCCAAGCCCTGCAGGGAATCTTTAGTATAATTAACAAATCGCTGCTGGTTATAGTAAATATAGTTAATCCAATTGACATTCTTGTTAGCGGTGATTAGTGGAACCAGGGATTCAAACCTTGTTGCTACCTCATCTCTGGCCTTAAATTCATTAGGTACCCCTTGGCACCCCAATGGCATCAATATAAACATGTGGGTCAAAGCTTCCACAGATGGGGATTTCCCTTTTAGCTCTGAAATGTGTGTGTGTGGGATCAAATGGACCTGGATGATAATCTGGGATAATGTGGATGGGCATTATGGCTTTAGTCAAGGCGCATTCCCCCCACCATAGGCCAGTTAATTGGGATCTTAGTTGCATAGCCAGTAAATGTCCCTGACTGTTTTGACATGATTTACCAAAATCGTCATGGGTGGGTCGTGGTAGGCAGAACAATAGCTGGACGGAAACTTGCCTATGAATTTACCAGTGTTTTTAGGTACTGAGTAACATGTGTAATTACCTGGTTATACTATGACTCCATCAGGTGGTCTCATGTTTCCCTGGGTGATTGGATACGCCTTTTTCCATGATTCACATGTTGACGAGTTAGTGGTTGATTGCACATAAAGGCTTAGAACACACAGTTCAACATCAGAAGGTAAATTAAGGGGCACTGTTCCCAAATAGGGTCTAGCCCCGCCACATACATAACAGTTAGTCTTGTTGTGTGAATTAGCATTTTATCTCATCCATTCCAGCCACAGGTTAGTGTCTGAGGACCCAGTTTCTACTGCCATTGTGTCTTCAAAAGTGGGATTAGCAATGGCAACCATGTCATGCAAAGTCTTAATGTGAGGTTTGAGTGGATTGACAGTCATGTTAGTAGTACCTACCCAGTCAGATGATGTGAGCATGTCTTGTAAATAGAAGGTTCCCAACTGATTGTGTGAACCACCTCCCTTCCAATACATACCCATTACGTACTCCCCGGCATCCCCTGGGCTGGGATGCTCTATATTTAAGGTGAGTTTCATCGGGGTTAACCCTGCAGGTTTACACAGGGTCCTTCTATACAACAAGGGCTTTCCTTTCCTGTCAGTCCTGTCTTAAGCACATTGGGGCTTATCACCTCAAGGTCTATCAGTATTCCAACCAGCTGCTTTCCAGGAACTACAATGATGTCCCCAGTGCCCTCCTGTTACACATATATATGGGTCCTTCTTGTTAGGTATGTCTTTGTATATGGCAGAGTGTTGTGTTTGTGGAAAAGTACAAGAAACAATATCACAATAATCAAAGGTAAATGTAGCCACATGTGTGTTTGAGGAATTGTACCAGAACGTGTAAACATGATTGTCTTTAGTAATAGCAACTTGTTGGGGCTCTATCAGGCCTAGCAGCAAAAGAAAACACAGGAAGCTCATGGTTCAGCGGGGGTGGCTTCCTCTGGAGAAGGCACTTACTTACAATGTGAAGCGTGTATCTAGGAACTCTTTCCGGCCAACTTTACAGAGGTAGCCGTAGTCAGTAGTACTTGGTAAGGACCATCGAATCTTGGTTCGAGAGTGTGTTTTTTGAGGAATTTCTTGACCATAACCCAGTCACCAGAAAGTAACTTGTGTATACATGTATTCGACTCTGGATCTGGAATAGAAGAGAACACTTGGGCATGGATTTTGATTAAGGCATGAGAGAGAGCAGTTACATAGTCTACCATAGCATCTGACTGAATCTGAAGCTGTTGGGGAAAATAACAACCTAACCTAGGGGCTGTACCGAACAAAATCTCATAAGGGGATAGACTGAACTTCCCCCTTGGGGTATACCGTATGCTAAACAGTGCTAAGGGAAGACTCTCGGGCCAGGGCATGTTAGTCTCCTGGGATATTTTGAGCATTCTGGCTTTTAACGTGCCATTCATGCGTTCTACCTTACCGCTACTCTGCGGGTGATAAGGTGTGTGAAAGGCAAGGGTCACCCCCAGTGCTGCCCAGACTTCCCTTATTAACAGAGCGGTGAAGGAGGTTCCTTGGTCACTTTCAATCACTTCTGGAACTCCATACTGGAAAACGATTTCTGTAAGGAGATGCTTCGCTGTGGTTTTTGCTGTAAGGTTAGCGACTGGAAAGGCTTCTGGCCATCCTGAGAACATGTCCACTATGACTAGTGCATACTCATTTCGTCCAATTTTTGGCATCTGGATATGATCAATCTGAATTCTCTGGAAAGGATAATGTGGTTTGGCCAGGTGATTAGGAGCAGCTTTGATAATCTTCCCAGGGTTGCATTTGGCGCAAATAATACAGGATCTGCAATAGTTCTGTGTCAAAGTAGTAATACCAGGTGCTTCAAAGTATTTATCAATTAGGGAGTTCATCAGATGTTTGGACAAAAGTGCTGGTCCGTGGGCCCACTGGAAAACAGCTGAGTTCATATTTCTGGGTAGGCAAAACTTGAGGTTGATGGTATAAACATAATTTCGAAGGATTGCCCCTCTGTCCTTCCAGCTCTGTTTTTCTTGAGGGGTTGCTGCAGCTTGTTGTTCTTTCAAAAGTTTGAGATCTGTGGGTAAAGTTTGCTTAGTATAGATAGGGGTGTTTTCGGTGGCCACTCTTCTGTCCACTTTCCATCCTTGCCGTGCTGCTTCCTTAGCGGCCTGGTCAGCCAGGTGATTGCCCTGGGCTTCTTCTGAGTTCATCCTACCATGGGCTTTTAGCTTCAGTATGGCCACCTCTTCAGGCAGCAGTAAGGCGTCCATCAGTTCTTCAATAGCTGCCCCATGTTTCACAGGAGTACTGGTGGCTGTGAGGAAACCCCTGGTTTTTCAAATCAGACCAAAGTCATGTGCCACCCCTAGGGCATTTTGTTGGTGGGAGGGCAGCAGCCTGTAGTACTTGACGCTCTGTAGTGACTGCATACCCAGTGGTATTGCCCTTGTTCATCAGCAAATCTGGGGCCATCCACAAACAGTGTGCAGTCTAGATTAGGTAGGGCAGTTTCATGCACGGTTGGTAAGTGGGTGGTTTCCATCTTCATCTGTTCAAAACAATCATGGGGGGCTTCTGGATCTTGCCCTATGGGTTATTGCAGTTAATGATCTTTTTAGTAACTCCCGTCAGTGTAAGTTGTTCTTGGGTTGCGGTGCTCCAGGATTTGGCCATTGGGCCCAGATCTCCCCACGAGAGGTCAGGAGACTTGGTGAATGAAACATGTGGAACAGCCACTTCCCAGTGGTGATAGAGGTGTGATACGTCCATTGGAAGGTAAACCAACGAGACCATGTTGCCTTTGGAATCACATAATAAATCTGTTAGTGTGATGCGAATTTCCACCAAGTTGAACAACTCTTCTTCATAGTATGAGTCAGGGCCTGGAGTGTCTTTAAACCACAGAGTGCAATGCAGCAAGTTCTCCGGTTGCACATCATGTGAGGCTGTGGGAGTAGGTAGTTGAAATTCCATCCGGACATCAGGATTGATGTCCAAGCTGTACCAGTAGTTGGCTACTCCCCCCTTGGGAAGCGGCAGAAGAGTGGTCGGATTTAAGGTATAACATCTTTGAAGAGTCACATTGTCTGTAAACGCAGATGGCGTTGTGATGAAAGATGCTTTGGTTGGACTTGTAGTAAGATGGCGGAAATGTCATGTGGAATGAGGACAGTTAGAGAGTGCCCAAGGACGAAGTCATTGGTCTTATCCAATAATGCACTAGCAGCAAACACCCCTACAGGGTCAAGCATGCAGGAAAAATAGCCAATTGGTCTCTGTCGTGAGCCATAAGATTGTGTAAGGACCCCTGTGTAGCGGAGTAGAGGTATTATCCAAGGTAGCTCCACTGGTAGACAGGAACAGCAATCCAAGACAGGTACAAAACAGGTAGCGTAGTTACAATCCCTTCCCTCCAAGAACTAGACGACACATAGCTTGGAGGTCAACTGCCAGGTTTATTCACACATTTGCTTTTATGTCCTTTTCCCATGCAAGGGAGGTAACTTAACATATCCAATCACATCGTGGTTACCTCCTCTCCCTCTCCTCCCCTTAGATTAACAGTTAAGCTCATTAGTGGGAACAGAGTTTTCCCCCATTTCTGGATGTCCCCTAAATACAGGGGGTACGGTGACAAATGAGGGGTCCCCTGGTTGGTCTGGTCTGGGTGAGCAACATACTCAAATTTCACCCAGATCAGACCAGGGGTTCGGGAGTTACAGACATTCAAAGATTTGACCGACCGCAGGGATTTGGTAGCCGAAAACAGCTCCATGGATTCTGGCCCTGCGGTCGGTCTATTACACTGAACTGAAAGTACCGAATGTTCAGCCATCCGGCTCTAATCTTAGGTTCGGATGAATCCCCTAGTCTGGGGGATTCATCCTACCGAACGGCGGGCCGTTCGGCAGTTTGAATTGGGCAGTTCCGTGGTCCTGGAGGTCTGAGCGGTGTCTGGGTAGTCGAGCGCCCGGTTTTAGTTCCAGGCGCTCGACGACCAGACACCGCTGTTCGGCAGTTAAGATGGCCGCCGCCACGTGGGTTTTGTGCGAACGGCGGCCACCCACGAACCCAATTACCTCTCTGGCAACATTGTTTCCCTCTATACAGGGGAAGCACACGACCACAGCAGGGTGGTCGTGCATTCGGCACTTTCCAGCGGTTCGCATACCAGGTATTCAGCGATTATTAGGACAAATACAACGCAATAATAATGCAGGTACAGTCTCTTGTGGCTGCTTCTGCCACACCCTGAAGCATGACCCATCTTTTCTGAAACAAACAGTTTGAAGGGCAATTGGTAGTTGGTAGGCCCAGAGCGGGTGCGGAGGAAATTGCCTTTTGCAGGGCTGAGAAGCAGGCTAGTGCTTGAGGTGATAGTGAGAACGGTTCACTCTTCAAAGCATCATTAAGTGGTTGAATAAGCTGGGAAGCTTCAAGAATCCACGATCTGCAATAGGTAATGAGGCCTAAAAAGGCATGTAGAGTCTGATGAGTAGATGGAGGTGGCAAATTCAAAATAGCAAGAATTCTGTTTCTGGTAAGATGACGGGTGCCATGGGAGAGGCAACTGTCCCAAGAAGACCACAGAGGGCCGGCACCACTGTAGTTTGGATTTAGAGACTTTACAACCTTCTTCAGCTAGAAAGCATAGGAAATCTTCGGAATCATGCTCAGCAGTTGAGAGGTCAGCAGCACAGAGAAGTAGGTCATCAACATACTGGAGCAAGACTACGTCTGTGTGAGCTTTTTGCCAGGGTTCCAAGACAGTAGACATGGCTTTTGCAAACTGAGTAGGAGAGTTCTGTGCCCCCTGTGGTATGGCAGTCCATGTGTACTGTTGGCAGTCATGAGTAAAGGCAAAGAGTTGTTGACAGGACGGATCCAAAGGTACACTGAAAAAGGCATTGGCAAGATCGAGCACCATGAAGAACTTGGCAGTGGGTGGGACCTGTGACAACAAGGTGTGTGGATTGGGGACAACAGCGATGTCTCTGACAGTGACATCATTAACGGCACGCAGATCCTGGACCATGCGGTACTGGTCTGGTTGGCCCTTTTCGGTTTTCTTCTTGACAGGGAACAAGGGAGTGTTACATTGCGACACACATTTGATAAGAGCTCCTTTTGCTAGGAGGCTGTCAACTTGCTTAGAGATGGCGAGAGCCTGTGCAGGTTTCAATGGGTACTGAGGTCTCCGTGGTGGGGCAGCTCCTGGCAGAAGGGTAACCACAACTGGTGGAACACGTAGACGGCCTATGTCATCTGGGCCCATGGACCAGAGTTTAGTAGGGATTCTGTCCAGGGCACTGGGGGCACCTGTGACCCTTGTATCCCCTGTGGGAGACGTAAGATGTAGTAGTAAGGGTAGGGAACAGAGGACAGAAGTGACTATTGCAATAAATCTAAATGATCAGGACCAGTGTAGTGACGTGTAGAGGTAGTAGGGAGACTTGCCGGGGGGGCAGGGAGAGCAATACGGCTCTATCTAGGTAAGGGGCGTTCTTCCTGAAAACCATCAGCATCATACCTGTCAGCAGGAGCTGGAGGATAAGTACTGACGTCAGAAGGAGGAGGGGTGCTTGGGAATATTCAGGAGGTGGGAAGTATGGAACCAGAGGAGGGGGTGGTGGCTGAAAGTACCCTGGAGGGAAATATCCATAGGCAGCAGCAGAAGGATTAGAATACCTGGGGAGTAGTGGCCTATGCAACCTAGGATGAGGACACTCTCTTCAGAAGTGGCCAACCTGATGGCAATTATAACAGGTTCTGGCCGCGGTCGGGGTCCGATCCCGAGTGGGGATCATGGACTGTTGCATGGTATAACCTTGGGGAGCATGGGTGGGCCCAGTGGCAGGAGCTGGGGCGGTAAGCATCAGAGGGTTAGTCCTTCTCTGTACAAGCTGAGACACAGACTTTAAACCCTTAGCTACTAACAAAAGGGTATCCAGAGGAATTATTCTATATTCAGGGCGAGAGAGGATTAAACCCTTACGAATGTTTTCCCTCAGGCCAGCCACGAAGGCGGCGGACAACATATGAGTGTGCGCTTTATTGTATGTACTAAACCCTAAATCAGAAAAGGTTTGGGTTAATCGTGAATGATATTTCTCTACAGATTCAAGTTTATCCTGAACGATGTCATTTATACAAGTGGCTTGGTCAGCCAATTTATCTTGGGCCCAGGCACTGAGTTGTTCACAAAAGGTAATAGCTGACTGGAAATCCATGTCAGTGGTGAGAGGAGCATCATTGAAACTCTTCGCCATAATTGGCCAATAGGCATCACCAGCTTTAAATTCACACAGACTGTAAAGATCCCGCCAAGCAGCGGAGTACGTCTTACGGAATTGAGCCATTCTGTGGAAGAAGGGCATTGTCTGTTTTTCTGGGTCAGGAAGGGAAGTGACCAAGGTGGCAGCTTGTGAGGGATTGAACGTGACATACCTAGGTGGAGCACCTTCGGTAACGGGGGATACCTGGAGGTGCACTCCAGAGGTGGCCTGTCTCTGTGAGGGTCTGTTATCTTGAAGGCGGAACAGGCTATGCCCTTGTACGTTGTCATCCCCGGGAGCAATGGGGATCGGGAGGCCATGATAGGAGGCAACATCAAGAGAAGCTGGATCTTGCGCGGCCGACTGTGACGTGGTAGGATGAAAGCCTGAGGCTGCTGGAGAGCCTCCCATAGCATAGGGTTGGCCCGAAGTGGCGAACTCATCTGAGCTGGCCACCATGAGTGGATAGCTGGGATCTGCATCGGGGGAGTATGGGACAAGGGCCATAGAGGAGGCAGGGGTAGGGGCAGGTTGGGCATGACAGGTGAGCAGACAGGGCAAGGGCAAGGGCAGATAACGGGTCAGAGGTAGCAGGGACAGGTACGGAAGGAGTGAGGGAGGGTGAAGTAGGAGGGACAGGGGTAGAAGGTTGAGACTTAGAGGCGGAAGGGGCGGAGAGTAATGACAAGGAGTAGCGGGAACAATGTCGGAAGGAAGAGCAGGGGTAGTGGGACGAGATAAAGCTGAGAGGGCAGAGAGAAGAGACGACAGATCAGTGGGAGGAGGGTTAGAAGAAGTAGGAGGAGGGTCGGAAGATGTAGTAGGAGGAACAAGAGCAGTGGGATGAGTTACGGCTGAGAGGGCAGAGAGAAGAGATGACAGATCAGTGGGAGGAGGGTTAGAAGAAGTAGGAGGAGGGTCGGGAGATGTAGTGGGAGGAACATAAGTAGTGGGATGAGTTACGGCTGAGAGGGCAGAGAGAAGAGACGACAGGTCAGTGGGTGGAGGGAAAGAAGAAGTAGGAGGAGGGTCGGGAGATGTAGTGGGAAGCAGTGAGCTGAGTTACAGCTGATAGGGCAGAGATAAGAGATGACAGGTCAGTGGGAGGAGGGTTAGAAGAAATAGGAGGAGGGTCGGGAGATGTAGTGGGAGGAACAGCTGAGAGGGCAGAGAGAAGAGATGACAGGTCAGTGGGAGGAGGGTTAGAAGAAGTAGGAGGAGGGTCAGGAGAGGTAGTGGGAGGAACAGAAGTAGTGGGATGAGTTACGGCTGAGAGGGCAGAGAGAAGAGACGACAGGTCAGTGGGAGGAGGGTTAGAAGAAGTAGGAGGAGGGTCGGGGCGGAAGGGACATCAGGGAATGTAGGAGACAGAGTAGGGTGATAGGGATGGCCAAGAGTGGCTGAAATAGCAGAGAGGAGAGATGACAACAGACCAGCAGGAGTAGTAGGAGGTGAACAGGCCGGCGTGGTAGGAGTAGCAGATAGAAGTGGCGAAAAATTGGTAGTAGAAACGTCAGGAGGTGGGACAGGAGTTAATGGGATGGGATCGGGACGGGGGAAGGAGGGAGAACAATAGGAATAGGTGGAGACAGTGGGAGGGGCGGGGGACAAGGAGGTGGAGGAGGAGGCGAAGGGGCATCGGAGAGTGCTGGGTGATGACGGGACCTGGTCGGGGGCAGTAGGGAGCTGGAAGGGCGACTGGGGTATAGGAGTGTGAGGAAAGGAATGTAGTGGTACAGGATAGTAGTAGGCTCCATCAGCTCCGAGCACGGGACACAGGGGGGTGGGGACCTGTCCTACACCACAAGGAGGTGGCGTCTGGGCGTTAACATGGGAGGCAGGGCTGGAGTCATTCAACATCCTCCGGGTGCCATCATACGGCGCTGGCCAGAAAACAGTGAGGGGTACACCATCATTGCAAACATTTCGGTGATACACATAATCCGTCTGCCCCTCGAAGTCTAACTCTTCCTCTGTCCAGCCCTCCCATTTGAGTCCTCTAGCGACCCGATACCAAGCCTCTACAGCTTTTGTCAACCCGTTATCGAGCAATAAACCCTCCTTATCAACAAGCAGTTTCCTCCAAAATTCTGTCTGTAAGCTACCGCTAGGTGACATTTGGAAAACACAAATCTTAGCTATCTTCTTTATTTTCAACATAGCTTCTTCTCCTGCTCTCTCCCTTACAATATCACAAGCCAAAAACCCCTTTGCAGGTCTAGCATGTTCCTGCCCCATCTTTACCAAACAAAGGGCACCACGTGACAGAGAAGGAGGGAGAAGAAGAAGGAGGAAAGTCTACAGTGCTCGACTGCCACGAGGATCTGAGTCCTGTGCGTCTTCCCTATATGTAGACCAGTCACAGAGGTCCATTCACCCGAGATGGTGGCCACGGACCGGAGCGGGCGAGCGTGGGTGACTAACACAGCTCTGGGCAACAGACACAGGAGAGATAGAGAACAGAGGAAAAGATAAATGTGGCAATGCTAAGCAAAAGGCATTTGCAAAAATCACATACATAGAGATGAGTGTAAACCCCAGAATCAAGGACAAGCCACACAACACACACACACACACACACACCGAGGGTACCCACACTGTAGCAACAACTAAACAGAATCCACAAAATGACAGAGAGTAATATGGCCATGTACATATTAAAACAGTGGGCATCAAATGGCAAAACACAGTAATTACGATAGTAATAACAGCCTCTCTCTTTAGGCTGTAACCCTGTAATCCAACCCTTTACCAGGTCAACAGTAATAACCCCACCTTCCACCAGGTGGTCCCCAGCCTCTCACCGGCTGTCTATGATTACCCAACCCACTTACTCGGGTGGTCTCCAGTCCTTCTCCGGCTGTCAATAATAACCCAACCCTCTTACCTGGGTGATCCCCAGCGCTGCCAATAACAACCCAACCCTCCTACTCAGGTGGTCCCAAGCCCCTTACCGGCTGTTGCGTCCCCTGCCCACCATGCAGTCAAGCTAAGATTTTAAAAAAGCAAAACATATACACCGGCTGTCACACACTTACCTTCAAGCATTCAGGAGGCAGATAGACAATCGACAGGTTCGTTTAAAGAGACACCGGATAAGAGATTACCTGTCTTGTAGCCTTCTGGGAGCCGGAAGTGGACACGGAGGCAGACCGACACAAAACAGGAGAATACAGACAATGGCTGTATTTTGGAGGTGATCAGGCAGATCTGGAGCCCCACGTTGGGCGCCAAATAAAGTGGAAATCAATCAATAAATTGATTATTTTTTCGTATCTGCACCTGGCAAAATTAAAGAAACAGTGCGTGCACGCTCCCTGAAGTAATTCACACCAGACACAAGTTTCAGGTTGATGAAAAACTTGAGGAATGTTTATTCAGAGGGGACGGCAAGTCCCTTTTAAAGCAAAATTACATCATATGCATTGTCAGAAATAACATGAAATAATACATCATTAATAGGTTAGGTATTAAGTGGCTCTTTTAATGCTATCCCTACTGGGGGTGATGTCACCAGTATCATGAGGGTCTCCGCCAGATTCCAGCGTCATCTTGTTACACGAGGTAGTTAGTCGATGTTAGAGGGGAAACTCCCTAGCGGCCATCTTAGTTAATCACATGAGAGTTGAATAATGCTGATTATAGTTAAATGAGTAAATAGACATTTTACTAGCTAAAAATTATGTTAATATCCAAATTATGTTAATATCTCATTTCCACAACAAAAATAAAAAATAAAAAAAACTCTGTTAGACAGCCAATATATGAAAAAGGCTTGGGTTGGGGGGTATTAATGACACAGGGGGGACAACATATCATTTTCCATGGCCCCAATAGTGTTGGCAAGTCCCTCCTGTAATGGAACGCTGGTCTCTCACAAACTATTTCCGCTGGTAGTCCAGGTGTGGCTCAGGAACAAGCAATAATCCCAGGCACAGTACCCACAGTGAGAGAATAACCCAACAGCGTAGCAAGCACATTCAGCAAGACAATCCAATAATATCCCATCACCTTTCCCAATAACTGGATGACACACAGTATCAGGAGCAGAACTGAACTGAGGTTTAATTTCACATGCCTGCTTTTAAGCAATTCTCCCATGCAAGGGAGACACCCACAGTAATTAATACAGTAACCAATAAAATACATGTTACCTCCCACACATCTCCTCCCCTCAGCATGACACATAATCCACTTAATCCGTGTACAGTATTTCCCCAGTTTCTGGATGTACCCCAAATACATGGGGAACACTCCTAAATAGGGGATCCCCTGATAGTCCTCATCTGGGTGAGTAACATACTCAAAAATCACCCAGATCAGACCAGGGGTTCGGGAGTTATGGAGGAGTAAAGTTTTGACTGACCGCACAGGTAACATAGACAAAAATAGTTCCATAAGTTTTGAAAATATCAAATGAAATGGCTGTTGCTTGCCTTCATGTGAATCCCCTTGTTCGTATGAGTCTTTCTACCAAACGGCGGTTCGTTCGGTTGTTTCCGCACGAAGCTATGGAAGTCTGAAGGTCTCAGCGGTGTTTGCTTAGTTGAGTGTCCAATTTGGTTTCCAGACACTCGATGACCAAACACCGCTGTTCGGGAGTTAAGATGGCCGCCGCCACGTGTTCGTATCCCGAATGGCGGCCACCCATAGAACAAAGTACCGATTGTCAAGTAGGGGTTTGCAACATTGTTGCAAACGGTAATGAGAGGCACACTTATCCCTGCGGTGGTCTGATTGTTCTGTAGTTTCACTTGTATAGTAAACGGAGTGATTTTACCAAACAATCAATGCTGCATACAATGTAAATACATGGAAAAGCAATACACTAAAGCATTTTAAAATACACGAATTTTGGTAGACAGCTTAATGTCCTATGCCGCATAATTTATATAGTCCGAAGTCTCTGCCATATTATATTATATGCCCTTGGCTGTTTCTTAAAGGGCCAGTAGTGCCATACAAAAATCCCATTAGGCCCAGCCATGGTGTTTAAACGGTCCCATCTTCCTGGGCCCATATTCACTGGGCAGGAGGTGGGCAAGCAGCTCCCTCCAGGAAACCAAGGCAGACTCTTGTACAGGGGCTAGTCCGCTACACCTCCCCTACCTATTTTGGTCAGTTTAAAATTGTTACAGCGTGAATATTGCCTGTCATCAATCCAGCTGAACTTCTGTGAAAATGTTAGTCGACAGAATTAAACTGAGACCATTTATATTGAGGCCAGTATTTACACCAGAAAATTGATTATGGTGGAGATGGACGCTGGAGCCAGACTAGTGAATCTCATTTATCTTTTAAATGAAATACAAGCATAAATCTCTTTTTTTGTTTACACTGTCACTGCTTATTTTTGTTCACTAATAAATCAAGTCAAATATAATGAAATTGTTTGTTTCTTTATTCCATCCACTGAGAGTAATGGCTGTAATTGCAAATAATTCCCTGAGAAGATATACAAGCTATATATATATATATGCTTCTTGAGAGGAGATACAACGTATTTCACTTGTCAGATCGAACAGATGAATGTTAGTGGTAAGTTTACATTGTTAGCCTTATAATATATTGTAAATATACTGTGTACATTTATACATATTGGATTTGTAACTGTCATTCTACCACTAAGCATTTACATTAATATCTACTTTGAAACACACTAAAGATTTCCAAGGACCCTGCTTGACCAGCTTCAGGTTGGATTTTGCACTCTTCACTCTGTGGAAACATCCCTGACCAACGTATCCAATGATTTAATTGCTGCAAAATCCAACAATCACTATTCCCTTCTAATTCTGACTAAGCAATCTGCTGCCTTTGACACTGTGGAACATCAACTTTTTCTTTTTATACTTCACAACCTTCCATTGCTCTTTCTATGTCTCCTTTTCTGTTTCTTCCCCTCCTCTGCAATTGCTTTTTGTTGGTATTCTCCAAGGTTCTGCCCTCTGTTCCCTACTGCCTCTGTTTGTAAACAAATCAGTTCCTTTGCCTTCCAATGCCACATCAATGCTGATGATATGCAAATCTATCTTTTTTCATCTGATCTTTCCTTGTACCTCTTAAATCCCTGTCTCCAACTCCCTCTCTGTTATTTGTAACTGAATGGCAGATCACTTCCTTAAACTCAGTCTTTCCAAAACAGAACCTCTCCTCTCGTCTTTACAGCTTCAGATGCTGCTACTCCA
>OW240914.1:57009899-57036785 GCA_933207985.1 Pelobates cultripes | reverse complement strand
TGTTTGTCTACCTCTACTTCAATGGCACTATAATCAGCCCTTCCTTACAGGCGTGCTGCCTTGGTGTTCTCCTTGATTCCAATCTCTACTTCAACGCTCACATCCAGTCACTCTCCAAATCCTTTTGCTTCCATCTCACAAACATATCTAGCACCTGCCTCTACTGAACACCTGTAGCTAAAGTGCTCGTCCATGCTGCTATTGATTACCTGCTTGGCTACTGCAATCTGCTTCTTACTGGTCTTACATACTCCCAGCTCACCATGCTAAAGTTTAGAATAAATGCTTCCGCCAAGTTTCTTCTTCCTGTCCTCCTGCTCCTCCCAGTCACCCCTCCCCCCCCGACTCCCTTTCTTGTCAGTCCTTACATTGGCTTCCCAGATCACTTCATAACACTGCTCCTGTCTACCTATCCTCACTAAAATACAAATATTTCCCATCTAGGCCCCTATGCTATGACAAAGACTTGCGTCTATTTTCTGTTCGTACTCAAACCTCACCTTCAAGACTTTTCAAAACCCTCGCCACTCCTTTGGAACGTCCTGGTTCCAATAGAATCTCACCCTGTCTCCATTACTTCAAAAATTCACTGAAAACTCACTTCTTCAAGAAGGAATATCAATTAAACCATTAACAGCTTTCCCATCCCATTCCACACCTCACCAACCCACCTTCTCTCCTGCAACTGCATCATATAACAAACTAAGCCTTCATTGTAAACTCCCCATCCTACTTTTCCATTACACAAAATGCATCTTATTCTTATCTCTCAGTGTAAGCTCACATAAAGACAAATCTCATAGTTGAGTCGTACACTTATTAACCCTTAATAGTGAACATATGAGGTGGGCAGTAACACTGTAATATGGTTGTGTAATACAAATGCAAATACAAACATACAATATTGAGCCCTGCGCTCAAATTCCCACTTCTCCTGAGTGGCAGCAATCATCATAGTGCACATCAACCCCAATACATTCAATAAAAAAAAAAAGTTACTTGCGCACTCTACCAAATTACTATGTACATTTAATTAACTGGAGGTTTTTTTAGTATCACTCAAATGGAGATGAAGTGTAGGACTCACCCAAGAGGTTTTGCCTTGATGTGGCGTTTAACGGTGAAATATTGCAATGTATTACATAGTGAATATGTTTCTTTGAAGACTGGATTTAGTCACTAAATAGAAACTTGCAGTGAATTGAAATATGAATTTCAAAATACAGGCAAAAGTACTAATTTGGAACAATTATATAGTTACAGCTTGCTAGTCTGACATAAATAAGTAATTAAAAACAGTAAAACATATATATATATATATATATATATATATGTATATATTTATATATATATGTATATATATATATATATATTGTGAGCGTAAAAGTGGAATTGTGGTTGATGGAAGATACATCAGGCCTGATTTGCTAAACAGCAACCTGAGAATTTTCAGTTAAATGCCCCAGGGAGAGTTGTTAGAGTTTGCAATCTACATTGCTGAGGTTCTGCAAAACATGGTATGGGTCCCTGGGGCAGAGTATTTGGAGAGCAGGGTGGGCAAATGCTCCAACAGCATTAGTTGCTGTGTAACAGACCACTATTTGGATCTGACTTAAGAGTTAATTAATTGGCACTCACCTGTAGCCAGGGCCGGACTGGGAAAAAAATTAGGCCCAGGCATTTTTCAATCAGAGCGGCCCCCGATGTAGGAGGCGGGGCTAGAGACGAACACGCCCTCTCTCAAAGTGAGCATGTTGGTTCAATGCGCAGAGCCCTGCCAAAGAGCTCTAGCATTAGAAAAAGGCCCTGTATTTGTTCTGCGCAGCGCAAACAAATTTAATAACATGCTTGCGCTGTGTTTGCTTTTAAATTGTCTCTGGTGTCTCCACAAGAGGGATACCAGAGGACAAAAGGGCCAGGAAAGTGTATGGTGCATGTGTTTGGAGCCTGCTTGTGGGATTGCGTGTGTGTAGAGTGTGGTGTGGTTTTGTGTAAATAGGTCAATTTAATTTGTGTTTGTGGTGTAATATGTGTGGCTAGGGGCAGTGTGTGTGTAGGAGATCTAGTGTGTAAAGGACTCAGAGTGTGTATAGGAGATTGTATGTGTGTGTGTTTGTGTGTAGAGGATTAAGAGTGCATATAGGTAAGGGATCTAGCATGTATCTGGAGCGTAATGTGTGTAGTGGTGCCGTGTGAGGGGTGCTGTAGTGTGTTTATATATATATATATATATATATTTGGACGTATTGTATGTGTGAGGGGCGCAGTGTGTGTGTGTGAAGGGTGCAGTGTGTTGTGTGTGTGTAAGAGGGGTGCTGTGTGTGAAGGTGTTTTTATTTGCCGTCACATTCTAGGTTTCTAAAAAAATTTGTCTGTTAACTCACTGAGGGTTATTTTATTTATTATATATATATATGTGTGTGTGTGCTGTATATGTGTGGGAGTGTGCTGTGTGTGGGTGCTGTGTGAGTGAGGGTGCTGTCTCTCTGAGGGTACTGTGTGTGTCTGAGGGTGCTGTGTGTGTGTGTCTGAGGGTGCTGTGTGTGTCTGGGTGATGCGTGTGTGTCTGGGTGCTGCGTGTGTATCTGGGTGTTGCGTGTGTGTCTGGGTGCTGTGTGTGTCTGGGTGCTGTGTGTGTGTCTGGGTGCTGTGTGTGTCTGGGTGCTGCGTGTGTGTCTGAGGGTGCTGTGTGTGTCTGAGGGTGCTGCGTGTGTCTGAGCGTGCTGCGTGTGTCTGCTGTGTGCTGCGGTGTCTTGTGTGTCTGCTGTGTGTGTCTGGGGCTGCTGTGTGTGTCTGGGTCTGTGTGTATCTGGGTGCTGTGTGTGTCTGAGGGTGCTGTGTGTGTCTGGGTGCTGTGTGTCTCTGGGTGCTGTGTGTGTCTGGGTGCTGTGTGTGTGTGCTGTGCGCGCTGTGTGTGTCTGGTGTGGGTGCTGTGTGTGTCTGGAGGGTGCTGTGTGTGTCTGGGTGCGTGTGCTGTGAGTGCTGTGTGTGTCTGCTGTGTGTGTCTGGGTGCTGTGTGTGTCTGAGTGCTGTGTGTGTCTGAGTGTTGTGTGTGTCTGGGTGCTGTGTGTGTCTGGGTGCTGTGTGTGTCTGAGTGCTGTGTGTGTCTGGGTGCTGTGTGTGTCTGAGTGCTGTGAGTGTGCTGTGTGTGAGTGTGTGAGTGTTTATTTAAATTTAAATATATATATCCCCCTTCTCCCTTCTTACCTTGGGAGGGGGTGGGGAGCCGGGTATCCATGGAGGAGGGGGACCATGCTGCCTTCCCTGGTGGTCCAGTGGTGAGAGAGAACTCTAACCTGCAGGCTAGAGTTCACTCTCGCGAGATCTGAGCGTTGCCGTAGAGGAGCCGGCGGATCTCCCCACCGGCCCATGGAGACACATAGCAGGGCCGGCGCTCGGATAGCGCTGGCCCTGCAGGGGCCGGCCGGGGAGATCCTGTGATCTCCCTGCCGGCCTCGGCCCACGGCCATCGCGGCCCACCGGGCATTTGCTCGGTGTGCCCGATGGCCAGTGCGGGCCTGCCTGTAGCTAGTCAATTAGTAGACAGGCCTTTAAAAGAAGAGGGCAGCCTGCTGCAGAGTGAGGGAGAAAAAGCCAGCTAGGAGAGCTGAAGGAGAGTGAACAACACTTATGTGTATTGCAAAGCTATTTTCGTTTTTTTTGGAAAATTGGTGGGAAGTGGGAAAGCCACCCAATTACAGATAGCGATTTCTGTCTAGTAAGAGCTCAAGTAAGAGCAGGGAATTTTGGTTGTTTATTATTATTTAAAGCACCTGTTTTTCTTATCAAATAAAAAGGAAAACTGAGCTGAATGTGTCCTGGACTTTGTATACCCTAGAAGGCTGTGGTTACTGCAAGATCTGTGACAATCCTACCTGTAAAAGAGGCGGTTTGTTACAATATATATATATATATATATATATATATATATATATATATATATATATATATATATATATATATATATATATATATATATATATATACATATATATATATATATATATATATATACTGTCACATTACATTTTCATAGTATAAAAGGGTCAAACTGAAATAAATTAATAATGTTTTGAATATTTCACATGCCATCGAAATTATCATTGGCTAGCAGTTTGGTTGCACTTGTTTTATATAGTGTTGAAAGAGGAGTTTCCTGAAACTTAGACCATTTAATAAATCAATAAAAACATTTAGAACGTTCACTTTTTTCCATGAGATGCTCTGCTTTCTTTATAAAGATAATACATTTATAAAGATTTAGGAAATTACATCATAATCCAGTTCAGACTAGGCTTTCTCACAAGTAAACACTGTGTAAATTTATATAGGAAAAACAAGAAAACAATCTATAAACAAAAATATAATATAATCACTCACATGAATGAGACGAATAAAAGATTGTAAGGGTGCCTTCCCCCAATTTCATTTGGGGGGGAAGGGGTGGAGGGAAAGGGGACTGGACTTCTGAATGTTCAGCACAAAGACTTCTTTCCCTAAAAACTAAATTAAATATAAAATGTATTTTGGCAAATGCAAGTGTGACAAACAACGTGCACTTTCTTATATTAAGGACATTCCTTATGGTTATAGCTAATGTGTTTCTTGTAACAGTGTGGACCTCAATTCTACCTGTACAAGCCACAAAACAAAAACAAATAATAAACAATAAAGGCTCTATGGGAGCCATAAGGTGCTATGGTTTTCTAATAAAATCTGCCTAAACACCATCTGAATGGCCCTGGTCCAACTTTTTCAAGATTATCATGTCAGATCATATCTCTGACTCAATCTCACATGCATACTTACACATGAATGGGTTACATTTACCCATAACACACACTGTCACATAGTCCAATACTGTATACACCACCACTTTACTGTGGGGCATATATAAGGAGCATGTCTACTAAAGGAGTGCAATGAGATGTGGAAAGGGAAAATAATTTAGTTACATCTATAGAGGGAACTGAAAAGTCCTGGTGTCTGTGACCATAGCCTTGTGTGTGATTGTTTCGTTAATTATTAATCATTGTTATCTTTTTCCTTGCAGCATTTTTCTATATACTAAATGGGAATGTACCATCGCATCAACGACTCTACAGTTACAGAATTCATTCTAATGGGTTTTTCTTCAAGGCGTGATCTACAGATAGGTTTATTCCCAATATTTGTATTAATTTATCTATTTACCATTTTAGGAAACACAGGAATAATGTTCCTTGTCTATAAAAATGCCAGATTACGCACGCCCATGTACTTCTTTATCTGTAGCCTATCGTTTTTGGATCTCTGCTATTCTTCAGATATTACTCCAAAAATGATTGTCGATTTCTTTTATGAGAAGAAGACTATCTCCTATATTGGCTGCGCAGTTCAACTCTTCTTCTTCTGCACTTTTGGTACAACTGAATGTTGCCTTTTTGCTGTAATGGCCTATGATCGCTATGTTGCAATATGCAACCCATTAAACTACAACATTGTCATGCGATCAACTACTTGTATGGTACTAGTGTCTGGAGCTTACACTATTGGCTTTGTGCATGCTTTGATTGAGATATGTTTTACATTTCATCTCTACTTTTGTGCATCTAATATTCTCCATCATTTTGTTTGCGACTTTCCTCCTTTGCTAAGTATCTCTTGCACAGATACATCTATTAATGAACTTATTATATTTATTTTTGCATCTGCTATAACAATGCTTTCTATCTTCATAATCATCCCATCATATTTTGCCATCTTTTTGTCTATTTTAAAGATAAAACATATGAAGGGAAGAAAAAAAGCTTTTTCAACGTGTTCTTCTCACATAATCGCTGCCTCAATTTTTTATTGCACTATCCTTTTTGTTTATCTAACACCGAAATCGAAAAGTTCTGTACAGAGTGAAGTAATAGCAGCAGTGATTTACACTGCAGCAATACCCATGGTCAATCCAATAATTTACAGTTTTAGAAATAAAGATATTAAAGTATCATTAAAAACAACTTTACAAAAGTCAAAAGTGTTTTTTTCAAACCGTTAAATATAAAAAAACATATCTTTATTCCTACTGTTTTTGTGTTTTGTAATGTATAGATATAGTTGCCACAATGTGTACTCTGAAATGCTTATTTTGTATTTTTTTTTAACTGCAGTTTTTACAAAAGTATTTATTGTCAAGAATAAAAAAAAAATACAAAGCTCTAACTGAACACACCATGGTATTTCTAATGCATGTCATGTGTACAGTCGCCTTGTCGGTATATGCATAAACCCCACCATTACCCATTTACCAATAAAACACTTACACCATAGTTTTGGCAAAATTTATATCACAGCTTTATTGATTCTTAACATAAAGGTCATTATCAACAGCAGTCCAACGTTGGCCTGCACAATTACCATCCTGCATTTTACAAATTTAACCCCCTGACAATGAGCATCTCCCACATAACATAAACCCAAACATTGTAACATTTAACTTGACATTGAAACATTACCATTGCCACCAAAGGGCACCATCCATTGCCACCAAAGGGCACCACAAGTGTAGGGGCATACCGAGACACCTTTACACACCCCGGTTCGGAGCTACCTACGAGCTCGAACCTACCAAACCAGTCCAAAGGCCTACCTATTAGCCCTGAACACCAAACTTTTTCCCCATCTCACTCTTTTCTCCCCCAACTTTACTCTCCATCCCCTGCAACAGCTCAGAGCTTGACTCCTCGAGCTCCTGAGCGACACCCCCCCAGGGAAAAGATTGCCTTCTGGAGGCCCTCCTGGAAACCCAACAATACAAACCCAACAATACAAACCCAACAAAACAAGCCCACTTCGGAGAGATGGACCCCATCGCGCCTATAATAACCTGGAAGCATGTCTTCCAACTCCCTGTGCCGAATAACAACCCCTCCCAACCGCTTCACATACGCTGCCATCACTTTATTGACCTTTCCCTTAATTTTCGCCACTGCGGAGGGATTCCGCGTGTGTCGCCAGTGAAACTTTAAAAACAACTCCGACCATACCACCATAAACCCCGGCACTAACTCTCTCAGCTTGTCCACATCCCTCTTCATACACTCAATCAATACCTTTTGAGGTAACAACCCCACATCATTGCTCTCTGCGTGAAGCACCACTATGTTCGGAACCTGTCCCAAAAGAATTTTGTGAAACATCTCAACACAAATTGCATTCCAACCCCAACCCCAACCCCAGTAACCAAACCACCGAAGCTGAACCACGGAACTTGGAAAGCCCAGCTGTAGATCACGATGTCGAACTGCAGCTCTCTGATGCGCCCAGTATATGTATGAGTGGCCGACCACCCATGTCATCCGACCTGTAAGACATAAAGCAAACATAGACAACCACGAAACAAACCGCAAAACCAAAATTTCTCATCAATCACCCTTAGGATTTATACAAACTTGCCTGGCCTGACGTAAGATCTGAACCTTATCGACTCCCACCTGCCAATCTTCTTCACCTGATCATCTCCCAATCCCATTCTTGCCACTTCAGTAGCAGTGCCAGTCCTAAAGGAATGAGTCCAAAATTGGCCCGGGTCCACTCCCAACCTTGCCAACGCCTTCCGAAAAACCCTGATGAACTGGAACTTCGATAGTGAAGAGCCGTCCTCATGCTTAAAGTATGATCTCCCGGCCGTCGCCCGCACCTAACCAGACACCTTTTTCAACCGGAAGCTCCCACAACGTTCCTTTTCCCAGTACATTCGTTTTTGACCGCCTCAAGTTGATCACTACTCTGTTACTCCACACTGCCACACCCACCATCTGAAGCCCCACGGCCCCTTGGCGATTGCTGCGGACTAGCTCGCTGACACAAAATCCCCTGAAAAAAGCAAAACTAAAAATCAGTGTAACTTCGTATCCCGAAAAACACACCTCGAACGACACCGGCCTCCTGGAATCAACTGACACCTTACCCCGCCTGAAACCTTTCAGTGCCTGCCTAACAAGAAAGTGTTTTGTGACATCCTCCCACCCATTAAACTTGAACAAGAAGGCTAACGCTGCCAGCTTACACCCTACTACCGCTGCCGAGGCCCCTGAGGTGAACGACCTATACAAGAGCCACAACATTGCGTCCAACCGGGCCTCCTTTGAGAGCTGACCCCCCGTATGCTGCACCAGCTTGTCCCATTCCCCCCACACCTTACTGTACTCCGTCCAGGTAGTGGGTGCCAGGATGTCCCTGATCAGTCCGCCAAGCATGATGTCCCGAGCCACCACATCTCGTCCGGGCAAGACATCCCTTCCGCCCGCGCGCCAAGTGCCACCTGCCGGAACCTCTCCCACTGCGAACGAGATAATGCATCAGCAATAACATTCAACAGTCCAGGCACGTGGCGTGCCCGAAAAACAATATTAAACCGCATACAGAACAAGACAAAATGGCGAAGAAGCCGCACCACCGGGATAGAGGATGCTGAAAGCCCATTCACTGCATCTACCACTGCCATATTGTCCGAAAAGAATGCAACCTTCTTATCCCTCAACTGTGGACCCCATAGTGATAGTGCTATGACTAACGGGAACAACTCCAGGAATGCCAAGTTGCATATCAGTGGGCTGGCCTTCCATGCCGCTGGCCAAGTTCCCACGCACCATTGACCCGAGAAGTAAGCCCCGAAACCGACACTCCCCGACGCATCCGTGAACACCTTCAGCTCCAGGGAAGATGCCGCTGGCTCCTGAAAGAACACCTTCCCATTAAAATCCCTTAAGAATTTCCCCCAGATGTCCAGATCGGCCTTCATAGCTAAAAAGCTATGCTTGGCTTTTCGGGGCTGAATTCTTTTAAAATGTTGTCTTGTTTTAAAATGTGCCATTGCTTTTTGATTATTTTTTTTTAATAATTGTGCTTCTATTATTGAAATTTTGGTGACTATTTCTACAGTTTTGTTAAGGTTAGTCTGTGGGTAATTTTTATCAATAAATTTTTCTTTCAGTGATTGGGCCTGTTCTATAAAATCCTTGGTGTCTTGTTTCTTCGGAGGCAGAGGAATTGGCATTTGGGGACGCCAATAAAGGCTTAAAATGGCAACTTGATTGTTCAATTACCGTTTTTGTGCAAACTTTTTAAAATAATGTTTTTGTTTGAATGTTACCTTCTTTAATAAAAAATTCTAAATCTAAAAATGTATGCTGTTTTTACTGTGTTCTGAGGTTAAGATTATGCCATGTGTGTTGTTGTTAAGATGATTAAAAAATTGGGATAGGGAATTCTCTGTACCACTGTACCTTTCCATATATGATATCAGATTTGCCCACCAGGTATGTTCACCCCAAATGGCCAATGATTCCCATTGTGCCATAAAAAGGTTTGCATAGCTGGGGGCAAATCTGGTCCCCATCGCCGTCCCCTGTTTTAGAATGTAAAATGAATCTAAAACCCAAAAATAATTATTGTTTAAAATTAGCTTAATGCCTTATTTGATAAAATCAATTTGATTGTCAGGGATAGATTTAGCTTCTTTTAAAATTGAAAAAAACTGCTTCACAATCTTTCTGGTGGTGGATAATTGTGTATAATGATTGTACATCGCAAGTAACTAAAATGTAATCAGAATCACAGGTAAAGTCATTTAAAAAAATGCAGAAGTGTCATAGAGTCTTTTAGATAGTATTTCATTACTTTGACTGATAGCTGTAATAAAATGTCAATGTATTCAGATACGTTAGAAAATATGGAGACAACGGGCCTGTCTGGGGGTTATCTTGGTTTTTATGTATCTTCAGTAAGAAATATATGACAGGGATTTTTGGAAATGTTCAAGGATATGTTCAAGTAGTCATGTTCTTTTTTTGTTAAGAATATTTTGTTATAGACCTTCTTGTAGAAATGTTCTAAGTTTATTTTTTATGAGTGGTTGGGTCTGAGGGTAATTTGTCATATACGTTAGGGTCATTTAGTTGTCTTAGGGCCTCTTCAATATACATATATTTTTGGGGAGGATGACTAGACCTCCCCCTTTGTCAGCTGGTTTTATGATGATGGTATCATTCCTTTTTTTTTAGTGCTGTTTGTTCTTAGGAGGATAGATTTTTTGTACTAATTGTGACGAGACCAATCTCGCCACATTGCATTGGAGGAGCCTGGTTGCCCACCTGCTGCCTTTGGATTATGGACCGGCAGCTAAAGGGTTAATTTTACTGTGCAGAAGGATTTATTTCTCCCTTTCTGCACAGCCGTTCGGTAGATTCTATCTACCGAACAAACAGTTTCTTTTCAGCCTCCCCAGAGCCGTGGGAAGCCGGCCGGCGACCTTAATTGGCCACCCAGAAGCTGGAGTGCGCCCTCCATTTACCTCCCTGAAGCCGCGGTTAACCGCGGCTTAACGAGCGTGTGCCGGCAATTGACCACCCAGTAGCTGCGGTTAACCGCAGCTTAATTGATTGTTACTGGGTGGTCGCGGTTACACTTAGCCGCCACACGATGGCGGTGTTCTGGAGCTCCCCGGGCAGCCAGCGCTTTTCTGCCAGGCTTTCCTGCACCAAACCCGGACACTTTTACGTGCAGGCACCACTGAACCTCCAACCCCTGGTTCTAATTCGTACGGATTTAACGAATGCATGTAAATTCGGTATTTTATGTTGGAGGAATGTTTTAACCCAGATAGCCATGCCATGGAGCCTGTTCGTGGAATTAAAGACTTTGGCTCCATGGCAATTAAACTGTATTCGTGTGGTCTGAGTGCCATTCACCTAATAATGTGCACTCAGACCTGAGCTATCTGGGGATATGTTACATGTATATATTTACTGTACCATTTGTCCCATTAAGTATTTTAAAGTGATAGTCTGTCTTTGTGTCCCCACGTGTGTAATGGAGTTTTGCCTTTGTCCTGGGAGATAATTGAATTACTTCTCCAGGGCAGAGGGGAGGAAGCCAGGATGCATTGTGGGGATGTTTTACTTCTGTATGTCTATAATTGGTACATGTCTGTCTTTTGTTACAGTCTTCCATCTGGTCCCCTAGGGGAGTGTCCACCAGGTGGGAGACCTGCATAAATACTGGGCAGGTAGCCCTCATTAAACAGACCACTGCTTGACCCTCAACATGGAGCCTTGTCTCGTTCTTGGGGGGATTCACTGTATGCTGTTAGAGACTGATTGCCAGGAGTGTAAGCTGATTGTCTGCTTTTCCTGTTCATCTGCTAGCAGCTATTTGGGATGTTCCAGTTCGGGAGTTGGAGTGCTATTTTGTATCCAGTTCGGGAGTTTGGTGTTCTGCAGTAGCTGTGCCTGTATCTCTGGAAAGGGGGCCGATCGCCTAAACGGTTTTTACCCCTTGTGTGCAAAACGGTCCGTTACACTAATTTTTCGAACACCTCTATGGGGCCGGATTTGAAACTGGAAGGGTAGAAATTTGAATTTTTCTTTAAATTAGTTCTTATAATTGAACGGTGAGTGGGATTAGTGCCAGAGTTGTCTGAGGAGATGTCTGTGTTGGTTTGTATAGCATGTGATTCTGCAGACTAGGTTATAAAAAATCTCTTAAGGATGTCCTTCTTAACAAATTTGTTGATGTCTAAAAAGGCTTAGAATTGGTTAAAAGGGTTGGTCGGTGCATAGTTAAGACCCTTGCTTAAAACTGAAATTTGCATAGAGGTTAAAAACATTTGTGATAAGTTAAAAAATGCTGTGATCTTTTTCTGTTAGATAAGTGGGTGTCTTTCTAGTTTCTCTCCTTTTTTTGTATTCTTCTTCCACCTCTCCCTCCTCTAAACTTAGGCTCCTTTTATTTTGCTCTTGTTGGGTACACAGTTTGGACAAGCTGATTGTTGTGTGGTCTGATCTCTAAAAAATGATCCTCATTTTCAAACTCGGAATCTATGGATAATAATTTATAGCTATTTTGGTGACTGAAGTTGATAGGTGATTTCATATGGTGGGTTTGTTCATAATCTTTGTGAGAGTATCTTTTACTTTGTGGTCTTGGGTTAGTGTTGTATGTGTTTCTTCCTTGTGTGGATAGCTTGTAGGTCATAGTGTTAGTACTTCTTTAAATAGGGTGGTTATGTTAGTTTTGTGGTGAAGTGCTCTGTTTTGAGGAGTGGTGTGGTGAACTATAGTATCTCCGTGAAGATTGGTAGTATTTTTTTTCTATCTTATTTCGTTGGGGGTGTGGTTGACCTGGATAATTGTTTCTTGAGTATCTTTGTTGATTCGATCTGTTGTGGGGGTGTTGGTGAGCATAAAAAGGTTTTCTATCAAAAGGGTTTGGGTATTGCTGTGTTTTGGATCTGCCCTGGTTGTGATAGTTAGGACTGTGAATGTGGTAAGTAGAAGTTTCTGAGACATATTTTTTGCTCATGTGGTATGTTCCGACTTGATCAGTGGAGTAGTCTTGTTTGTCTCGAATATACTTTTTAATTTTTATATGTCCATTTCAACCTTTTCTATTTTGTTTTGTATTAAGATTGAGTTATGTTTGTATACTTAAGTTTCAGTAAAAGGGAGGAGCTTGTCTCTAAGGTAATTAATCTCTGTGTCTAGGAGTTAGAGTTTTTTACTTTTTTTCTAATTTAAGTTTTCATAAGGCCTAGGGTGCAGAGTTCCAATTTGTTATTCCAATCTCTTATAAATTCCTCATCATCTTGATCAGAGGTGGTAAGTTTATAAAATTTTAGGCCTCTTGGGGTAATTTGTTCGTCTAAGTACTTTTTAAGTGTTGCAATTTCCCATTTTAATTTTATTTCTGTAGTTAGGGTTTTTTTTCTAATTTGTAAAGAGCTCTTTTTGGTTGTATATTTCTGGTTTGTGAGGTATATGTATAATCTCATCAGTATCAAAAACATTATTGATGTCAATTGTGTGATTGTTCCTGAAGTAAAAAACTAGACATGTTATAGAATGGTTCAGAAAGCAGCTATAACCAGAGGGAAAAGTAGTGGCAAATGGGAATATACAAAAAAGGGAACAGTGCTAAAATAAACCAAAACTATAAATAGAGACAATAGGAGTCAGCAAACCTAAAGATAGGGTTCCCTCTAGGCTCTATAGACAAAGGTAATACACAAGACAAAAGAAGGTTGCGCCAAAGCCAACTGTAGTACAGCTAATATGAACAAAGTCCAAAGTATAAGTGGTACCAAAACAAAGTCTTTAGTTAAGCCTGTGTGGAGGATTATTCTCTATATGGATCAAGTGGAGACGACTTTCCAGGATCCGTATGTAAAAGAGAGAAAAAGATAATAGTACAAATACGTCTGGTAAAAAGGTTGTATAGCAGGAAGAAGGGATCTATGGTAATCCTACTCACGTGTAGTAGAGATAAACTAGCTCTAGTGTGGAAGGCATACAGCGGTACAATCCCTGATTATGGAATATATAGGGAAGCCACACACCCTAAAGCTTTGTGAATTTATTAGAAATAAATATTTGCTGCAATAAATACGACAACAACGAGAAGATAGTAGATAAAAATTAATTAAATAAAGGTGGGCAGCATCACTAAAATATAGAGAAACTTAAATATTTATTTATTTATTAATTTATAAAATATTTTACCAGGAAAGATACATTGAGATTTCTCTCGTTTTCAAGTATGTCTAGGTATAAAACAAATAAATGATAGTGAGCACACCAAGAATAATCTAAATGATTTACTAGCCAATCCAGCAGGAACAGATTTATAAAAAGCATCCAAGATAAAAATATTCCCAGGTACTAACTAATGAGATAAATATCAGTGGTGAACCACTTATGAGATATGAATACACAGCTGGTACAATGTAGCAACTGGAGTAACTCAATGAAATCAATTATACAATAAATGTATAGGTGATATGAGTAACAGAATTTAGATATAACACAGTCTCGGAACAACCGGGTATGAATAACACCCTCCATGGTTGAAACCCCACATGGTGGAAACTCCATGGAGTGAAATCTTATCCTGCTGCAGCAGTCCACGTGTCCTTAGAAGACAGCGATGGAGGTAAGAATGAGATAGGAGGGCAGTGAGCTCAACCCTCAGCTCCCGAGTTGAAACTGCCAGGGAATATGCCACATCTAAACCTCCTGTATAGGATGGGGGTTAGTAGCACAAACAAATAACCCTGTTCATATCAATCCTCGCTGGGCTGGGGAGCACACCAATCTGCACGCCATTCTGCACACCAATAATTCCTTCACATTTCAAACACTTCAAACACGATGACGACAGAAGTAACGTCTACATGTTTCGTTCCATTAAGGAACTTTCTCAAGACATAGGTCCCTCCATAAAAGAGCTGATATATCTAAACACACCAATCCAACTACACATAGGTGGATATAAACTCCGGAGAAGACTCTGGATAACGGCTGCCGTCTGGAGCCCAAGTGATGCAGATCATTACTGAGGGTAAGTGTTTTGTCCCCGAAGCTGGACTCTAGCTTTTCCAGCATGTTAGTGAGATCTGTTTTAGAGGGCAAATGCAGTAGGAGAGAGTGTAGGTCTGTCATCAACTGAGGTCTCTGGGGTTGCAGGGCTCAGAGAAGGGCTTTTATGCAGCCATGATGAGGACATCATCTTGGTTTGGTATGAGATACACACTGAATCTCCTAAAGAAGACTTCTGAGCAAGTCCACTCTTTTTACATTTCTCCTCAAGATGTGGTTCTGTTGCCCTCTATGCCATGGAGAGCAGTGCTCATGTGACCATACTCTGATCCAGAGAAGCCACACACCCTAAAGCTTTGTGAATTTATTGGAAATAAATATTTTCTGCAATAAATATGTCCAGGAGCTTTTATAGCTAAACAAACATGAAAATGTTTTATATAGAAACATTGATGTTGGTTGAAAGGAAGGAGATAAATCAGAGAATTATAAAATAGCAGTATGTATATATTGCTAATATAGCTTCACCGTGATATTCCAACCAAATAAGTATGATGGAATTTTAACTGCAATCCCTACAGCTGTACTCATCCACAGTTATGTAAAATGTACGTGGCTCCTGAGTTGTCCTATTTTTATGACCTTACATCTCATGCTTGTTGTTTTTTTTTTCCATTTAATGTGTAGTTTCTATTGGCAGTTTTTTCAAATAACAATGTTAGGCATGTGTTCAGAAGTACAACATGCTGCAGTAGTCAATGCATTTACAGTTATGGGCGGTGGTTTGTATGGTGCCCTATCCATATGTAATATTTTAGCCTGTTTCAAGAAAACCCATTTTAATGGCCCAACCATAGTTTATAAGAATGACAGTATGCCCTTTAAAGATAATGATATAACAAATGAAATTCATAGATCAAGGAGTCAATGAACATTTAAATATAGGAGGAGCCTCATGGGGGTTGTCGAGGAATCTTAATTTGGTTATTAAATCATAACCATCACTTGAAATAATTTGAATGGAAAAAGGAAACATCAGAACTTGCTACTAACAAGCCAATTGCTAAAAGCTCTCTTTATTCTCTATAGGAAGAATTAGTGACTGCTTTCAAACCTGTTGGTAATTTTACCGGCTGCCAATAAGCCTACACATTGACCAGTAGTTTTAATTGATCCACAGTTTGCTATTGATACACATAGGGATGGTCCGGTGTATATATTATTGACCTAAACTACAGGTCATCTTTATTGAGAGTTTATCAGCTCCCAATAAGCCATTTATTGGTTTATATAGATTAAATAGACACAGTTTACGGCTTAGCGGTAACTGATAATTATTGTTTTAAATATCATGAAATTATTGATGATTAGATTCCATTAATTAATCACACTGATAAATGTTCTGATAAATTATGTTTTTTTTACCATTTGAAAGTATTCAGCACTAGCAGAGTTAAAAAAAAAAGAAAACTCTTGTTAGACTGCCAATACTTTAAAAAAGCTTGGGTTGGATGGTATTAATAACACTGGGGGGGGAGGAATGTTGGAGGAAATACCAATGTCCATGACCGCGACAGTGTTGACAAGTACTTCCCCTTCCCTTTGTTATATTAATATTGAGGACATATTAACACGCAGAGGTTTTTAGTTATTTCATAATTTTACTAACACCAAGAGGTTTGCTTATTAAAGGCCAATAAATGTCCTTTGACGCCCATTTTTAGTGACTTTATTATAGTCAGCTGAATGTTTGAGAGCTGGAATACCTGTGGCCATTAAATTCAGCCACAATTCTGTGAAAATGTCAGTCAACAGAATTAAATTGAAACCATTTATACTGAGGCCAGGATTTACACCAGATAATGATTATGCTGGAGCCAGACTAGTAAATCTCATTGATCTTTTATCAATCTCTTTTTTTTATTGAGGTAAGTACACAGGCAGAACACCCAGTGTGATAAACAATTGATCTTTTAAAGAAAAAAACAAGCATACATCTTCTTTTTGTTTCCATTGTCACTGTGTGTTTTTGTTCACTAAACAATCAGGTCGAATATATTGAAATTGTTTATTTCTTTCTTTAATTTCTTTATTCTACTGAGAGAAATATATGTAATTGCAAATAATTCCCTGAGCATTTGTGAAAATATATATATATATATATATATATATATATATATATATATATATAAAAGCTTCTTTATAGGAAGGACGATTACATTATTTCACTTGTCAGATTGTACAGTTGACTGTTAGTGATAAGTTTACATTGTTTGCCTTATAAAATATTACCAAATATACTGTGTACACTTAGATATATTGGATTTGTAACTGTCATTCTAACACTAAGCATATACATTAATGTCTAGTTTGAAACATACTAAAGATCTCCTTAAATTCAACTCCCTCCTTGAGCAGCTTCATTCTAGATTTTGTACTTGTCACTCTGTGGAAACACCCTTGACCAAATATCCAATCACTTAATTGCTGCAAAACCCAGCAGTCACTATTCCCTTCTAATTCTGACTGACCTCTCTCCTGCCTTTCTCACTGTGGATCATGAACTCCTTCTTCTTATCCATTACAAACTCGGTCAATTAAATTTAGCTCTTTCCTGATTCTCTTCCTAATTCTCCCATTGTCCCATTGTATCTCCTTTTCTGGTTCTTCATCTCCTTAAATCACTTTCTGTTGGTGTTCTCCAAGGTTCTGTCCTCTGTTCCTTACGGCCTCTGTTTGTAAACAAATTAATTAATTTGCCTACCAGTATCTCATCTATGCTGACAACACGCACATCTAGCTGTCTTTATCTGCTCCTTCTCTGTTTCTCTTGAATTGTGTCTCCAACTGCCTCTCTGCTGTTTCTAACTAGACAGCAGATCACATCCTTAAACTCAGTCTTTCCTAAACAGTACTTCTCATCTTTCCTGTTTCAAATGCTGCTACTCCTCCATGTTTGTCTCCATCCAAGTCAATGGCACTACCATCAGCCCTACCTTACAGGATTGCTGCCTTGGTGCTTTCCTATTCATAACTTAATGTTCTTCATTTTGGGGCTCTCTTTATGTCCATTATCAAAAGATTATGGACCATAAAATCAGAAATAAAAAATAGTAAATAAAAATTAACAAACCAAATTTCCTGTCAACATTACCTTTTATTATCCTTTTGAGTATTCATTGTAACGAATTATATTACACTCTGAAATAATAACACACACAATGATAAAAGAAAATGTATAATAAATGCTTCTTGTACTAAAAGTGCTCCTGTTAGGACCATCTTCTTTATGGTTAATTACTGTGTCTGATTTGCGTTGAAGGTCACTTCAAATCCTGTATTACCCTCTGGTGTAGTTATGACAGTTAATTGTGTAACAGGATTATTTCTGTAATTGCCCCTAAAGATGGCTCAGCACACAACATAAGGTTAGCTTTCCTATATATTAATCAATGGGCAGTCATGCCTTAACATAGGGAGATAATGTCCAACGATTTCTATCAGCTACACATCAGTACTAGAAGTGGTGACATCATCAGAGACTTCAGTTAAAACCTACTCTCTGAGATGCATTAAAGTATATTAATACTAACAAATGTAAGTAATCAAACAAGCTGCTAACATAATCCTTGATCAACAGAACTAAAAGACTAATGATACAGTGTGCAACATTGGGAATTAAGAACATAGAGCATTGCGTATAAATACAGTATGTATATGGCATATATATACTACTTAGGAACCGCTGCCTTGGCGATCCACCTACTGTCACGTTATATGAAATACAAACGATTAACTAGTCACATAAAAGTTTTGCAAAAAAACATTAAGACAACAGCAATATTGTATTTTAAAGTTTCCAATATTTAGGGGATGACACACTAATTATTGCCAAAACATTTAAAAAAAATATTTAACTTCGGACATTAGTTACTTTAATCTCTTTCCATAACCCATGATAAGGTTAAATTATTAATTCAAATTTTTTGGATAGCATCCTTTTTAATTACCCTATCAGGTGAGTAAAATTGGGATTCAAAGGTTAAATTTCAGCACAACCATACCACTTACCAATTGGTTATTATTTTTCAAATCCCCAATCAGGATTGGATCGATTTCCTTTACATACCGGACATATCATAGACTCCGGTTCCCCTGTGATGAGCTGAAAGGCGTAACGCACATCAGGGGTTTAACAACATATTCAACTATTTCATACTAAAGTAAATACCATCTTTTGCAGAATATATTGAATTTTGAGATAGTATCTCTAAACAATCACTAATGATTTAACTGCACAAGCAATCAAGTAGTCTAGCCAGATGACTTCTTGGGAGGCCAAATACAGGTTCTCCCTAAAACTGTATGCACATTTCACTATAATTGTTTGCTGCTTGTTTCTATCTCTGAGGTAGAGACGTCTAATAAGTAGTGGGATCAAAAAAAAGATAAAATGGCTAACTCACAACATAGAAAGTGGCCAAAATACATTCAATAAAATACAGTTAGTTAAAAATTTCGACAACGTGTTTCTCCCCTTAGGGCTTTCTCAAAAATGTCCACAACGTGTTTCTCCCCTTAGGGCTGTCTGAAAAAGGTCCTCAACGCGTTTCTCCCCTTAGGGCTGTGGGGATATTTATCGGATGATAATATTATACAGTTGAGAATTGCCCACTATTTCAATTCTCTTAGATCTTAGAGATCGTTATCATGTAAGTGAAATATATTCCATACAAAGAAAATCACAATTTGTTATAAAAATAGATATAATTTATTGTGACAAATAAAATAACAATAATATTAGGCAGCATGCATGATAATAATCAGTGAATATTTAGTATAACATAAGTATGCAATACAATGGCAATGTTAAAACAATCCGATGGCTAACAGCAATAGATGTCAAGACTTAACAAGATTTATGAGGTATTTCACTGACACAGAAAGCTAAACTTCCAGCGAAAAGCCATAAAACCTTGGCTAACAGTTAGATCAACTGAGTAACCCTTTCAATGCTGGCTAGATCCTCCTAAGCATATAGTATCCTATTCTCATGTAATTTTCAATTAAAATAACATTCGAACCAGCTCATTAATCATTTCCTGGAACCATCCGATAACAATAATCTACCAGATTTTTACAAAAGCCGAATTTTAATTTGCCTAAAAAGATATCTTATCTTATTTTAGAGCAAATCAATACACCTGGATAAAAACAGCGGTGTGCTAACATGTGATAATATCACATTAATATATAATTATTCTTAATTCCACCTGCAGAATGGAATGTTTATAACTATATATTCTTTAGTCCCAGGAATTTGAATGCAAGTATGATTGGTTGTATGGAGGTGTGTAAGTAATAGAGAAAAGTGATGTTGGTTAGAAAGTAAGAGTAAAATTCTAAGTGTTAAGGAGTGTTTCTTGAGTTGTGTCCAAGAGAATTTGAGGGTTAGTGCCAGAGTGTCCTGGATTTCTCTGAATGTCTGAATCTGAATGTCCAAACTACCCTTCTCTCTTCCCTTTGTCCTAACTTTTAAAGGGCCAGACTCTCTGTACGTCATTAGTTGATAAGGCCAATAGGATACTGAAGGTGTGGTCAACCTGCAGATCGCAATTTAAATATTTGATCCATAGAGGGCAGTCTCGCCTCACTAAACCTTCTTATACAGGAAAGAGTTACATTTTCCTGATGACGATTTTGATGTAATTTGGCTTATTTAAAATGACTACCATAACTTAAATTTGCTGTCAGTTCAAAGCGTTTGCATCAGTCTTTGTGGCAACGACTTTGATAGTAATTTCTAAAATTGACAGTTCTAAACTCAATTTCACCCCTTACTTAAAATGGGACCTTGTAAGATATAGAAAGTAAAATTAATTACTGAGTCTTCTCTGTCACTAGTGTCTGTATTTAAAATTATTTCTATTCCATTAACATTTAAACAGAGCATTCCATCCCCCTGCTTCATTGCTTATCACTTGGCTTGTTTACATAATGCATTCCTTAGCTCAGGCTAGTGGCTAGTTACAGAAAGGAAAGAAATTTTGTGTCTGTCTTGCCCGAAATCCAAAATGGAGTCTGCTCTGTTCTGAGTGACTCTGGCAATATACACTTGTAATTTCTATCTTAGCTCAAAATGTCTGCCGATATAAATATCCTGACAGGGCTTTTTATACACTTTAATATTTTTATACACTCTCCTGGTTTTATCACAGTGAGCACTATTGTTGTTTTTTATGTTACATATGGTCCCCATCTGACGAGATATCTACTTACAACACTCTCTCACGTATCACATAAGTGGGGATTATACCACTGTACGCTGTTTATACTAGAGCTAGTTTTTAGCTGTCAAAAACGTGAGTAGGACCATATAGATCTTTTTTATTGACTGCTACCTATTTGGGTTTTATTGCGCTATTAGATTTTCTTTGCTCTTTCATACGGATCCCACAAACCCCTAATTCCACTACTCCATAGACGTCTCTACCTCAGATAGAACTGTGATTGTTCTCTCATCCTAAGGTTCTACTAGATTTTTTTGCACTGTTCTTTATATATATACCCATTATTATTTTTATTGTTCGCTCTCTGTATTATATATCATTGTTTATTTCTATATCACTACTTGCTTATATTTAATTCTACATGTAATCTCTATGGCCACCTTTTTTTACTTCCTTATACCTATATACCTATAGGGCCTGTGAGGGAGCCCTATCCTTTAGGTGTGCTGCTTTTATTTAATTTATTAAGCACTGATCCTTCTGTACACTTTTCACTTGTTTATATCTCTGCCCACTAATATACTGTATGCTTTATGTTACTACTCTTTTGTTTCCAATCTCTATCGAGCAGATTAACCTTGTCGGTTTCAAAGTTTCTCTCCCCTCCAACAGTATAAATATATCGCTAAAACACACAGTTGGGACTCTCTACTTCCTCCATATATATGGAAGTACCATAATTCCATTTAGTGAAAATCTCCCCAGGCTTTATTATAACCCAAGTTACGATATTACTTGTGCTATTATATGTTGTTATTTGCATCCTTTTGATTAACTTTAGGGGGGGAATCACCGTCCCCTCAGTGATTTTTTATATGGGGAAATATCCTTTACATTTTTAATTACTTGTCCACTACTTGACTTTTTTAAAGTGGACAATTTTTGGATTGTTATTGTTGTGTTTGTCTTTCACAATTGTGCTGTGGTCTTAGGAATACAAGGATACACCTGTTTTTATATATTTAATATTAAAAGTTGTTTTATTATCTGTTGGGTAATCTAAGGTTTTATATGTATGGAATATAGATTGAATAATATCTATATGATATTCACACACACATAGAGCCTTTAGGGACCCTGTAGTTCTTTGTTTTAAGCGGTGATATAAACACTTCTGAACGGCAGATGGCCAATAAACAGACTTTGCTTAAAATATATATAAATTTAATAATACACACTATAAAATGCAAAGCAACAAAACAATACACTTATAATCAATTTGCTATATTATATATGAGTTTATGTCATAAAGTCAATTAGGTTACTTAACAAGCCTAAGAGTCAAAAATTACACTTTGTCTCATCTATAATCATATCAGCAAAGGACAATAAAATCTATTCAAACTTCACAGCAAAACCAGTATACAGAATTAATCATATGACACCCCTTGCATTGATACAATTGTCATTTTATTAATTAGTTAAATATCAACCAACCCTGCCAAATATATACCATCAGTTTAACTACAGTACGTTTATTTAAGGTTTCTGATAGCCTTGGTATATATATATTGAACTGATCTACTTCTAAAGAAGAAATCAAGAATGTTCTGACTTAGGAAGTTATATCTGACTCAGGCTGCAGGTAGAATGAGATATAACTGTTCTACCAATAGGGATCAGTTCACAATATAGACACATAGGGCATTCAATAGTCCCATTTATTTAATATAAAGTAAAGAGAAACCTTTATCCATTACCAAGAGTCTAGGATGAATGAATTCAATTTGGGATTCTTCTCTCTGGGTGATCTGGTCTGTAACTCAGTCTATTGCCCTTAGTCAGTCAATCTCCTCCTTTCTTAGCCCTCTGTTTTCTCCTTTAAACTTTTTTTTTCTATGATGATCTGAAGATCTTGAACCCTCTCTCTTATTTTTCTCCCTATTTAACCATTATTTCCCCCTTATCAGTTCCTACCCATTGTTTGTAAATGAGTGGTACCTGGGACTTAAATCTGGCTTTTAATTGGTTATGGGCGTATCTTAATATTTAATTATTAATGTGGCTCTTATGACTTTCATCAATAAATGGCACTATTTCCCTAGGTATGAAGACCTGAATTAGATCATTGATGACCTGGTTAAATAAATTAATTGACCTTTAATTCACCTGTAGTGGGGATATTTCAAATTACGTTAAATATCTGTCTTTGGTTATGTATAGTCTTTAATTGAAACAGGGTTGGTTATATTAATCATCGTGCAATATGTCTATATCCTGTATCAATCTAACCTGTATGATTAACTGACTGATACATTTATCTTTACAAAGAAAAATTTAATCTAATTATATTAGTATATCTATATTACCTTTTACCCCTAAATCAGTCAAGGATGCAGATATAGACATTAATGTAGCAATCACACATTTAGTTAACATTTGTATATCATGCATGATTCCAATAGATTCATTTAAGTTCTAATATCCTGTAAATATGGAAGCGACCTCAGACTTTGGGTTCATATGGCTGACAAACACTCTGGATTGCCTGTGATGTTTATGCACAAACAATTGCATAGTTTGTATACCCCTTTGAAGCTCTGTGAGTTTAAGTATCTCTGATTGTAAAGTCCAATTGAGTAATAAACCATTGTTCTCGTTACCCTTGTACACCTACAGCTCACAAATTAAACTGTAGATAAGTATTCCTCCTGTTTACTTCTTACGGTTACAAAATACAAAGTTCCTTTGACCCGTGTTGAAACAGCTTACGTAATGTCCAAGCCAGTCTACCAGCATCCATATTGTTTTCTGGATATTAGAATTTCATACTGTTCCAAATAGCACAACAATCAGTGCATTGCATTAGTCTAATACGACTCCAAACACATGATTTTGACCCGTAACACTAACTAGATACTCCTTATAATTATTTTTTGTTTTCTTGTTTTGATGTTCTGGTGTTTTCCTTGCTTCCAATCTCTACTTCAACCCTCACATCCAGTCCATCACCAAATCCTGTTCCTTCCATCTCATAAACATAGCTAGCATCCACCTCTACCAAACACTGGATGTGGCTAAGGTGCTCGTCCATGCTGATATCATCTCTCTGACTACTGCAATCCACTTCTTACTGGCCTTACATGCTCCCAGCTCACCATGATACATATTATAAAGTGGCAATCCCCATCATTTTGCCAAAAAGACTAATTCACTACCCTGGATCTTTCCTTACACCCTCCATGATAACCATCGAGAGCACCTCTCTCTATTTTTCTTTAAATATTGTCTTCCATACCCCTTTATAAATATGTTATGTTTTTATAATTCCGTCATGTTTTCTGACATGTTTTGGTTATTTGTATTTTATTAAGTTTGTCACAGCAAGCTTGATTTAATAAGCATATGGGCTAGTCCCAAGTAAATATAAAGCTGTGTATGTTTGTTCCTGTTGGTACTGTGTGTTCTGTGTGCATTTTTTGTGATCACAGCAACAGAGTTGTTATGCCTCTTGGCAGCTGCCTGATACCATTAGCCCTGGGACAAATCAAAGACAGCTAGGCCTGAGAGCTGCAAGTGTCTTTATAAAGACAAGAGCAATCACGTTGCAGGCAGAGGTGCATACCCTGCCTGGAAAGAAAGCTGCAGATGAATAGGCAGAGGGGACAATGCCTGCCTGGAAGAAGTGCTGCAGCATGGTCGGGTGGGAAAGCTCCAGAGAGACCCCAGTCAAGCCTCAGTGACTGGAGTTGGTTCACGGCAGGCGACTAGAAGGTGAACTGGGCAGAGGTACTTGGTCAAAGTACAGGAGCTCCATCACATACAATAAATGCAACAGTAAGGTTCATCTTCCTATCCTCCCGCACCTGCAAGGCTTCCCCTCCCCTTCTTATCAGTTCTTACATTGGCTTCCCATTAGATATAAGGCTCAATTTAAAATTCTGATTCTCCTTTACAAATCTTTTCATAATGCTGCTCCTGTCTACCTAACCTCACTAATATTGGCCCCTATGGTCTGAGGAAGACCTGCGTCTATCCTTTGTTCGTACTCGCACCTCTGACTCTCACATTCAAGACTTCTCTAAAGCTGCGCCACTTCTTTCGATCTCCCTTCCTAGCTCTATATATGTTTGCATCTTCTCTAACAATATTTTCTCTTTTCGTTATCCTCATGTCATATTTTGCAATCTTTTTGGCTATTTTAGAGATAAAACATATAAAGGGAAGAAAAAAAGCTTTTTCAACGTGTTCTTCTCACATCATCGCTGCCTCAGTTTTTTATTGCACTGTCTTTTTTGTTTATCTAACACCCAAATCGAAAGCTTCTGGGCCGAGTGAAGAGATAGCAACACTGATTTACACTGCAGCAATACCCATGGTCAATCCAATAATTTACAGTTTTAGAAATAAAGATATTAAAGTATCAATAAAAACAACTTTCCAAAATATAAAAGTTGTTTTTTCAAACCGTTAAATATAAAAATATATACATAGATATATATCTTTATTCCTACTGTTTTTGTATTTTGTAATGCATAGATATTGTTGCCATGATGTGTACTCTGAAAATAATTTTGTAATCTTATTGTTTTTAACTGTCATTTTTGGAAAAATATTTATTGTAAAGAATAAAAAAAATAAAAAAAATAACTGAACAAGCTATTTTATGTCTAATGCATTTTGCACGTAGACAGGGACATAATCATACACAAACATTATTTGGAGGCATAAGTGCATTATTTAGCTGTAGTGCTGCTAGACCTATACAATGATCCAGGTTTATACATTGATTGTTTAATGATCACTTAATTGTTTGATTGTATGTAGTGATGTCGCGAACCCGAAATTTTCGGTTCGCGAACGGCGAACGCGAACTTCCGCAAATGTTCGCGAACCGGCGAACCGCCCGAAACGCCATTGACTTCAATGGGAGGCGAATTTTAAAACACACAGGGACTCTTTCTGGCCACAATAGGGATGGAAAAGTTGTTTCAAGGGGACTAACACCTGGACTGTGGCATGCCGGAGGGGGATCCATGGCAAAACTCCCATGGGAAATTACACAGTTGATACAGAGTCTGGTTTTAATCCATAAAGGGCAGAAATCACCTAACATTCTTAAATCACAATCAATATGGATTGACACCTGACATATGACATATTGACACCTTGACATATGGATTGACACCTGTCCTTAGAGCCCCTGATGCACACGGACACAGAGCAGAATAGAGACTGGTCCCCCTACATAGGGTCACTTGGCAGATATGGATTGACACCTGTCCTAAGGATCCCTGATACACACTGACACAGAGCAGAATAGGGACTGTTCCCCCTACATCGGGTCACTTGGCAGATATGGATTGACACCTGTCCTAAGGTTCCCTGATACGCACTGACACAGAGCAGAATAGGGACTGGTCCCCCTACATCGGGTCACTTGGCAGATATGGATTGACACCTTGTTACAAACTGCTATTTGTAACGGGCCCTTTAAATGGCAAATTGCCCTGCTTCCCTGGGTTGTGGAGAAGCCTACTTGCCAGCCTCCTCCCGCATGACTATGGCCCCTGGGAGATTGTGGAAATGTATGCACTTTTATTTGGTGTGTATGGCCCTTTAAGACTGTCGGTGGGCATATTGGGGCTTATGGACTCTTTATGTGACTGGTGCTGGCCCTTTAAACACCTTTTTGGGACATCAGGAAGATTGGGACACTGCCCCTTTAAGGCCGTGTCCCCAGACTTGTTGGGGACACGGCCCCTTTAAGACGGTGTCCCCTGTGTCCCCAGACCTGGTGCAAACCCTTTGTGCCTGCCTTGCTATTTCCCACTTGGTTCAGTAAATGGGAAATTATTTCAGCTGCAGAGACTAAGTCCCATTCGGCGATGGGACTTAGTCTTTTTTTCAGCCGCTTTTTCAGCCTTATTTCAGCTGTATGAGACCTTCAAGTCCCACTGGCATGTAATCTAGTCTTTTTTTCAGCCTTATTTCAGCTGCAGAGACTAAGTCCCATTCGGCGATGGGACTTAGTCGCTTTTTCAGCCTGAAATAGACCGACCTCACAGCCCAAATCTATGGAACTGTTTTGGGCAGGAAAAAGTGCTTGCGGTCGGTCATAAAGGGACCTCCAGCTAACTTTTTAACCCCTGGATGTATTTGGCTGATTTTTGGTTATGTTTATGTTTTAAGTGTGCTGATTCCAAATATGTAATTATGAAGATGGGATGTGTAGTTTTAAAGTTACAGGGTATGGCTAAAAACTGTATTTTTACTGCCTGTGCTTAATTATGTTAATCTCTTCCCAAACG
>OW240914.1:56944694-57000495 GCA_933207985.1 Pelobates cultripes | reverse complement strand
TCATCTCCTTGTTTAATTCGCACTAAGTTATATGCTCCCCTTAAGTCAAGTTTAGTAAAAATACTTGACCCCTTTAGTCTGTCAAAGAGTTCAGTAATCAAAGGAATAGGGTAAGCATTTCTGATAGTAATTTTGTTCAATCCCCGATAGTCTATACAAGGACGTAAGGTACCGTCTTTCTTTTCTACAAAAAGAAACCCGCCCCCGCCGGAGAAGAAGACTTTCTAATAAATCCCTTGTCTAAATTCTCCTTGATATATTCCTCTAAAACTAAGTTTTCCTTGGTGGATAGAGGGTATACCGTACCCCTGGGAGGCATAGTACCAGGGAAAAGTTTAATAGAACAGTCATAAGACCGGTGGGGAGGTAAAGTATCAGCCTTACCCTTGTCAAATACAGATTTGAGGTCTAGATATTGTAATGGTATCTGAACGTCTGTGGATGGAGAAGTGTTAGCATAAGAGTTCACGGGGCAAACAGAAGTAACTCTCTGCAGACATTCTTTCCTACAACCCATACCCCAAGAAACGATTTCTCCACCCTCCCAGTCAATCTGAGGGTTGTGTCCCTTGAGCCAAGAATATCCTAGAACCACTGGGACTGCCGGGGAGGAAATTAACAGAAGGGAAATCAACTCTTCGTGGAAAATACCAACAGTAAGCTTAACGGGTTCGGTCTCATGGAATATTACTGGTTCAGATAAAGGTCTACCATCTATGGCCTCAACGGCCAAGGGTGTATCTCTCAATTGGAATGGGATACAATGCATCTTAGCGAAAGTTTGGTCTATAAAGCTTTCTGCTGCTCCAGAATCTAATAATGCCATCGTAGTAATAAACCCCTTTTCCCAAGCTAGAGAGACAGGAATCAGAAGCCTATGGTCTTTTTTATTATGCATAGAGGACAGTAATGAAACACCCAAGGCCCGTCCTCTAAGGGAACCTAGGTGCGAGCGTTTCCCGGACGATTAGGGCAACTGAGACGTAGGTGACCTCTCAGCCCGCAGTATAAACAGAGACCCTCCCTTCTTCTGTACTGTCTCTCAGCCTCAGATAAGCGAGTATTACCTATTTGCATAGGTTCTGGTGGAGTAGGATTATAGGAGCCAGGGTTCTGAAATGAGGGAGCGAGTCTTACAGGAAGTCTAGTAACTCTTTCCCGAGTGTTCTGCCTCTGTCTCATGCGTTCATCTATTCTGGAAATGAAGGATACTAAATCCTCTAAATTTTCCGGAAGTTCTCTAGTGGCAATTTCATCTAGAATTTCATCAGACAACCCATTCAAGAAAACATCCATAAAAGCTTGTTCGTTCCATTTCACTTCTGCCGCCAATGATCTAAACTCTAGAGCATATTCTACAAGGGTCCTATCTTGTTGTTTAAGGCGTAACAGGGATCTGGCCGCATTAATCTTCCTCCCTGGGGGGTCAAAGGTTCTTCTAAAAGCTGTGACAAACGCAGTGTAGTTGTAGACTAACGGATTGTCATTCTCCCAAAGGGGATTGGCCCATCTAAGTGCTTTATCTATTAGCAGGGTTATAATAAAGCCTACCTTAGCCCTGTCAGTGGGGTAAGCCCGGGGTTGTAGTTCGAAATGTATACTTATCTGGTTTAAAAAACCACGACAAGCATCAGGCGAACCCCCATATCGTAATGGTGACGCGACATGGGAAGATGCGCCTACAGTGGCTACTTCCAAACCAGTACTTAGCGAGTGGCTAGCAGTGGAACGTATTTCTTCAGACTGGGTACTGGAGCGTGTCAACAAAGTTTGTAATGCTAAAGCCATTTGGTCCATTCTATGGTCCATGGCCTCAAATCTGGGGTCAGAGGACTAGCACCTGCAGGATCCATCATGGCCCTGTCGTAATGTCAGGAAACTGACAGGGATCCAATACGCAGAGTGCGCACAGAAGGAGGTACGTATACCGGACCTTAGAATGGACGGACTAACGTAAGGACAAAGCAAGAATAGTCAAAAGGTAAGCCGAGGTCAAGGGAGCCGGAGGACAGGTAAGCGAGATACAAGCCGAGTCAAAGGAGAGGAGAGGACAACAGGACAAAAGACAAGCAAGGGTCAAAACCGGAAACACAAGATAAAGAACGCGCTGAGTGACTAGCAAGCTAGAACCACGACAGGGCAATGAGCAGCAGTAAAGGTTTCCTTTAAATACCCTGTTACCCAAATAGAGACCACGCCCCCAAAAAGGTCCGGAATAGCGGTTCCCGGCACTTTATGCAAATGCCGACGTCATGACGTCGACGCTAGCCGTCGCGTCATAAAAGGGGGAGGAGCTAGCGCGGCCGGCGCGAAAACGGCCGAAATATGCCGAAATGCTAGGGGAAGGGAGCCCCTAAGCAGAGAGGATGTCCTCCCTGGATACATCACCAACAGGTACCCTGACAGTGAGAAAGAGAAATTAGGAGGAGGACAAGGAAATTGGAGCGGGAGGAGAGATTGACATTCATCACATACACACAATGCATTACACACAATGCATCCCTTACACACATTCAATGCATCCCGTACATACACAGAAACACACCTTGCAGCCCTTACACACATATTAGGACATCCCCTACACACTCCACCCCCTGTGAACAAACTCATTGGTGGAACATGAAGGTGGACCCTGGGACTCAGACCTTGAGCTGTGTAAAGGACCCCCAAAAAAATGGGAGCTGCTTCCCGCTCTCCCAGAACATTGATTTTTAGACCACAGTTACAAAACCTACCCAGAGAGCCTGTTCTGCACCAGACCAGTGGAGCTAGACTGCGCCAGAGCCCATCATCATCCCTTGTTCATTGTATGTAGGTACAAATCTAGTATATTATTTCCAGTGCACCAAGCCTAATTTACCTCACATTAAACATTTATCCTTGGAACCACTCTGCTAGCTTAATGTAGTGGTTCTGGTGTTCATATAGTCTATCCCTGCAGGCCTTTAATGCAAAACACAGCTGCACTGCAGCACCGTGACATTAGTTAACATGGCAAATCATATGTAAGTGGGGGGCAAATGTGATGTCACATGGGGGCTGGGGCGGCAAACTTTACTTTTGCCTAGGGCGGCAAAAATCCTTGCACCGGCCCTGGCTGGAGGGGGCTGTGTGAGCTGTGGCCGCACAGTGTCCCATGGTAGTTAGGGTGCCGTGCAGCCAGTACAGCTCACACAAGCAAACAGCTGATAAACTGGCCGCACGGAGGAAATGTGTATGTGTGACTGTCTGCCTGTGACTGTGTGTGACTGTCTGCCTGTAACTGAGTGTGTGACTGTCTGTCTGTAACTGAGTGTGTGACTGCCTGTAAATGTGTGTGTGGGGCTGCAGGGATTTTGTAGAAGGGGGCGGGGTTTTTGTATTGGGACAGGAGTCTTTATAAGGGGGGATAAGCAGGGTATTTGTGGAAGGGGGTTGCGGGGGTTTTGTAGATGGGGCAGTACAGGATTTGTAGAAGGGGCAGGACAGAGGTTTTGTAGGAGGGGCGGGGCAGGACAAGGGTTTTGTAGGAGGGGCTGACAGCGGTTTTGCAAAGTTTACAAATTGTAAAAAAAAAGAAAGAAAACCTTTAACATTTTGTACAGGTTTTTTTTTTTTTTGGGGTGGGGGGGGATCCGCCCCGGGTGCCAAATGCTCTAGGTATGCCCCTGTTCGCACCCGCTACATTGGAAGAGGTTTCTGCTCTGCTACAGTCCTCCCGCCCCACCACCTGCTCCCTAGATCCAATTCCCTCGCATCTCATACGTACTCTGTCTTCTGCTCTTTCTCCGCCTCTCACTAAAATTCTCAATCTCTCTCTCTCCTCTGGTATATTTCCATCGCCCTTCAAACATGCAACTGTAACCCCAATTCTAAAGAAGCCCAATCTTGACCCTAACTCCCCATCTATCCTAATTCTCTTTGACCAGTCTGCGGCTTTTGACACTGTTGATCATCAACAGCTTCTTCTCATCCTCCGCAATATCGGTCTACAAGATATTGCTCTCTCCTGGTGCTCCTCCTACCTCTCCCAGCGCTCTTTCAGTGTTTCTATCTCTGGCTCTGCTTCTTCTCCCCAACTCCTTTCTGTTGGTGTCCCCCAAGGTTCAGTCCTTGGTCCCCTACTGTTCTCCATCTATACTGCCTCCCTTGGTAAACTCATTCGCTCCTTTGGCTTCCAATATCATTTCTATGCAGATGACACGCAAATCTACCTGTCATCTCCTGATCTCTCCCCGTCCCTCTTGACTAGTGTCTCTGACTGCATCTCTGCTGTTTCTGACTGGATGGCTGCCCACTTCCTTAAACTAAACTTGACCAAAACTGAAATTCTGGTCTTTCCTCCCTCAAGTGTTGTTACTCTTGTGTCTGTCTCCCTCCGAGTCAACCATCAGCTCCACCACACAGGCTCGCTGCCTAGGTGTTCTCTTTGACTCCGACCTCTCCTTCAAGCCTCATGTTCAATATATCGCCAAATCCTGTCATTTCCATCTCAAAAACATTGCGCGCTTCCACCCCTAATTAACGCAAGATGCGAATAAGGTGTTGGTGCATTCCACTGTCCTTTCTCGCCTTGACTACTGTAATCCGCTTCTCAGTGGTCTTACGTGCTCCCAACTTGCGCCGTTACAGTCCATAATGAATGCGGCGGCGAGGCTCATCTTCCTGTCCGCCCGCACCTCCCATGCCTCACCCTTCTGACAGTCCCTACATTGGCTTCCTATAAAATATAGAGCTCAATTTAAAATTCTGGTTCTTGCTTTCAAATCGCTACATAATGCTGCTCCCACCTATCTATCCTACCTTATACACAAGTATGTCCTGTCTAGGCCCTTACGATCTGCTGAAGACTTACGTCTATCTTCTGTCCGTACTCCCACCTCTGATGCCCGCCTTCAAGATTTCTCGAGGGCTGCACCGTTCCTGTGGAACTCGCTTCCCTCCTCCGTTAGATGCTCACCCAGTCTCCACTCCTTCAAAAAATGGTTAAAAACCCACTTCTTCAAAAAAGCGTATCAATTAAACTGTTAATAGCTCCTGACTGATTCCTCTTCTGCAACTGTCACTAGTCTAATATTATCCTTACCTTTTTGTGTCATTTTACCCCACTCCCTCTAGAATGTAAGCTCATTGAGCAGGGCCCTCAACCCCTCTGTTCCTTTGTGTCCAACTTGTCTGGTTACAACTACATGTCTGTTCGTCCACCCATTGTAAAGCGCTGCGGAATTTGATGGCGCTCTATAAATATCATAATAATAATAATAATAATAAAAGGTGAAAGGGCAGCTGGAATAGAAGGAATGATAGAGGGAGGTGGGAAAGAGGTGACCTCAGAAGAAGTAGTAGAGGAAGGTAGAAGAGGGCAGGATCAGAAGTGACAGGGGAAGGTGGAAGAGAGACGGAACCCGAGGGAAGTGGGAGAGGGGCTGGGATAGTGGGGATGACGGTAGGAGGTGGGAACGAGGTGGGAACAATAGGAATGACAGAGGGAGGTGGAAGAGTGATAGGAACAGTAGGAATGACAGAGGGAGGTGGGAGAGGGACGGGATAGTAATAAGATCCGTCCACCCCGAGGACGGGGTACAGAGGGGTGGAGACAGAGGAGCCTACGCCAATTGGAAGTGACGACTGGGTAGTTGAGTCAGATTCTTTCACATTGTGTCGGGCGCCATCATAGGGCGGTGGGAGGGGAACATCAAAAGATGTCTATCTTATGATATACATAAATCGATTGTCCTCCAAAATCTAGTTCTTCCTCTAACCAATCCTCCCGCTTGAGTCCTCTAGCCACCCGACACCAAGCCTCCACTGCTTTCGTTAGCCCATTTTCCAACAATAAGCCCTCTTTGTCAATAAGCAATTTCCTCCAAAATTCTGGCTGTAATCTACAACTGGGTGACATTTGGATACCACAAATCTTTGCTTTTTTCTTTATTTTTACCATAGCCTCTTCGCCTGATCTCTCCTTAACTATGTCACAAGCTAAGAAGCCTTTGGAAGGTCTGGCGTGTTCTTGTCCCAAACAAGGCTTCCCACGTAAGAGGGACAGAGAGAGAGGAAAAAGAAGGAATGTCTACAGTGCTCGACTGCCACGAGGAATTGAACTTCGTGCGTCTACCCTAAACGTAGGCTAGTCAGGGATCTGCCCACCCGAGATGGTGGCCACGGATCTGAGCAGTCGAGCGTGGGTGACTAACTCAGCTCTGGGTAAAAAGTACAGAAGAGGTAGAGATTGAAGGAGAAGGTGAACGTGGAGAGACTAATCAGAAGACGTTTATAAGAGTCACAGATGTAGAGATGTGTACATAATCTAGAATCAAGGATGAGCCACACAACACACACACACAGCGAGGGTACCCACACTATGGTCACAATCAAATAAAAACCATAATATAATAAAGAACAATATAACAACGAGCATAGTAACAATAGATAGATAATAAAACAATAGATTAAATACTGCACCAGTAAACAAAATGGCAATTCAGGATCAATCTAAAAAACACAAATAAGATAACATAGTGCAAAATGTATATTTGTGGTAAGGGCTCATGATAGTACAGAAGAAACAAACACTGATAAGTGTAGGATGGTATTAAAAAAGCAAGTCGGTTGTGGTGTGCTGGAACCGACGATGAGGTAGGCCTGTAAATAAAGAGGGCCCACCAGGGAGAAATGTAAAGAGAAAGGAGTTAATAATGAGGAGTGGTGGGAGGGTGATGCAGCGCTGACCTCGAACGGTATGGAGCCAGGTAAGGGGTGTCCCTTAAGTAGGGAAGGAGTGTGTCATACGTCCCTCCCACAATTACAGGCCAAAAGGCCTTAATATTTGTGGTAAGGGCTCAGGATAGTACAGAAGAAACAAACACTGATAAGTGTAGGATGGTATTAAAAGAGCAAGTCGGTTGTGGTGTGCCGGAACCGACAATGAGGTAGGCCTGTAAAGAAAGAGGGCAAAAATAGAAAATTTAATTTATTACATACCAGCAATATACGTACATTTAACCAGACATGTTTCGAAAACCATTTCTTACTTCTTGTACCGGGTTAGGTATGTATCTAGAGTAAGCTGATGATTTCCAGCGCCCCAGTGACTTGATAACATGAACTGGGATGTTTGCACTGGATGCTGTGGGGGCCGCTCCTATGCGGAAGGAGTGGCCCGAATAGTTAGTTGATTTGAGGCCCAGCTGAGTAAGTAAGGACCTGACGTGTGTCATGAAGGTGGTGGTAGTGAGTACCGAACCTTGTAGACTGAAAAGTGGTTGATGTGGTGATGCGTTGGTATGCTTGGTATATGAATACAGTAGTTTGACGGGGCACCACCTGTTGTGAGTAGGATAGTACTTAACCTCTACTGGAGTGCATGTTGACTGGTTTTGGAATGAGGCAGAGTCAAGATATAAGAGTCCGTGTGTTTTGTTAAGTGTGAATGAAGTAGGATGTGAGTGGACTGTGTTGTGCTGATGGCGGTAAATTCTCTTGGTCTCAAGAAACCATAAAAAGCTACGTATATGGCGGTTTTAATGACAAGATTTGTGCTGTTGGCAAAAGGTTTTAAATCTAGTAAGTTGGATAAATCTTTAAAAATATGGAAATCTATAGGTAGTCTCTGGGCCGTACGTGGAGGTTCGGATCTCTGAATACCCCTAAGGATGTTCCTAATTTGGTAGGCGGACATGAAACTCGAATTGTTGGGTTGTAAAGTTAGCATGTGATGTTGGATGCCTGTCAGATATAGTGACCCCAGCAGAGACTGTAGTTCTTTGCGGTTGCAAGTATCGAGTTGTATGTAGAGATTTATGTTTGTAAGAATGTTTTCTACCTTGTTGCGTGGCAGGCTCGCTTGCATGGTGGCTGAGTCTAGTATGATACCCAGGAATGTGATGAAGGTATCTGGTCCTTCAGTCTTGGTGGGGGAGACTGGGACACCTAACTGTTTGAAAAGACTGATGGTTTCTTTGAGGCTACTGGGAGGGGAACTATTAGACCAGTAAAAAATCATCCAGATAATGTATAACTGTAGGGCATCTGGCTACATTTAATGATAACCAGCATAGGGTTTCGGCGAATACGTCGAAGATGGCTGGACTACTTTTGGAACCAAAAGTTAATCGTGAGAAAAAATAGTAGTTCCCGGCCCACTTGATGCCATGTAGGTGCCAGAGTGTAGGGTGGATAGGCAGTAACTTAAAAGCATTTGTTATATCGGTCTTACTGAGCCATGCTCCAACCCCTGCCTGCATGATAGCCGTAATGGCGTGATCTATGGTGGAATATTGCAGTGAGAATTCCTCAGTGGGTATAAGGGAGTTCAGACTAGGAGTGGCAGAGGTGTGTGGTGCCGATAGATCAATGATAAGTCTCTGTTTGTGGGAAGATTTCCCAGTGACAATACCGATGGGGTTTGTTCGCCATGTGGTGAAAGGAGGGGACTGGAAGGGCCCCAATAGGAAGCCCTCTGCCACTTCCTTGGCTATGAGTGTGTCAACCGCTGTAGGATTTTGCTGTGTGAATTGTAAATTTGGACATTCCAGGATTCCAGAAGGCATGTGTATGAGACCTGTGTGGAATCCTTCTGATAGCCCCGATATAATTAATTCTACCAAATGTCTAGATGGATGATGGATGTAATGTCATAAGTACAGAAATCTTTATCGACGTTAAGTATTGTTTAGGATACATTTTATTAGGACACATGGTTTTGGCATGTGCCCTGTAATATTTTAAACATATATGCAATAGGCGACATCCACTTTAATTACATGATCCGACATTAAAATTATGACATATCTGGGACTTGCCCAGAAACTTGATAGGCCGTTCCAGTTTGTCTTTGGGTGTTTTTTCTGCAGAACCAGCGGAACTAGTGCCATGCGAGGGGGCAGGTTCATTCGCAGTGGTTGGACAGAAGTTAGCCGTATGAGCCATGGAGGAGCAGTATGCACAAGCCGGCGTTCTTAGACCTGCAAAGTGTCTGCAGAAAATGACCGTATCAATCTAGCTCCAGTTGGACCTTGTCCTGTACTGGGAGAAAGCACCAGACACCTTGGCAGAAAAGGATCTATGGTAATCATAGAACGCTGACCCCCCATATTTGTTGCCCAGGTCCACCAGCTTGTGCATATACAAATCAAACTCCTCACGTCTGTGGGGATATACTGCACAGATAACATCACAATAAATGCCAAATTCAGGGATGGTCAGTTTCCTGTTTAATCGGGCATCCCTAGATTTGACCACCACAGAAATATCATCATAAGCGTAAGTCTTATGTTCCACCACATCTTGGGAGGCAATCAGTAATGAAGCCAAGTTGACATCTTTACCTTCCAGGATATCTCTTTTGAGGTGCTCAGGTATCATATGAGCAGGGTTAACCTCTTGATCATCAGAGGTGGTGGCTGGAGAAACTGATTGCAACTCGACCAGTGCTGGAGGGGTTGCAGCAGCCTGCCTAGCCATGGTAAGCTGATGGTGACCGATTTGAGTTTCTCCAGCCTGGAATTGACCTTGCTCATGGATACCACGAGGGCATGCCATGTATTTCTCCCGGGTTAGACTGGCTAGTCCCTTACCCGGCCTCAATTTTATCGGTAGAGGTGTGCAGTAACTTGTAGAGTTCTGCTTTCCTTGCTGTGGCGGGGAACGGGATTTGCCATCTCCTGAGTTCGTTGGTAATGCGAGGGATTGTCCATGTCCTAAATGATGCAGGACTAGCCACCTCTCCTCCCTGTTGATGGGGAGTTTGCTCTAGCCAGGGTGCCCGGTAGGGAGAAATCCTCTACCCCTTCTTGAGACATACTAAATGATAAAAATATTTTGGTTAGTGTATGGAACCCAGGGGTGGTACTGGCAGGCTAACTAGGCCGGAAAGGCGAAAAATTAATCTTGTTTGGTGACAGGTGAGGCCCTGCTAGTTGCTAAGTGGCTATGAGAGGCTCTGTCTATGCGTTGGCGCGAGGGGATATTGAGGCCATGCGTCGTAGTGGCAGGAATCGTAGGCCTCTCAGTGATAGTAAAAGAAAACAGGGGGAGGGAGTGACAGGTGAGGCCCTCTCTATAATATTGCGAGGAGGCTAACTCACGTGTGGCCCGATGGGCGTTTGCCTCCGAAACGTTGAGGCGGGGTGTTGGCCTTGCGGACCACTAAACGATAGGCAGAATGCCAAGAAGGGAGATACCTATTTGGGCCTATACCCCTAACTTGCCAGTACTCTATGGCCTAGAGAAAATGAAACGTATGTGAACTACAACGTGAGCAGGCTTACGTACCTGGTAGTATTTATAAAGTTTTGAGATTCGACAGGTATAACAACACCTGGATAAACCTAAATGGGTAGAAACAAAGTGATAGAGCGAGCATGGATCCTGTGAGACTTGTAGTATGTAAAGGTGGGGTTTGGGCTTCTACCAGTATTTGCGGGAGGTAAAAAGACTATGAGTATGATAGTGACATGACTGGCCCATGCTAGGCGTAAAGCTGAGTTTGAACCGGATAGTAGGGGCTTGGCCGTGTATGTGTGTCTACAGAGGGTGACCAAATGATACGTATGTCACTAAGTGATGTGGGAAATGCTAGGGTTTAAGTATTAAAAAGTGCAGGGAGGGTTGAAATGACTATGTATAGAATATATATATATGTGCCGTGGCATAAAATTGGAATGATGTGGATGAGGTTGAATTTGTGAAGTGACAAAAAAGTTTTTGTAACGTGACGTATGAATGGTTGAACCAAAGCGTGTGATTCAACCCGAAAGTCTTGTGAAAGATAGGACCGTGTTCTTGTATACTCGTGGTATGTCGTCTGAGTATGTCAAGAAATGGTCTGAAGATTGTAAGGGCCATGTAATCCTGATGTACATGGTTGAATAAAAGCATGATCTACTTAAGACTTTAGAAATAAGTCATAATCGTAGGCTAAACCAAACTGTAAGATACCTGAATTATCTATAATTAAGTAACTTAAATAACTATAAAACTAAACCAATATACATGAGAAAAAGTTAATCAAAATGAAAAAACCTAATATGGTATGAATAAGTATATATAAAAGTATGACAGATTTAAACGAATTTATAACAGTACATAGAAAGGTATATGAACCAAATTTGGTCTACTATAAACAGAACCAGAGTTTGCCGTATGCAAAAATGTGAACGAATGCATGCATAACTGAGCAAAACTGCCGAAAGCTCCATTAGAATGAAAAGAAAGAGCAGTGTCATTCGTCAAGTTTGACCGACCTAGATGCAAGATAATGTGTACCGATTGAATTAAACCGAACGGAAGGCAGCATGAATGAATGCTTTCGGTAAAATGAATGAAAATGAAATGACACGAAATGGTGTGCATGAGTACCATATGTAATACATTAGAAACATACCAAAAGGATTATAGCACGAATTTATAAACCGAAATGGGAAAACCACGTATGATTTGCGACCTTGCCGTAAGGCCGGAGAGCTGTAAAGTGAGGACCCATTTGAAAACGCCGTGGGAATGATCCAGGTGTTGGACATACGATTTTGAAGTCCCTGGGACGTTATCTTCAACGAAGACCGGAGTTTATAAGGAGCTGGACGGGCGGAAAAGACCTTCAAAAGGGGTTCCAGGACACAGCTACACTTGAAGAAATTGTGGGTTTCTGAAAACCAAGATGGCACCGTACGAGAACCAGAAGTGGATCCTCATGCAGCGCTGACCTCGAACGGTATGGAGCCAGGTAAGGGGTGTCCCTTAAGTAGGGAAGGAGTGTGTCATACACCCCTCCCACAATTACAGGCCAAAAGGCCTTAATATATATAATGATAGACCCCTTATGTAAAGTAAAACTCACAGGAATTAGAGCCGTCCCAGGCTCTATATAATATGCAGGAGGGTGCCTAAAAAGGCTAAAACTATATCCTTGAGGAGAGCAGCATGGGATACAAAGTGCAGAATCCAAAATTTATTGAACAAATAAACAATTACAACAGGGACAATAAGCAGTGTATAAATAGTAAAATATACTAGACACAAAGCCTAAATAAAACACCGCAGAGAAAATAAGAAAAAGTCCCACATACAATACTTTGGTCTAGCAGCAAACGCGTTTCAACTCCAGCTGGAGTTTTCCTCAGTGCTCCCAGCCCTTCACCGGGCAGATGCATTCCCTGCCCTCTAGGCAGTCAAGCTATAATAATAAATTCCCAGACTTTCTCCAGGTGGTTCCCAGCCCTTCACCAGGCGGATGCGTTCCCTGCCCGCTAGGCAGTCAAGCTATAATAACAAAGCAAAAACCACACACCAGCTGTCTCACACGCACACAAACACTCAGGAGGCAGATAGACAATTGACAGATTTGTTTAAAAAGGCACCGGATAAGAGATTACCTGTCTTGTAGCCTTCTGGAAGCCAGAAGTGGACACGGAGACAGAATGACACAAAACAGGAGAATACAGGCAAACCACTGTATTTAGGAGGTGATCAGGCTCCAGGTTGTCCCACTTTCCGGTTTCCGGCCATCCGAACCTGCGAAACCTGGTGCCCCACGTTGGTTGCCAAATCATGTGGAATCAATCAATCAATTGATTATCTTGCGTATCTGCCCCCGGCCAATTTTAAAAAGATGCGTGCACGCTCCTGAAATAATTCACACCAGACAGGGGTTTCAGGTTAATGAAAAACTTGAGGAATCTTTTTTCTGGGGGGACGGCATGCCACTTATAAAGCAAAATTAAATCATATGCATTGTCAGAGATAACATGGAATAATACATCAATCATTGGTTAGGTGTTAAGTGGTTCATTTAGTGCCCTTCCTACCGGGTGTGATGTCACTGGTATCTTGGAGGTCTCCCCCAGATTCCAGCACCATCTTGTTAATGAGGGTGTTAGTCGATGTCAAAGGGAAACTCCCTAGCGCCCATTTTAGGTAAATCACGTATAAGGTTGGGAAATGCTCATTGTGGTTATGCTGAATAAATAGGCATTTTATTAATATGAATTGGGTTAATATTTTTGTCCACAACAATGGGATAGGATTTGTTTGTGTTGTGGGATGTAGAATCGGTAGTTTTCATCTTTATGTTGTGGTCTGTGATTTTACACACTATACAAGTATTACATTTGAAAAAGCCTTTAGAATTAGATAAAAAGGTGGAATTTTTGTTTGTGTTGTTTTTAGTGTAGTTTTTGGAGAGGATAGTTTTAAAATTGGGAGCACCTCTAAAAGCTATGCTCGGCTTTTCGGGGATGAATTCTTTTAAAATGTCGTCTTGTTTTAAAATGTGCCAGTGCTTTTTGATTATTTTTTTTTAAATAATTGTGCTTCTATTATTGACATTTTGGTGACTATTTCTAGAGTTTTGTTAAGGTTAGTCTGTGGGTAATTTGTATCAATAATTTTTTCTTTCAGTGATTGGGCCTGAACAGTTTCTTCAGAGGCAGAGGATTGGCTTTTGGGGACGCCAACCAAGGCTTAAAATGGCAACTTGATTGTTCAATTACCGTATTTGTGCAAACTTTAAAAAAAAATGTTTTTGTTTGAATGTTACCTTCTTTAATAAAAATTTCTAAATCTAAAAATGTATGCTGTTTTTACTGTGTTCTGAGGTTAAGATTATGCCATGTGTGTTGTTGTTAAGATGATTTAAAAATTGGGATAGGGAATTCTCTGTACCTTTCCATATAAAAAAAGAGGTCGTCTATGTATCTAGTCAGTGGATTTAACTTTATTTTTTTTTTTTTTTACAGGGAGAAGAGGATCAGCACTGATCCGTCTCACTGCACTTCACAGTGATCAAGGAAGCGCAGGGAAGCGTATCGTGAGTCCCTGCAGCACATGTGCTCACTCTGACAACCTGTCAGAGCGATCACTGCTGCGATACGGTGCTCCCCGTCTGCCTTGGATACCGCAATCGCCTTAGTAAATGACAGAAATTTTCCGTCAATGGTCCTTAACTGAAGGACAAGGTTGATGGAAAATTTTCGTCTCCGGTCGGGAAGGGGTTAGAGGAGTGGAATGATATGTGGAAAGGGAAAATAATTTAGTTACATCTATATAGGAAACTGAAAAGTCCTGGTGTCTGTGACTACAATCTTGTATGTGATTGTTTGTTTACATATTAATCAATGATTACTGTTTTCCTTGCAGCATTGTTTTATATACTAAATGGGAGTGTACCATTGCATCAACGACGCTACAGTTACGGAATTTATTCTAATGGGTTTATCTTCAAGTCGTGATCTACAGATTGGTTTATTCCCAATATTTTTAATAATTTATCTATTTACCATTTTAGGAAATACAGGAATAATTTTCCTTGTGTGTAATAATAGCAGGTTACGCACCCCCATGTACTTCTTTATCTGTAGTCTATCATTTTTGGATCTCTGCTATTCTTCAGATATTACTCCAAAAATGATTGTTGATTTATTTTATGAGAAGAAGACTATCTCCTATGCTGGCTGTGCAGCTCAACTCTTCTTCTTCTGCGCTTTTGGCACAACTGAATGTTGGCTTTTTGCTGTAATGGCCTATGATTGATATGTTGCAATATGCAACCCATTAAACTACAACACTGTCATGCGATCCACTGTATGTACAGTACTAGTGTCTGGAGCTTACATTATTGGCTTTGTGCATGCTTTGATTGAGATATGTTTTACATTTCATCTCTACTTTTGTGCATCTAATATTCTCTTTCATTTTGTCTGCGACCTTCCTCCTCTGCTAAGTATCTCTTGCACAGATACATCTATTAATTAACTTATTCTATATATTTTTGCATCTTCTGTAACAATGTTTTCTCTTTTCATTATCCTCATGTCATATTTTGCAATCTTTTGGCTATTTTAGAGATAAAACATATACAGGGAAGAAAATAAAAAAGCTTTTTCAACGTGTTCTTCTCACATCATCGCTGCTTCAGTTTTTTATTGCACTGTCCTTTTTGTTTATCTAACACCCAAATCGAAAGCTTCTGGGCCGAGTGAAGTGATAGCAACAGTGATTTACACTGCAGTAATACCCATGGTTAATCCAATAATTTACAGTTTTAGAAATAAAGATATTAAAGTATCAATAAAAACAACTTTCCAAAATATAAAAGTTGTTTTTTCAAACCGTTAAATATAAAAATATATACATATATATATCTTTATTCCTACTGTTTTTGTATTTTGTAATGCATAGATATTGTTGCCATGATGTGTACTCTGAAAATAATTTTGTAATCTTATTGTTTTTAACTGTCATTTTTGGAAAAAATATTTATTGTCAAGAATAAAGCAAATGAAAAAAATTACTGAACAAGCTATTTTATGTCTAATGCATTTTGTACGTAGACAGGGACATAATCTTACACAAACATTATTTGTAGGCATAAGTGCATTATTTAGCTGTAGTGCTGCTAGACCTATACAATGATCCAGGTTTATACATTGATTGTTTAATGATCACTTAATTGCTTGATTGTATGTTTGTTGCCCTTTCACTATTTTTTGTCCATAATTGTCTGTACTGTTGAGCGTGGAGCAGCTAGGTAAAGCCTCAATTTTGGGTTGAAATATTGCAGTGTTCCTTTTGTTTTAATAAATGTGCCTGAACCTTGTTTCTATTATCAACATTTTAGTGAGAGACTAGACAGCTGCTAGGCATTACCTCTTTAGTCGGGTACCTCATTTGATCAAAACACCCCATAAACCTAATTTAAGGGCTTCCCAGACCCAAGGGATAGAGATCCTACTGGTTGAGTTTTCAGAGAAATAAGCAACTAAAGGCATTAGAATATCCTCTAACACTCTAGTATTGCCAAGCACAACTGTGCAGATAGGGGAAGATACCCTCTGAAAAGTTAGTGAAATAAACACTGGCAAGTTTTCTGACAATGTGATACTCACAATACCGGCCTCAACTAGTTTATGCAAGTGTCTATGAGAAATAAAAAACATGTCCAGCCTTGAGGAGCTATGGGCGGTATGGGAGAAGAAAGAGTAATATTTAACCGAGCGGTGAAGGGTGTGCCAACAGTCTGCTAACATATGTGAGTGCAGTACTTTGTGCAACAAGTGATGCTGGTGTACCATGAAATCCTCACACTTAGAGGTGCTGTTCTAAGTCAAGTACATGACAATATTCCAACCACCAGGACTCCACACCAAAGGCTGCCAGTTTCCCCAGAACCTATTTGATGACTGGGACCTGATTTGTATTTTGCACAAATATTTTATATAACAGGAATAACCAACTTATTTCAAAAAGACAATGCAAAAAGATAAACAAAGGAAATGTATGCTGCTGTGGGGATCTCTGAAGGTACCCATGATCGTTTTAAGTGCCCACCAAGAAGAGACAGATCCTCAGGTTTTTTCTTTGTCTATGATTATTGATTGTGATGGAACACCCTGCCTATTCAAAGAACATCCCAACACCTCACTTCCCCTTCCAAAAACTTTGTCCCAGACCACTGGCCTTCCTCACCATCCACTCCAAGCCCATTTACCAGGAGCACTCCTTCCCTTGGCTATCCAGGGAGCCCAGAGAGCCGCGAAGACTAGCGGTACTTACCTACAACTTCTCTGGAACTCCGACCGGGCCGAGGCTAAATCCCTTTCCTGACAAACTTCTACCTCTATTTTCCCCTGTTTCATGACCAGCCAGGAGGGTGCTCTTTAGAGGGAATAGAGTGATCATTCTACTGAACAATCGTTCCCAGAGAACCGAGGGGAGCACCCCTTTTTCAGTTCACAGGAGCTCCAATATTTGACCGGCCAAAGCCCCATTCACCCTGGAATTCTTTTGGGTAGAAACAATGCTAGCGGCCAGTCAAATATTTACCCCAGTGCTGATTCCCCAATTCTGCATGAGTCCGTGTGCTATTTTGACAAATTAGGCATTAGGATCAGAGTTATCTGAGGATGTATAATATGTGGGGTTCCTGTGTTTTTTTTTTCTGTTTTTGGGGATATTTTGTGTTGGAATCTCTATGTCCGGGAGATAATTAGTTTAGTGAGAGATTACACAATTATCTCCCAGACACAGAGGCACCAGGGCAGGATCACTGTACTGTTGAATAGGGAGCCCATGCTGGGAGTCCATGTATAAATGACTGTGTTGGTGACAATAAAAGCAGATCTTCTCCCAGCATTAAGTCTCGACTAATGTCGGGGGGGGGGGCTGGAAAGGTTATAACACTGCTATACTCTACAGATATACTGCAAACTATAATCACTGGATACTGCGCTGCATGGAATACTTCAAAGTGGAAAGGGGAGCTCGATGGTGACACTTGGGTCCCTTAACAAGTGGTCGGCCACATTGTTTTCTAATCTCCTCTGCAGGCTTGAGAGGATAACAGAGTGACTATGTAGATATTCCTGCACAACCTTTTAGTGGGAGGCAGATGTCTCTTTATTGTCCTACAGAGTTTGCACCATGAAGCCCAAATGATGCAGATCATTGCTGAGGTTAAGAAATATTTTGTCCCTGAAGCTTGACTCCAGCTTGTCCAGCATGTTGGCGAGATCTGTTTTAGAGGACAAATGCAGTAGGAGATCAGATTCATCAAATGAAGTCTCTGAGATCGCAGGGCTCAGAGGAGTGATTTCATGAAGGCCCCATCTTGGATGGGTATGAGATACACATTAAATCTCCTCAAATAAGACTTTTGAGCAAGTGGACCTCTGAGCAAGTCCACTTCCGAGAAAGTGGAGGGGGTATTTTCCACAAAGTGTTTTAGCTTTTTCGCTTACTATTGTTACTATTGCCCTCTATGCCATGGAGAGAAGTGCTCATGTGACCATACTCTGAGCCAGCCAAGCCACACACCCTAATGTTTTGTGAATGTATTAGAAAAAATATTTGCTGCAATAAATATATCCAGGGTCTTTTGTGGCTAGAGTAAAAAAATAAAAAAATTAAAAAAAACTCTGTTAGACAGCCAACATATGAAAAAGGCTTGGGTTGGGGGGTATTATTGACACAGGGGGGACGACATATCATTTTCCATGGCCCCAACAGTGTTGACAAGTCCCTTCTGTAACGGAACGCTGGTCTCTCACAAACTATTTCTGCTGGTAGTCCAGGTGTGGCTCAGGAACAAGCAATAATCCCAGGCACAGTACCCACAGTGAGAGAATAACCCAACAGCGTAGCAAGCACAATCAGCAAGACAATCCAATAATATCCCATCACCTTTCCCAATAACTGGACGACACACAGTATCAGGAGCAGAACTGAACTGAGGTTTAATTTCACATGCCTGCGGTAGCGGAGACCTGGTATTCCACAAGTTATCTCCGCTTAAGATCCCAGTGAGGCTCAGGAACAAGTATTATAAATCCATAAGGCAAGGTTTCCATGAGATGAGGCCCTGCGGTCGGTCACAAAAGAAGGGAATAAATGGCACGAAAGGCTTGGGCTATAGAGACTAGGGAGGGTTCGCATGAAACCCCTCGTTCGGTTGTTTCTTTCTACCGAACGGGTGGCCGTTCGGTAGTTTGGATACGAACTTAAGAGCAGTGTGGAGGTCTCAGCGGTATTTGCCTAGCCGGGTGTCCGATTTGGGTTCCAGACACTCTACGGCAAAACACCGCTGTTCGGTAGTTTTAAAATGGCCGCCGCCACGTGTTCGTCTCCCGAATGGCGGCCACCCCGCGAACAAAGGACCCCCTGCACAGATTGCCAATTACCCGTTCGCAACATTGTTGCAACCGGTAATTGGAGGCACACTTCCCCCTGGGGTGGTCTGATTGTTCGGTAGTTTCATTCGCATAATGCCTAGAGTGATTCTACCGAACATAATGCTGCATACAATTCTACATACATAGATACAATTTAACCAAATACATTAAAATACATGTAGTTTTTAGGACAGCCCAATGCCATCCGCTACATCTGCTTTTAAGCAATTGTCCCATGCAAGGGAGACACCCACAGTAATTAATACAGTAACCAATAAAATACATGTTACCTCCCACACATCTCCTCCCCTCAGCATGACACATAATCCACTTAATCCGTGTACAGTATTTCCCCAGTTTCTGGATGTACCCCAAATACATAGGGAACACTCCTAAATAGGGGATCCCCTGATAGTCCTGATCTGGGTGAGTAACATACTCAAAAATCACCCAGATCGGACCAGGGGTTCGGGAGTTATGGAGGAGTAAAGCTTAGACCGAGCGCACAGGTAACATAGCCGAAAATAGTTCCATAAGTTTTGGCCTTGCGGTCAGTCTTGGTTTGTGGGTATAAATGGATTAAAATACCGAATGAAATGGCTGTTGCTTGCCTTCATGTGAATCTCCTTGTTCGTATGAGTCTTTATACCAAACAGCGGCTCGTTCGGTTGTTTCCGCGCAAAGCTATGGAAGTCTGGAGGTCTCAGCAGTGTTTGCTTAGTCGAGTGTCCGATTTGGTTTCCAGACACTCGACGACCAAACACCGCTGTTTGGGAGTTAAGATGGCCGCCGCCACGTGTTCGTATCCCGAATGGCGGCCACCCATAGAACAAAGTACCGATTGTCAATTAGGGGTTTGCAACATTGTTGCAAACGGTAATGAGAGGCACGCTTATCCCTGGGGTGGTCTGATTGTTCGGTAGTTTCACTTGTATAGTAAACAGAGTGATTTTACCAAACAATCAGCGAATGCTGCATACAATGTGAATACATGGAAAAGCAATACACGAAAGCATTTTAAAATACACAAATTTATATAGTCCGAAGTCTCTGCAATATTATATTATATGCCCTTGGCTGGTTCTTAAAGGGCCAGTAGTGCCATACAAAAATCCCATTAGTCCCAGCCATGGTGTTTAAACGGTCCCATCTTCCCGGGCCATATTCACTGGGCAGGAGGTGGGCAAGCAGCTCCCTCCAGGAAACCAAAGCAGACTCTTATACAGGGGCTAGCCCGCTACCCCTCCCCTACCTATTTTAGTCAGTTTCAAATTTTTACAGCGTGAATATCGCCTGCCATCAATTCAGCTGAACTTCTGTGAAAATGTTAGTCGACAGAATTAAACTGAGACCATTTATATTGAGGCCAGTATTTACACCAGAAAATTGATTATGGTGGAGATGTACGCTGGAGCCAGACTAGTGAATCTCATTGATCTTTTACACGAAATACAAGCATAAATCTCTTTTTTTGTTTACACTGTCACTGCTTATTTTTGTTCACTAATAAATCAAGTCAAATATAATGAAATTGTTTGTTTCTTTATTCCATCCACTGAGAGTAATGGCTGTAATTGCAAATAATTCCCTGAGAAGATATACAAACTATATATATATATATATATATATATATATAAATATATATATATATATATGCTTCTTGAGAGGAAGGAGATACAAAGTATTTCACTTGTCAGTTCGTACAGATGAATGTTAGTGGTAAGTTTACATCGTTAGCCTTATAATATATTGTAAATATACTGTGTACATTTATACATATTGGATTTGTAACTGTCATTCTACCACTAAGCATTTACATTAATATCTACTTTGAAACATACTAAAGATTTCCAAAGACCCTGCATGACCAGCTTCAGGTTGGATTTTGTGCTCTTCACTCTGTGGAAACATCCCTGACCAACGTATCCAATTATTTAATTGCTGCAAAATCCAACAATCCAACAACCTTCCATTGCTCTTTCTATGTCTCCTTTTCTGGTTCTTCCACTCCTCTGCAATTGCTTTTTGTTGGTATTCTCCAAGGTTCTGCCCTCTGTTGCCTACTGCCTCTGTTTGTAAACAAATCAGTTCCTTGGCCTTCCAATGCCACATCAATGCTGACGATATGCAAATCTATCTTTTTTCCATCTGATCTTTCCTTGTACCTCTTAAATCGTGTCTCCAACTCCCTCTCTGTTATTTGTAACTGGATGGCAGATCACTTCCTTAAACTCAGTCTTTCCAAAACAGAACCTCCCGTCTCCATGTTTGTCTCCCTTTAAATTAATGGCACTATAATCAGCCCTTCCTTACAGGCTTGCTGACTTGGTGTTCTCCTTGATTCCAATCTCTACTTCAACCCTCACATCCAGTCACTCTCCAAATCCTTTTGCTTCCATCTCACAAACATATCTAGCACCTGCCTCTACTGAACACCTGTAGTTAAAGTGCTCGTCCATGCTGCTATTGATTACCTGCTTGGCTACTGCAATCTGCTTCTTACTGGTCTTACATACTCCCAGCTCACCATGCTAAAGTTTATAATAAATGCTGCAGCAAGTTTCTTCTTCCTGTCCTCCTCCTTGTCAGTCCTTATATTGGCTTCCCATTAGATATCAAGCTTAATTGAAAATTCTGATTCACAGTTGCAAAACTCTTCATAATACTGCTCGTGTCTACCTATCCTCACTAAAATACAAATATTTCCCATCTAGGCCCCTATGCTATGACGAAGACTTGCGTCTATTTTCTGTTCGTACTCAAACCTCACCTTCAAGACTTTTCAAAACCCTCGCCACTCCTTTGGAACTTCCTGGTTCCAATTGAATCTCACCCTGTCTCCATTACTTCAAAAATTCACTGAAAACTAACTTCTTCAAGAAGGAATATCAATTAAACCATTAACAGCTTTCCCATCCCACACATCACCAACCCACCTTCTCTCCTGGAACTGCATCATATAACAAACTAAGCCTTCATTGTAAACTCCCCATCCTACTTTTCCATTACACAAAATGCATCTTATTCTTATCTCTCAGTGTAAGCTCACATAAAGACAAATCTCATAGTTGAGTCGTACACTTATTAACCCTTAATAGTGAACATATAAGGTGGACAGCAGCACTGTAATATGGTTGTGTAATACAAATGCAAATACAAACATACAATATTGAGCCCTGCGCTCAAATTCCCACTTCTCCTGAGTGGCAGCAATCATCATAGTGCACTATACCAAATTACTATGTAGATTTAACTAACTGGAGGTTTTTTAGTATCACTCCAATGAAGGTGAAGTGTAGGACTCACCCAAGAGGTTTTGCATTGATGTGGCATGTGAGTTAAAATGTGAATTGTCATTGGAGTTATACTGAAATATTGCAATGTATTATATAGTGAATATGTTTCTTTGAAGACTGGATTTTTTCACTCAATAGAAACTTGCAGTGAATTGAAATATGAATTTCAAAATACAGGCAAAAGTACTAATTTGGAACAATTATATAGGTACAGCTTGCTAGTCTGACATAAATAAGTAATTAAAAACAGTAAAAAAATATATATATCTATACTGTCTCATAACATTTTCATAGTATAAAAGGGGCAAACTGAAATAAATTAATAATGTTTTGAATATTTCACATGCCATCGGAATTATCATTGGCAAGCATTTGGTTGCACTTATTTTATATAGTGTTGAAAGAGGAGTTTCCTGAAACTTAGACCATTTAATAAATCAATAAAAACATTTATAACTTTCACTTTTTTCCATGAGATGCTCTGTTTTCTTTATAAAGATAATAAATTTATAAAGATTCCGGAAATTATATCATAATCCAGTTCAGACTAGGCTTTCTTACAAGTAAACACTGTGTAAATTTTTATAGGAAAAACAAAAAAAATCTGTAAACAAAAATATAATATAATCACTCACATGAAGCAGACGCATAAAAGATTGTCATGGTGCCATCCCCCAATGGGGGGGAGGGAACTGGACTCCTGAGTGTTCAGCACATGGACTTCAGTCCAAAAAAATTTAATTAAATATAAAATGTATTTTGGCAAATGCAAGTGTGACAAACAATGTACACTTTCTTATATTAAGGACATATAGTTATTTATTATAGTTAAAGTTAGTGCGCTGCTTCCACCAGTGTGGACCTCAATTCCCGCCTGTATAAGAATAAAAACTCAAAAAGTGCAGGTGAGCAAAGTTGTTTAGAAAATAGAAACCAGAGAAATATTCTTGAACAGATGATATGTGAGGTATACCAATATATACACAAAAGTATATGCAGAAATAAAAACAAGATATGTGGGCAGCTGAAGCATGCATAAAACACCAAGTGGTCAGGCAAAATATAATGTAACCAGCAAATATATACTGCACTTGTATACAGGAACAGCTTAATCTAGAATACATATCAGAAAGAACCTAGTGCAATATTGTAAAAAAAAGTCCTTTGTAAAATATACAGTTGCAAGAAAAAGTATGTGAACCCTTTGGAATTATATGGATTTCTGCACAAATTGGTCATAAAATGTGATCTGATCATCATCTAAGTCACAACAATAGACAATCACAGTCTGCTTAAACTAATAACACACAAAGAATGAAATGTTGCCATGTTTTTATTGAACACACCATGTAAACATTCACAGTGCAGGTGGAAAAAGTATGTGAACCCCTAGACTAATGACATGTCCAAGATCTAATTTGAGTGAGATGTCAGCCAACTGGAGTCCAATCAATGAGATGAGATTGGAGGTGATTACAGCTGCACTGCCCTATAAAAAACGCACACCAGTTCTGGGTTTGCTTTTCACAAGAAGCATTGCCTTATGTGAATGATGCCTCGCACAAAAGAGCTCTCAGAAGACCTACGATTAAGAATTGTTGACTTGCATAAAGCTGGAAAGGGTTATAAAAGTATCTCCAAAAGCCTTGCTGTTCATCAGTTCACGGTAAGACAAATTGTCTATAAATGGAGAAAGTTCAGCACTGCTGCTACTCTCCCTAGGAGTGGCCGTCCTGTAAAGATGACTGCAAGAGCACAGCGCAGACTGCTCAATGAGGTGAAAAAGAATCCTAGAGTGTCAGCTAAAGACTTACAAAAGTCACTGGCAAATGCTAACATCTCTGTTAGCGAATCTACAATACATAAAACACTAAACAAGAATGGATTTCATGGGAGGATACCACAGAGGAAGCCACTGCTGTCAAAACAAAACATTGCTGCACGTTTACAGTTTGCACAAGAGCACCTGGATGTTCCACAGCAGTACTGGCAAAATATTCTGTGGACAGATAAAACCAAAGTTGAGTTGTTTGGAAGAAAAGGCACAGCACACCAACATCAAAACCTCATCCCAACTGGGAAGTATGGTGGTGGGGGCATCGTGGTTTGGGGCTGCTTTGCTGTGTCAGGGCCTGGACGGATTGCTATCATGAAAGGAAAAATAAATTCCCAAGTTTATCAAGACATTTTGCAGGAGAACTTAAGGCCGTCTGTCTACCAGCTGAAGCTCAACAGTAGATGGGTGTTGCAATAGGACAATGACCCAAAGCATAGAAGTAAATCAACAACAGAATGGCCTAAACAGAAGAAAATACGCCTTCTGAAGTGGCCCAGTCAGAGTCCTGACCTCAACCCGATTGAGATGCTGTGGCACACCAGCGATTCACACCAGACATCCTAAGTATATTGCTGAACTGAAACAGTTCTGTAAAGAGGAATGGTCAAGAATTACTCCTGACCATTGCGCATGTCTGATCTGCAAATACAGGAAACGTTTGGTTGAAGTTATTATTGCCAAAGGAGGTTCAACCAGTTATTAAATCCAAGGGTTCACATACTTTTTCCACCTGAACTGTGAATGTTTACATGGTGTTTTCAATAAAAACATAGCAACATTTCATTCTTTGTGTGTTATTAGTTTAAGCAGACTGTGATTGTCTATTGTTGTGACTTAGATGATGATCAGATCACATTTTATGACCAATTTGTGCAGAAATCCATATCATTCCAAAGGGTTCACATACTTTTTCTTGCAACTGTATGTAGAAGTATTAAACTCACAATTGTTGAGTGGTTGAAGTACCACTCCAAACAATCAGGCTCTGGGAGGATCAGCCCCTGGAGAACGTAGGATCCAAGTGAAGTGTGCATGATGAATTCACTCTCAGCCGAAGGGTTGAAGTATACAAAAATATTCCTTTAATTGCCAAATAAACAAATATATCAATGGTAAAAATAATAAAAAGTGTTGTAGGAGTAGATCAAATATTGTCCTGGATGTCAGTGTATAAACCGTACAAGTTCTATCACACTGTGTGTTTTAGCTGATCGCAGACGCTCCATCCACGTGTAGTGACTTCCGGGTTCAGCGTGCTACATGTTTCGCCCCGCCTCTCGGGGCTTTCTCAAGCATAAGTGAGTTCTGTTGGGCGTACAAGCCAAAAAAAAACCAACAATAATAAACAATAAAGGCTCCATGGGAGCCATAAGGTGCTATGGTTTTCTAATAAAATCTGCCTGAATGGCCCCGGTCCAACTTTCTTCACGATTATCATGTCAGATCATATCTCTGCCTCTATCCCACATGCATACTTACACAGGAATGGGTTACATTTACCCATAATACACACTGTCACAAAGTCTAATACTGTTTACTCCATTTTACTGTGGTGCATATATAAGGAGCATGTCTACTAAAGGAGTGCAATGAGATGTGGAAAGGGAAAATTATTTAGTTACATCTATATAGGGAACTGAAAAGTCCTAGGAACTGAAAAATCCTAGTGTCTGTGATCATAGCCTTGTGTATGCTTGTTTGGTTAATTATTAATCATTGTTATCTTTTTCCTTGCAGCATTTTTCTACATACTAAATGGGAATGTACCATCGCATCAATGACTCTACAGTTACGGAATTCATTCTAATGGGTTTTTCTTCAAGGCGTGATCTACAGATAGGTTTATTCCCAATATTTGTATTAGTTTATCTGTTTACCATTTTAGGAAATACAGGAATAATGTTCCTTGTCTATAAAAATGCCAGATTACGCACGCCCATGTACTTCTTTATCTGTAGTCTATCGTTTTTGGATCTCTGCTATTCTTCAGATATTACTCCAAAAATGATTGTCGATTTATTTTATGAGAAGAAGACTATCTCCTATATTGGCTGTGCAGTTCAACTCTTCTTCTTCTGCACATTTGGTACAACTGAATGTTGCCTTTTTGCTGTAATGGCCTATGATCGCTATGTTGCAATATGTAACCCATTAAACTACAACATTGTCATGCGATCAACTACTTGTATGGTACTAGTGTCTGGAGCTTTCACTATTGGCTTTGTGAATGCCTTGATTGAGATATGTTTTACATTTCATCTCTACTTTTGTGCATCTAATATTCTCCATCATTTTGTTTGCGACTTTCCTCCTCTGCTAAGTATCTCTTGCACAGATACATCTATTAATGAACTTATTCTATTTATTTTTGTATTTGCTATAACAATGCTTTCTATCTTCATAATCATCCCATCATATTTTGCCATCTTTTTGGCTATTTTAAAGTTAAAACATATGAAGGGAAGAAAAAAAGCTTTTTCAACGTGTTCTTCTCACATAATCGCTGCCTCAATCTATTATTGCACTACCCTTTTTGTTTATCTAACACCCAAATTGAAAAGTTCTGTACAGAGTGAAGTGATAGCAGCAGTGATTTACACTGCAGCAATACCCATGGTCAATCCAATAATTTACAGTTTTAGAAATAAAGATATTAAAGTATCATTAAAAACAACTTTACAAAACTCAAAAGTGTTTTTTTCAAACCGTTAAATATAAAAAACATATCTTTATTCCTACTGTTTTTGTGTTTTGTAATGTATAGATATAGTTGCCACAATGTGTACTCTGAAATGCTTATTTTGTATTGTTTTTTAACTGCAGTTTTTACAAAAATATTTATTGTCAAGAATAAAAAAAAATACAAAGCTCTAACTGAACACACCATGGTATTTCTAATGCATGACATGTGCACAGTCGCCTTGTCGGCATATGCATAAACCCCACCATTACCCATTTACCAATAAAAAACTGACACCATAGTTTTGGCAAAATTTATATCGCAGCTTTATTGATTCTTAACATAAAATATAAAGGTCATTGTTAACAGCAGGCCAATGTTGGCCTGCACAATTACCACCCTGCATTTTACAATTTTAACCCCCGACAATGACCCACTCCCACATAACATAAACCCAAACATTGTAACATTTAACTTAACATTGAAACATGATCATTGCCACCAAAGGGCACCATCCATTGCCACCAAAGGGCACCACAATTGTAGGGGCATACCGAGACACACTTACACACCCCGGTTCGGAGCTACCTACAAGCTCGAACCTACCAAACCAGTCCAAAGGCCTACCTATTAGCCCTGAACATCAAACTTTTTCCCCATCTCACTCTTTTTCCCCCCAACTTTACTCTCCATCCCCCGCCACAGCTCAGAGCTTGACTCCTCGAGCTCCTGAGAGACACCCCTCCCCCCCCAGGGAAAAGATTGCTCTCTGGGGGACTTCCTAGAAACCCAACAATAGAAAATCCAAGCCCACTTCAGAGAGATGGACCCCATCGCACCTATAATAACCTTGAAGCATGTCTTCCAACTCCCTGTGCCAAATTACAACCCCTCCCAACCGCTTCACATATGCTGCCATCACTTTATTGATTTTTCACTTAATTTTCGCCACTGCGGAGGGATTCCACGCGTGTCGCCAGTGAAACCTCGGAACCATCTCCGACCATACCACCATAACCCCCGGCACTAACTCTCTCAGCTTGTCCACATCCCTCTTCATACACTCAATCAATACCTTTTGAGGTAACAACCCCACATCATTGCCCCCTGTGTGAAGCACCACTATGTCTGGAACCTGTCCCAAAGGAATTTTGTGAAACATTTCAACACAAATTGCATTCCAACCCCAGCCCCGGTAACCAAACCACCGAAGCTGAACCACGGAACTTGGAAAGCCCAGCTGTAGACCACGATGTCGAACTGCAGCTCTCCGATGCGCCCAGTATATGTATGAGTGGCCGACCACCCATGCCATCCGACCTGTAAGACATAAAGCAAACATAGACAACCACGAAACAAACTGCGAAACCAAAATTTCCCATCAACCACCCTTAGGATTTATACCAACTTGCCTGGCCTGACGTAAGATCTGAACCTCATCGACTCCCACCTGCCAATCTTCTTCACCTGATCATCTCCCAAGCCCAGTCTTGCCGCTTCAGTAGCTGCACCAATCCTAAAGGAATAAGTCCCGAATTGGCCCGGGTCCACTCCCAACCTTTCCAACGCCTTCCGAAAAACCCTGATGAACTGGAACTTCGATAGCGAAGAGCCGTCCTCATGCTTAAAGTATGATCCCCCCGGCCGTCGCCCGCACCTCCTAGAAGGCCACTGCGCACCTAACTGGACACATTTTTCCACCCGGAAGCTCCCACAACGTAACCAATGTTCCTTTTCCCAGTACATCCATTTTGGACTGCCTCAGGTTGATCACTACTCTGTTACTCCACACTTCCACATCCACCGCCTGAAGCCCCCCGGCCACTTGGCGATTACTTCTGACCAGCTCGCTGACACAAAATGCCCTGAAAAAAGCAAAACTAAAAATCATGGAGAGAACTCTGTATACTACTCCAACCCCCATCCTCCCATTTCCAACAGTAATCAATCAAAAAGATCTCCCAATCATTCTAAGTATTCTAAAGAAATCAAGAAGTTTTTTTAGACAGGGAACGAGACCAAAAATTAGATCGAACTCAATATTCAGTAAACACACAACACAGGTTTCAAACTCAAAAATCTCCTATAAAGAAAAGACCACACCTAGAGGTGGAGGAGGAGGATACTCCACTTCACCTTTCATACAGACAGAATTAAATTCTTCGGATGGTATTTTTAATTTGTCAGATACTACTCTTTCATCACAGGAATTGTCATTATTAAAAAGGGGTTTAAAATTTGCCCCTGCTTCCAATTGTAATTATTTCAATCTTTATCTAGATAATCAAAAATTTCTAAGAAAATTAACCTTAAAAAGATTTTTTAAGGATAAAGAAATAAACCAAGCTAATGTTGAACATAGTTCAGTTAGTCCTATATGCACGACCAATAATGATAATGATGTTTCATTTACAGAACCTATGATTATGCATACCTCTTTAAAACCAAAATCTATTTTTTTTTCCGTGGACAGCGAAAAGCAAATTTCTAGAAGTATTTAATGATTTAGTACAAGAGGACCTGAATAAAATTGCAGACAGTAAATTTGGACCTAATCTTACCCAGAAAGAACAACTGGCATTAAAATCTTTAATGGAAAATCATAATCTAGTCATTAAAGAGGCAGATAAAGGGGGAGGAATCGTCATCATGAATAAATCCTATTATCTACAAGAGGCTTACAACATTCTCAATGACGCAAACGCTTATAAAATTTTGGGAAAAAATCCGACACCTGAATTTTTGGTAGAACTTAATACATTATTAACAATAGGTTTGGAGAATAAAATAATTAATCCAGATGAATTTAAATTCATCTACAATCCCAATTGTAAAGTAGCGGTTTTCTATTTTTTACCAAAAATTCACAAGAACATAAAAAAACCTCCAGTTCATAATCTATGTATCTATTTACAGTAGGTAATGATCCAAAAACTAGAAAAAATGGAATGAAAAAATAGAAAAAATGGGTTGAAAAAAATAGAAAAAATGAAAAAAAATGAAAAAATAAGAAAAAATAATAATTGTAAAAAAGTAATATAGTCCTGATAACTACCAGTCCAAAATATAGTGCACTATATGGTTCACTGTATATGGATGGATCTCACCAATGTAGAAGTTGCTTTTGGATATACACAGTAGGAGGATGCTGAAGTCTGCAGATGGTAATATGATAGGTGGGGATGAAAACGATTCTTGTTTAGTGAAGAAACGATCATATCATCAACTCTCTGTATAATCTGGTCAGTATAGCAGGTCGCTGGGCAATCCTTAAAGTAGGCAATCTTTGAAGTGGGCTGCGCGCTCGGGATATTCCTGTCCCTTCGATGGCCCCAGAGAGGAACTTTGAAACACTTTAATAACATAAGAAAAAATAAACTTGATCACAGTGTTCCAAAACACTGTAATTTGTGTTCCTTATTCCGTTGGAACACTTTTCAAGCATTCGGGATAGATTCAGTTCATTTGGGCTGGAGGGGAGGAGACAGGGCACAAGAATTGATCAGAAAGGAAGCTTTGTGGATTTTTAATCTTAAAACTTTACATCAGGGACTTAATCAAGAAATTGACCTTCAATGTCTTATTTAATAGCCCTATTGTTGGTTAGTGTTCTAACTAGACTCATTCTTTCCTCCATTTCTGTATCACTATGGATATTATATTAATAATTAATTTTTTATATTTTTATATTTTTTCTTTATAATTATGCATATTACATCATTAGTCATTTTTTCTCATATAGTTGTACATATCACTTTGTGTGATGCACCAGAATGTGATTCATATTTACAAAATCCAACTCATCATCATTAGTATTTACTATTATTATTAATTTTTAGGGTCCATATATATCATCTACAGCTCTACTGAGTAGTTGTTTATATATTGGACACTCCTTTTATATAATGTGATGATTTATAACTTTTTCATTCCATTTTATGTAATATATGAATCCTTATGTTGCAATCATACTTGGTTTTTATATTTGTATATCAGATGCAAGGGTGAATTTTTTTGCCTTATGTTTTTTGTCCCCTCTAGGTTTTGGTCTTTTCGTACACGCATGTGCGCTTGCCGTGCGCATGCGTTTTATATTACGGAACCAACATAGACGGTCTGCGCCCTTTTGCATTCCAAGAATGGAATGCACGCTGAACACTGGATGTTCCAAATTAATTTCAATTACCCGCATTATATATACCCACAAGGATGAAGACAGAAATATCCCTATATCTCACTGGACGAAACGCGTTGGATTTCTTTCTTATGGACTTTTAATTTATGTTATTAATTTATTTTGTATTTACCTGTATTTGGTGGTTCCATTCATTTGTTCTTGGATTCACTCCTGGACCTGCCACCACGTTGTATAGGAGTTCCATGTTGTATGGAGATACGCTCTTCCTAATTTTCTTATGTGTAAGTGCGACCAATAAATGTGATTTTGTATTTTTATAACAAACTTCACTATATTTGATTTCCTTTATTTACATATATTCCATCGGAGGATACTGCAAGTTCATACTCATTATACATCATATTATCCCTGAGAGGGTGAGAAGCCTGATTTTACGTTTGTTTGTGAGTGCACTTATTATCACATTTATCACTCACTTTATCCAATACTGTATTATGCTATGTTAGCTTTCTAATTCTTTACACAGATTCTCTTCACGGATATATACATGATTTCAGGTTGTTTAATTTGTTTATATACATTTCAACGTATTTTAGGTGTTTTCCACTTTATGTTTTGGTTAAAAATCACGGAGAACAGTGTAACTTCGTATCCCGAAAAATACACCTCGGGCAGCACCTGGACCACCCGCTGAAGCAACTCGAACGACACCGGCCTCCTGGAATCCACTGACACCTTACCCCGCTTGAAACCTTTCAGTGCCTGCCTAACAAGAAAATGTTTTGTGACTTCCTCCCACCCATTAAACTTGAACAAAAAGGCTAACGCTGCCAGCTTATGCCCTACTACCGCTGCTGAGGCCCCTGAGGTGAACGACCTACACAAGAGCCACAACATTGCGTCCAACCGGGCCTCCTTTGAGAGCTGACCCCCCATATGCTGCACCAGCTCGTCCCATTCCCCCCACACCTTACTGTATGCCGTCCAGGTAGCAGGTGCCAGGGAGTCCCTGATCAGTCCGCCAAGCATGATGTCCCGAGCCTCCATATCTCGTCCGGGCAAGACATCCCTTCCACCCGCGCGCCAGATGCCACCTGCCGGAACCTCTCCCACTGCGAATGAGATAACGCATCAGAAATAACATTCAACAGTCCAGGCACGTGACGTGCGCGAAAAACAATATTAAAACGCATACAGAACAAGACAAAACGGCGAGGAAGCCGCACCACCGGGATAGAGGACGCTGAAAGACCATTCACTGCATCTACCACTGCCATATTGTCCGAAAAGAATACAACCTTCTTATCCCTCAACTGTGGACCCCATAGTGACAGTGCTACGACTAACGGGAACAACTCCAGGAATGCCACGTTATGTATCAGCGGGCTGGCCTTCCATGTCTCTGGCCAAGTTACCGTGCACCTTTGACCTCAGAAGTAAGTCCCGAAACCGGCACTCCCCGACGCATCTGTGAACAGCTCCAGCTCCGGGGAAGACTCCACCGGCTCCCGAAAGAACACCTTCACATTAAAATCTTGTAAGAATTCCCCCCAGACGTCCGGATCAGCCTTCATAGCCCCTGAGACCCGAATAAGGTGGTGCGGGAACAGCACCCCCCTGTCGCCCTAGCTAGAAACCTGTTAAAGACCCTCACGACCGGAATCACCTGACAGGCGAAGTTTAGCCGACCCAGCAGTGACTGAAGTGCCCGGAGCGTGACCTTCTTAGCTTCCCGCACCTCGCCACTGCCTTCCAGAGTGCCAGCAACTTGTCCTGTGGCAGCCTACACTCCCCTTTGATCTAATCAATCTCCAAGCCCAAGAAACTCAAGCATGTTGTAGGCCCCACCATTTTGTCACTCGCCAAGGGGACTCCAATAACGTGTGCCACCCATTCCAATATCCTCAGTCCCATGCGGCATTCCTCCGATCCAGGAGGCCCGACACATAGGAAATCATGCAGGTAATGAACCACCATCTTAGTGCCCGCTTCCAGTTTCACCACCCATTCCAGAAATGTGCAAAATTTTTCGAAGTACGCGCACGATATAGAGCACCCCATGGGCAAACATAGATCCACGTAATACTCACCATCGAAGTAACATCCCAGCAAGTGATGGCACTTCGGGTGAATTGTCAAAAGGCAAAAAGCCGCCTCCACGTCCGCCTTTGCCAACAATGCCCCATGGCCCGCTCCTTGCACCAGATTCACCGCCTGGTCGAACGAAGCGTACGACACCGAACAAAGGGCCTTGTCAATGTCGTTGTTAACCAACGACCCCTTGGGGTAGGACAGGTGATGTATCAGGCGGTACTTACCCAGCTCCTTCTTGGGTACCACCCCCAGTGGTGATACCCTCAAGTTAGGTAGAGGGGGCTCCCTGAACGGTCCCGCCACCCTGCCCAACTGGACCTCCTTAAGCAACTTCTCCCTAACCACCCCCGGAAATTCCCCAGCCGACTTCAAGTTGCCGATGAGTCACCACCCGTTCCCGAAACGGGATCACGAACCCTTTTGTAAACCCCTCCTCGAGCAACAACATCTTCCCGGTTAGCATAGCGGCTTAGCCACGGTAGCATCGCACTGACCCTCACTGGCGTTTCCCCCAGTTGCAGGGGACGCGGCCGATCCTCCAGGCACCCCCGCCGCGGTAGCTGCTTTACCTTTTTTAAAGCACCTGTGGACTCCGTGGGTGCCTCCACACCCGGAGCATTCATGCTCAAAGCGACATGTGGCCCCCCACTTGCACTGTCCCTTGTTATATAGCCAACAATAGCCCCATTTTTGGTTGGCCGACACGGCGGTGGAAGCGCTCGTGCCGGCCCCCGGCTGAAAGGGAGACGCCTTCTGCCCCATCATAAGTTTTATCCAGAGTGGTAGGTCAATCTGGTCCCACCGCATCCCTGGATTAGCATCCAGGTGCTGACGAAACCGCTCATCATATCACCACCATGCCAGACCCTGTACGTGCGATATACTTCACAAATACCATCCAGGTAACAAAAGAACTGTGAACAGCGCTCCGCCGCCTTTTCGCCCATCACGCTGGCCAAGATGCAGAATGCCCTCAACCAATTCCCAAACGTCTTAGGGATCTTCCTATACCGCCGTTTCTTCTCCTCCTCCTCTTTTTTAGCATCCTTTTTATCCTCCTCCTTGAGGTCAATGTAGTCCTCAAGGGGGAGAAACGAAAAGAGCTCCATGAACTCTCCTTTCCAGATCCTCTCCTTCACCTCAAGTTTTAGATGACAGCCCAACGGGCCCGCGAAAAAGAAACATGTACATTCTGCCGCGTGGCCTCTGGGACACCCCCAAGTAAATTGTCCCTCTCGCTCGCCAATCTGAGCGCCTCCACCACGGGGGTCATACTCCCGTCCCAAACCGTGCTACCCCTGGCCCCCGAAACCACCACTGGACTCGACCCTGTGACCTCCCCCGGCTGAGCCCAAACCTAACTGCAATCCCCGTCCCTCCTTTTTCCTACACCCCAAGAATCAATTAGCTGCTTGATGCCATCTAAAAGCTTCACTGACTGCTGCAATGACAATGTCTCACCTTCCGCACCCCTTGCCACCGAAGGCCGTGGGGTTGCCGACCGACTGTGGATGTCCTGCCCCAAGCGTTCCACCACTCCAGGCCCTATTCCCGCAGCGCTGGGTCTCACCCGATACGCGGGCGACCTTGAAGACGCCTGTCTGGCAACCGGGTCAGCCTTGCCTGCCGGCGACCGTCCCGATGTCCTCAGCGCGTGGGATCTCTTCCTTACCGAGGGTGACCGTCTTTGAGACCTGCAAGGAGAAGATTTACTTTCTAGGATGGCAGTGGAAACCCTGCCCCGCCCCCTCTCTTCCTGGGAACTGTAATCCATCTCCCCACTAGCCGTCCGTCCTTGAGGGCCGTGAGCCTGCGCAGCAGCCCGCACTATCTCCGGGGAATTCTCGCTCATGGAACTGTCTTCCTGCTGCCTCCAGCCACGCGTCCTGACAGGGGCCACCCTACGCCCCGCAGGGGTTCGTGTCGTCTACGTCAGTCACCCTCCGATGGCTGCGATGCGACCAGTGCCTCCTTGCACCTTGTGTGCCCTTTGCTAGAGCCCTGCACGCTATCCTCTTGAAGGGTGCAAACCTTCTGCATTGTTCGTCACTGGCACTCCCTTCTGATCCTTCCCTGATGACCTGACCCGCCTGTTTTCATCCCTGGCCCGGTCGTATGGGAGACCCAGGGGAAGCGCTGCGCTCCCTCACGCTGACTGGGGAGACTCTGTGGCGTTGTGTATCGCTATATCCTTCTGGTCCGCTCCGTGCCCTAGCAGTCCCCCGCCTGCCTCCTGCCACCCTGCCGTCACCAACCATGCTAACACCGGGACCCACCACTGGAGGGGAAATTACATCGGAAGTCGACTCACCCGGGCAATGTGCCGCAACTGCCCCCGCTCCACCAACAGCACTTTGAGCATTCCTACGACCTGCTGCTGAGCTAGCCGTACCGCTCCGCCTTTTTCCTCTGGACCCTGTCGGTAATGGCCACTTTCTGGAACTCCTGTCACCAGCAGCCACTTCTCCTTCATTCCCTGTAAGAGAGGACACAAAAACCGAACGTTCGGCAGTTTTTCTGCCTCCCCGTTCGGCAGTCGAATGGCCGGCAGTATGGCTACCGTTCGGGCAGTATAAGTACCTCCACATTCGTCTCCCGAACGTTCGGCAGTTTCAGCCCATTCGCCGGTTCTCCTACATCCATGTTCGTCTCCCGAACGTTCGGCAGTTTCGGATTCGGTTCCCGAACCAGCAGCCTGCAACTCCAACCTCGCCTGACGACGTGTTCGTGCGGCTGCACTGTGACGCCTCCTGCGACTTCCTCCACTTGCGGCCTTCCCGCCGGCCAACTCACCGTCACCATCTGGACCTCCAGAAGGGCTCCTTGGACACCGGGAACCCGGAACTGCGCTGGGGCTCAACATCTGCGGGGACCTTGTCCTCCTGACCGGCCTCTGACCCTGGGAGCTTCCTGATCCAGATGGCAGAGCATCTCCAAGGTGATCCCTCAGCCATTCGACACCCCTCTCTTGCACAGCTGCCCGGACTCCTTCCAGCCAATCTTCCATCTTGCTGACAACCTGCAGAGGAAACAAAAGAAAAAGCCACACAAATCCTGCCACAACAACAGCTAAGTGCAACTTAGATTAAAGTGATCCCTAGATCTAAAATGGCCAATACTTATACTCCTCTTATAACTCCACCCCACATCATTTCCTTAAACCAATCCCTAACCACTGACCCTAATATCAAGGCCCACTCCCCTTAGCTATGCTGCTCCATGGGCTACATTTTGCACGTAGACAGGGACATAATCATACACAAGCATTATTTTTGGGCAAAAGTGCATTATTTAGCTGTAGTGCTACTAGACCTATAAAATGATCTAAGTTTATACATTGATTGTTTAATAATCACTTAATTGCTTGATTGTATGTTTGTTGCACTTTCACAATTTTTTTGTCCATAATTGTATGTACTGTTGAGTGTGGAGCAACTTGACAAAGCCCCAATTTTGGGTCAATATGTTGCAGTGTTTCTTTTGTTCTAATACATGTGCTGAAGCTATTGCAGTGCCTGGACCTTTTTTCTATTATCTACATTGAGTGAGAGACTAGACAGGTGCTAGGCATTACCTCTTTAGTTGGTCACCCAATATGATCAAAACACCCTAAATAACTCACGTATGGGCTTCCAAGACCCAAGGGACAGAGACCCCATGGGTTGTGTTTTCAGAGAAATAAGTAACTAAAGTAATTTGAGTGTGATGGATAGAAATTAATGTTTGTAAAATGTCTATTTACTATATGCTCCTGTGCTCATTCACTACTCAAAATGACTGCCAGGGCACCCCCTCCGATCGACCAAGAAACCTCATGTAACAAGATGGCGTCTCCTTCTGGAGCTGCATCCAGGATGATGATGACCTCACACTCTGTAGGAAGTGCAGCAAGATAAAACACTTAAGCAATTACCAATAAAATGTACATTCCATATGTTGTACACTCCTGCATTATTTTGCCTATATAAGGGGTTTGCTGGCCCCTAAGTAAACCACTTGAAGCTTTTATTTAAGTGAATTTTGTTGTCAGTGTGATTTCTTCAGCGTGCACGCATTTTCACTTTAAAATCTGGATAGGGGCAGAAACTCAAGCAAACACTTGGTTTGGTCTAAAACATGAGTACCCTCTAACACTCTAGTATTGCCAAGCACAACTATGGGGATTGGGGGAGATACCCCTGGAACGTTAGTGACATAAACACTGAGAAGCTATCTGACCATGTGATACTCCCAAATACTGGCCTCAACTAGTTTATGCAAGTGTCTATGAGAAATAAAAACCATGTCCAGCCTTGAGTAGGCATGGGCGGTGAATGGTGTGCCAACAGTCTGCTAACTGATGTGAGTGCAGTACTTTGTAAAAAAAACTGGTGCTGGTGTACCATGAAATCCTTACACTTAGAGGTGCAGTCCAATGCCAAATACATAACAATATTCCAATCCTCTCCTGCAACCAGGACTCCACACAAAGGCTGCCAGTCTCCCCAGAACCTGTTTGATGTATGGTACCTGATTTCTATTTTGCATACATATGTTTATTTAACATGATTAACCAACTTACTACTAAAGGACAATTCAAAGGTCTTGGGTATGAATTATAGGGCAACTTCAGAGAATATATGGAACATTATCTGAAGTCACACGGAACTAATGTACAGACATATAAAAATATCTAGGCAATTTGATACAAATGTCTTGCTTAAGTGTCACCATGTCCTAAAGAAAAGGCATTTTTTGCTGTTGCAGGGATCTCTGAGGGTATTCGTGTCTGGCTTAAGTGCCCACCAAAGAGACCACAGATTCTCAGGCTTTCTTTGTTTATGATTATTGATGTTTTCTAATCTCCTCTGCAGGCTTAAGAGGATAAAATAGTGACTATGTAGGTGTTCCTGCACAGCTTTCTGGTGGTAGGCAGGGGCCTCTTAATTTAGAGTTTGCACTATGGAGCCCAAGTGATGCAGATCATTACTGAGGGTTTTTAAAAGGAAAACCCAGTACATTTCTTTCTGACCTAAAATCTTTTTAATATTGCCACCTCTCCAGGGGAGTTTACACCTTTGTATCCCTATACATTTTAAGTGTTTTGGGTTTTTATCATGTATTAGAAAATGTTTTGACACAGAATGGTTTGGAATGGTTTGGGTAGCCTTTTACTATGTTGCGGCAATGTTCCGCTAGTTTTTAGACATCGTGATGTCATACCTACATATTATAAGCCACATGGACATTCATTAAGTAAATAACATTTTTGGTGTTGCAGCTCACAATATCTTTTATGGGTTATGTTGAATCAATCAATCAATCGATTAACTTGCGTGTCTGCCCCGGCCAAATTTAAAAAGATATGTGCACGCTCCTGAAGTAATTCACACCAGACACAGGTTTCGGGTTAATAAAAAACTTGAGGAATCTTTATTCTGGGGGGACGGCATGCCCCTTATAAAACAAAATTACATCATATACATTGTCAGAGATAACATGGAATAATACATCAATAATTGGTTAGGTGTTAAGTGGTTCATTTAGTGCCCTTCCTACTGGGTGTGATGTCACTGGTATCTTGGAGGTCTCCCCCAGATTCCAGCGCCATCTTGTTAATGAGGGTGTTAGTCGATGTCAAAGGGAAACTCCCTAGCGGCCATTTTAGGTAAATCACATATAAGGTTGGGTAATGCTGATTGTGGTTATGCTGAGTAAATAGGCATTTTATTAATATGAATTGGGTTAATATGTTTGTCCACAACAATGGGATAGGATTTTTGTGTTGTGGGATGTAGAATGGGTAGTTTTCGTCTTTGTGTTGTGGTCTGTGGTTTTACACACTATACAAGTATTACATTTGAAAAAGCCTTTAGAATTAGATAAAAAGGTGGAATTTTTTTTTATGTCATTTTTAGTGTAGTTTTTGGAGAGGATAGTTTTAAAATTGGGAGCATCTCTAAAAGCTATACTCGGCTTTTTGGGGATGAATTCTTTTAAAATGTTGTCGTGTTTTAAAATGTGCCAGTGCTTTTTGATTATTTTTTTTAATAATTGTGCTTCTATTATTGACATTTTGGTGACTATTTCTAAAGTTTTGTTAAGGTTAATCTGTGGGTAATTTTTATCAATACATTTTTCTTTCAGTGATTGGGCCTGTTCTATAAAATCCTTGGTGCCTGAACAGTTTCTTCAAAGGCGGAGGAATTGGCTTTTGGGGATGCCAACAAAGGCTTAAAATGGCAACTTGATTGTTCAATTACCGTATTGACTTTTTTAAATAATGTTTTTGTTTGAATGTTACCTTCTTTAATAAAAATTTCTAAATCTAAAAATGTATGCTGTTTTTACTGTGTTCTGCGGTTAAGATTATGCCATGTGTGTTGTTGTTAAGATGATTTAAAAATTGGGATAGGGAATTCTCTGTACCATATAAAAAAGAGGTTGTCTATGTATCTAAAATATGATATCACATTTGCCCACCAGGTATGTTCACCCCAAATGGCCAATGATTCCCATTGTGCCATAAAAAGGTTTGCATAGCTGGGGGCAAATCTGGTCCCCATCGCCGTCCCCTGTTTTTGAATGTAAAATTAATCTAAAAACCAAAAATAATTATTGTTTAAAATTAACTTAATGCCTTGTATGATAAAATCAATTTGATTGTCAGGGATAGATTTAGCTTCTTTTAAAATTGGAAAAAACTGCTTCACAACCTTTCTGGTGGGGGATAATTGTGTATAATGATTGTACATCGAAAGTAACTAACATGTAATCAGAATCCCAGGTAAAGTCATTTAAAAAACGCAGAAGTATCATAGAGTCTTTTAGGATTTCATTACTTTGACTGATGGCTGTAATAAAATGTCAATGTATTCAGATAAGTTAGAAAATATGGAGACAATGGGCCTGTCTGGGGGTTATCTTGGTTTTTATTTATCTTCAGTAAAAAATATATGACAGGGATTTTTGGAAATGTTCAAGGATTTGTTCAAGTAGTCATGTTCTTTTTTTGTTAAGAATATTTTGTTATAGACCTTCTTGTAGAAATGTTCTAAGTTTATTTTTTATAAGAGTGGTTGGGTCTGAGGGTAATTTGTCATATACGTTAGGGTCATTTAGTTGTCTTAGGGCCTCTTCAATATACATATATTTTTTGGGAGGATGACTAGACCTCCCCCTTTGTCAGCTGGTTTTATGATGATGGTATCATCTTTTTCAGTTCTTTTAGTGCTGTTTGTTTTTGGGAGGATAGATTTGTGTATATGGTATTTGTGTTTTTTTATGTTATTTAAATCTTTTGGTACTAATTTTTCGAACACCTCTATGGAGCCGGATTTGAAACTGGAAGGGTAGAAATTAGAATTTTTCTTTAAATTAGTTCTTATAATTGAACGGTGAGTGGGATTAGTGCCAGAGTTGTCTGTGGAGATGTCTGTATTGGTTTGTATAGCATTTGATTCTGCAGACTTGGTCATAAAAAATCTCTTAAGGATGACCTTCCTAAAAAATTTGTTGATGTCTAAAAAGGCTTGGAATTAGTTAAAAGGGTTGGTCGGTGCATAGTTAAGACCCTTGCTTAAAACTGAAATTTGTTTGGAGGTTAAAAACATTTGTAATAAGTTAAAAATGCTGTGATCTTTTTCTGTTAGATGGGTTGGTGTCTTTCTAGTCTCTCTCTTTTTTTGTATTCTTCTTCCACCTTTCCCTCCTCTAAACTGAGGCTCCTTTTATTTTGCTCTTGTTGGGTACGGGGTTTGGACAAGCTTATTGTTGTGTGGTCTGATCTCTAAAAAATGATCCTCATTTTCAAACTCAGAATCTATGGATAATAATTTATATGTATTTTAGTGACTGAAGTTGATAGGTGATTTCATATGGTGGGTTTGTTCATAATCTTTGTGAGAGTATCTTTTTCTTTGTGGTCTTGGGGTAGTGTTGTATGTGTTTCTTGTGTGGATGGCTCGTAGGTCATAGTGTTAGTACTTCTTTGAGTAGGGTGGTTATGGTAGTTTTGTGGTGAAGTGCCCTGTTTTGAGCAGTGGTGTGGTGATCTATATTATCTCCATGGAGATTGGTAGTATCTTTTTTTTAAATCTTATTTTGTTGGGGGTGTGGTTGACCTGGATAATTGTTTCTTGAGTATCTTTGGTGATTCGATCTATTGTGGGGGTGTTGGTGAGCATAAAAAGCTTTTCTATCAAAATGGTTTGGGTATTGCTGTGTTTTTGATCTGCCCTGGTTGTGATAATTAGGACTGTGAATGTGGTAAGTAGAAGTTTCTGAGACATATTTTTTGTTCATGTGTATGTTCTGACTTGATCAGTGGAGTAGTCTTGTTTGTCTCGAATATACTTTTTAATTTTTATATGTCCATTTCAACCTTTTCTATTTTGTTTTGTATTAAGATTGAGTTCTGTTTGTATACTTGAGTTTCAGTAAAAGGGAGGAGCTTGTCTCTAAGGTCGTTGATCTCTGTGTCTAGGAGTTAGAGTTTTTTACTTTTTTTCTAATTAAAGTTTCCATAAGGCCTATGGTGCAGAGTTCCAATTTGTTATTCCAATCTCTTATAAATTCCTCATCATCTTGATCAGACGTGGGGAGTTTATAAAATTTTAGGCCTCTTGGGGTAATTTGTTCGTCTAAGTACTTTTCAAATGTTGCAATTTCCCATTTTAATTTTATTTCTGTAGTTAGGGTTTTTTTTCTAATTTTGTAAAGAGCTCTTTTTGGTTGTATATTTCTGGTTTGTGAGGTATATGTATAATCTCATCAGTATCAAAAACATTATTTATGTCAATTGTGTGATTGTTCCTGAAGGCAAAGGTAATACACAAGACAAGACAAAAGAAGGTTGCACCAAAGCCAACTGTAGTACAGCTAATATGAACAAAGTCCAAAGTATAAGTTGTACCAAAACAAAGTCTTTATTTAAGCCTGATGGGGCACCAACGGCCTATGTGAAGGATTATTCTCTATATGGATCAAGTGGAGACGGCTTTCCAGGATCCGTATGTAAAAGAGAGAAAAAGATAATAGTGCAAATATGTCTGGTAAAAAGGTTGTATAGCAGGAAGAAGGGCTCTATGGTATTCCTACTCACATGTAGTAGAGCTAAACTAGCTCTATTGTGGATGGCATACAGCGGTACAATCCCCGCTTGTGGGATACGTAGGGAAGCCAACCACCCTAAAGCTTTGTGAATTTATTAAAAAATAAATATTTGCTGCAATAAATATGACAACAACAAGAAGATAGTAGATAAAAATAATTAAATAAAGGTGGGCAGCATCACTAAAATATAGAGAAACTTAAATATATCTAGGTATAAAACAAATAAATGATAGTGAGCACACCAAGAATGATCTAAATTATTTAATAGCCAATCCAGCAGGAACAGATTCATAAAAAGTATCCAAGATAAAAATATTCCCAGGTACTAACTAATGAGATAAATATCAGTGGTGAACCACTTATGAGATATGAATACACAGCTGGTACAATGTAGCAACTGGAGTAACTCAATGAAATCAATGATACAATAAATGCATAGGTGATATGAGTAACAGAATATAGATATAACACAGTCTCAGAACAACCGGGTATGAATAACACCCTCCATGGTGGAAACCCCACATGGTGGAAACTCCATGGAGTGAAATCTTATCCTGCTGCAGCAGTCCACGTGTCCTTAGAAGACAGCGATGGAGGTAAGAACGAGATAGAAGGGCAGTGAGCTCAACCCTCAGGTCCGAGTTCAAACTGCCAGGGAATATGCCACATCTAAACCTCCTGTATAGGATGGGGGTTAGTAGCACAAACAAATAACCCTGTTCATATCGATCCTCGCTGGGCTGGGGAGCACACCAATCTGAACGCCACTCTGCACACCAATAATTGCTCAACGTTTCAAACACTTCAAACACGATGACGACAGAACTAACGTCTACACGTTTCATTCCATTAAGGAAATTTCTCAAGACATAGGTCCCTCCATAAAAGAGCTGATATATCTAAATACACCAGTCCAACTACACATAGGTGGATATAAACTCCGTAGTAGATGCTGGATAACGGCTGCCGTCTGGAGCCCAAGTGATGCAGATCATTACTGAGGGTAAGTGTTTTGTCCCCGAAGCTGGACTCTAGCTTGTCCAGCATGTCAGTGAGATCTGTTTTAGAGGGCAAATGCAGTAGGAGAGAGTGTAGGTCAGCCATCAACTGAGGTCTCTGGGGTTGCAGGGCTCAGAGAAGGGCTCTTATGCAGCCATGATGAGGATTTAATCTTGGATGGGTATGAGATACACATTGAATCTCCTAAAGAAGACTTCTGAGCAAGTCCACTTTGGAGAGAGTGGAGAGGGTATTTTCTGCAAGTGTTTTAGCTTTTTTGCTTACTCTTTTTACATTTCTCCTGAAGATGCGGTTGCCCTCTATGCCATGGAGAGCAGTGCTCATGTGACCATACTCTGATCCAGAGAAGCCACACACCCTAAAGCTTTGTGAATTTATTGGAAATAAATATTTTCTACAATAAATATGTCCAGGAGCTTTTATAGCTAAACAAACATGAAAATGTTTTATATAGAAACATTGATGTTGGTTGAAAGGAAGGAGATAAATTATAAAATAGCAGTATGTATATATTGCTAATATAGCTTCACGGTGACATTCCAACCAAATAAGTATGATGGAATTTACAGAACTGCAATCCCTACAGCTGTACTCATCCACAGTTATGTAAAATGTACGTAGCTCCTCAGTTGTCCTATTTTAATGACCTAACATTTCAGGCATGTTTTTTTTTTTTTCATTTAATGTGTAGTTTTTTATTGGGAGTTTTTTCAAATAACAATGTTAGGCATGTGTTCAGAAGTACAATATGCTGCAGTAGTCAATGCATGTACAGTTATGGGCTGTGGTTTGTGTGGTGACCTATCCATATGTAATATTTTAGCCTGTTTCAAGAAAACCCATTTTAATGGCCCACACATAGTTTATAAGAATGACAGTATGCCCTTTAAAGATAAGGATATAAGAAATTAAATTCACAGATCAATGAGTCAATGAACATATAAATATAGGAGGAGCCTCGAGGGGGTTGTCGAGGAATCTTAATTTGGTTATTAAATCATAACCATCACTTGAAACAATTTTAATGGAAAAAGGAAACATCAGAACTTGCTACTAACAAGCCAATTGCTAAGAGCTCCCTTTATTCTCTATAGGAAGAATTAGTGACTCTTTCCAAACCTGTTGGTAATTTTACCAGCTGCCAATAAACCTACACATTGACCAGTAGTTTTAATTGATCCACAGTTTGCTATTGATACACATAGGGATGGTCTGGTGTATATAATATCGACCTAAACTACAGGTCATCTTTATTGAGAGATTTTAAGCTCCCAATAAGTTATTTATTGGTTTGGATAGATTAAATAGACACAGTTTACAGCGGTAACTGATAATTATTGTTTTGAATATCAGGAAATTATTGATGATTAGATTCCATTAATTAATCACACTGATAAATGTTCTGATAAATTATGTTTTTTTTTACCATTTGAAAGTATTCAGCACTAGCAGAGTTAAAAAAAAAAAAACCTCTTGTTAGACTGCCAATACTTAAAAAAGACTTGGGTTGGATGGTATTAATAACACTGGGGGTGGGGGGGGAGGAAGGTTGGAGGAAATACCAATGTCCATGACCCCAACAGTGTTGAAAAGTACTTCCCCTTCCCTTTCTTATATTAATATTGAGGACATAGTAACACGCAGAGGTTTTTAGTTATTTAATTATTTTACTAACACCAACAGGGTTGTTTATTAAAGGCCAATAAATGTCCTTTGACGCCCATTTTTAGTGACTTTATTATAGTCAGCTGAATGTTTGAGAGCTGGAATACCTGTGGCCATTAAATTCAGCCAAAATTCTGTGAAAATGCCAGTCAACAGAAATAAATTGAAACCGTTTATAGTGAGGCCAGGATTTACACCAGATAATGATTATGCTGGAGATGTACGCTGGAGCCAGACTAGTAAATCTCATTGATCTTTTATCAATCCCTTTTTTTTTATTGAGGTAAGTACACAGGCAGAACACCTAGTGTGATAAACAATTGATCTTTAAAAAAAAAAAAAAGCATAAATATTTTTGTTTACATTGTCACTGTGTGTTTTTGTTCACTAAAAAATCAGGTTAAATATATTGAAATTGTTTATTTCTTTCTTTAATTTCTTTATTCTACTGAGAGAAATGTATGCAATTGCAAATAATTCCCTGAGCATATGTGAAACTATATATATATATATATAAGCTTCTTTATAGGAAGGACGATTACATTATTTCACTTGTCAGATTGTACAGATGACTGTTAGTGGTAAGTTTACATTGTTTGCCTTATAAAATATTACCAAATATACTGTGTACACTTATATATATTGGATTTGTAACTGTCATTCTAACACTAAGCATATACATTAATGTCTAGTTTGAAACATACTAAAGATCTCCTTTTATTCAACTCCCTGCTTGAGCAGCTTCATTCTAGATTTTGTACTTGTCACTCTGTGGAAACACCCTTGACCAAATATCCAATCACTTAATTGCTGCAAAACCCAGCAGTCACTATTCCCTTCTAATTCTGACTGACCTCTCTGCTGCCTTTCTCACTGTGGATCATGAACTCCTTCTTCTTATCCATCACAAACTCTGTCAATTAAATTTAGCTCTTTCCTGATTACCAGTATCACATCTATGCTGACAACACGCAAATCTAGCTGTCTTTATCTGCTCTTTCTCTGTTTCTCTTGAATTGTGTCTCCAACTGCCTCTCTGCTGTTTCTAACTAGACAGCAGATCACATCCTTAAACTCAGTCTTTCCTAAACAGTACTTCTCATCTTTCCTGTTTCAAATGCTGCTGCTCCATGTTTGTCTCCATCCAAGTCAATGGCACTACCATCAGCCCTACCTTACAGGATTGCTGACTTGGTGCTTTCCTATTCATAACTTAATGTTCTTCATTTTGGGGCTCTCTTTATGTCCATAATCAAAAGATTATGGACCATAAAATCAGAAATAAAAAATAGTAAACAATTAAAAATTAACAAACCAAATTTCCTGTCAACATTACCTTTTATTATCCTTTTGAGTATTCATTGTAACGAATTATATTACACTCTGAAATAATAACACACACAATGATAAAAGAAAATGTATAATAAATGCTTAATGTATGAAAAGTGCTCCTGTTAGGACCATCTTCTTTATGGTTAATTACTGTGTCTGATTTGCGTTGAAGGTCACTTCAAATCCTGTATTACCCTCTGGTGTAGTTACGACAGTTAATTGCGTAACAAGATTATTGCTGTAATTGCCCCTAAAGATGGCTCAGCACACAACATAAGGTTAGCTGTCCTATATATTAATCAATGGGCAGTCATGCCTTAACATATGGAGATAATGTCCAATGATTTCTATCAGCTACACATCAGTACTAGAAGTGGTGACATCATCAGAGACTTCAGTTAAAACCTACTCTCTGAGATGCATTAAAGTATATTAATACTAACAAATGTAAGTAATCAAACAAGCTGCTAACATAATCCTTGATCAATAGAACTAAAAGACTAATGATACAGTGTGCAACATTGGGAATTAAGAACATAGAGCATTGCGTATAAATACAGTATGTATATGGCATATATATACTACTTAGGAACCGCTGCCTTGGCGATCCACCTACTGTCACGTTATATGAAATACAAATGATTGACTAGTCACATAAAAGTTTTGCAAAAAAACATTAAGACAACAGCAATATTGTATTTTAAAGTTTCCAATATTTAGGGGATGACACACTAATTATTGCCAAAACATTGAAAAAAATATTTAACTTCGGACATTAGTTACTTTAATCTCTTTCCATAAGCCATGATAAGGTTAAATTATTCATTCCAATTTTTTTGGATAGCATCCTTTTTAATTACCCTATCAGGTGAGTAAAATTGGGATTCAAAGGTTAAATCTCAGCACAACCATACCACTTGCCATTGGTTATTATTTTTCAAACCCCGAATCAGGATTGGATCGATTCCCTTTACATACTGGACATATCATAGACTGCGTTTCCCCTGTGATGAGCTGAAAGACGTAACGCACATCAGGAGTTTAACAACATTTTAGTGAATTGGAGGCATTATCTGAGTAGGTCTAGAGACTCCTTCAACTATTTCATACTAAAGTAAATACCATCTTTTTCAGAATCTATTGAATTTTGAGATAGTATCTCTAAACAATCACTAATGATTGAACTGCACAAGCAATCAAGTAGTCTAGCCAGATGACTTCTTGGGAGGCCAATTACAGGTTCTCCCTTAAACTGTATGCCCCTTTCACTATAATTGTTTTCTACTTGTTTCTATCTCTGAGGTAGAGGCGTCTAATGAGTAGTGGGATAAAAAAAAAACTCACAACAAAAAGTGGCCAAAATACATTTATTAAAATACAGTTAGTTAAAAATGTCCACAACGTGTTTCTCCCCTTAGGGCTTTTTATACACTTTGGTATTTTTATACACTCTCCTGGTTTTATCACAGTGAGCACTATTGTTGTTTTTTATGTTACATATGGTCCCCATCTGACGAGATATCTACTTACAACACTCTCTCACGTATCCCATAAGTGGGGATTATACCACTGTACGCTGTTTATACTAGAGCTAGTTTTTAGCTGTCAAAAACGTGAGTAGGACCATATAGATCTTTTTTATTGGCTGCTACCTATTTGGGTTTTATTGCGCTATTAGATTTTATTTGCTCTTTCATACGGATCCCACAAACCCCTTGATTCCACTACTCCATAGACGTCTCTACCTCAGATAGAACTGTGATTGTTCTCTCATCCTAAGGTTCTACTAGAATTTTTTTGCACTGTTCTTTATATATATATATATATATATACCTATTATTATTTTTATTTTTCTCTCTGAGTATTATATATCATTGTTTATTTCTATATCACTACTTTGCTTATATTTAATTGTACATATAATCTCTGTGGTGCCACCTTTTTCTACTTCCTTATACCTATATACCTATAGGGCCTGTGAGGGAGCCCTATCCTTTAGGTGTGCTGCTTTTATTTAAGTTTTTAAGCACTGATCCTTCTGTACACTTTTCACTTGTTTATATATCTGCCCACTAATATACTGTATGCTTTAGGTTACTACTCTTTTGTTTCCAATCTCTATCGAGCAGGTTAAGCTTGTCGGTTTTAAAGTATCTCTCCCCTCCAACAGTATAAATATATCGCTAAAACACACAGTTGGGACTCTCTACTTCCTCCATATATATGGAAGTACCATAATTCCATTTAGTGAAAATCTCCCCAGGCTTTATTATAACCCAAGTTACGATATTATTTGTGCTATTATATGTTGTTATTTGCATCATTTTGCTTAACTTTAGGGGGGGAATCACCCTCCCCTCAGTGATTTTTTATATGGGGAAATATCCTTTACATTTTTAATTACTTGTCCACTACTTGACTTTCTGAAATACATTCAATAGGTCTGTTTATAACTTTACAACTGTTATATACCAACTACTGTCATGATATATGTGGCATTTTAAAGTGGACAATTTTTGGATTGCTATTGTTGTGTTTGTCTTTCACAATTGTGCTGTGGTCTTAGGAATACTATGGTTCACCTGTTTTTATACAGTTGCAAGAAAAAGTATGTGAACCCTTTGGAATGATATGGATTTCTGCACAAATTAGTCATAAAATGTGATCTGATCATCATCTAAGTCACAACAATAGACAATCACAGTCCGCTTAAACTAATAACACACAAAGAATGAAATGTTGCCATGTTTTTATTGAACACACCATGTAAACATTCACAGTTCACGTGGAAAAAGTATGTGAACCCTTGGATTTAATAACTGGTTGAACCTCCTTTGGCTGCAATAACGTCAACCAAATGTTTCCTGTAGTTGCAGATCAGACGTGCACAACGGTCAGGAGGAATTCTTGACCATTCCTCTTTACAGAACTGTTTCAGTTCAGCAATATTCTTGGGATGTCTGGTGTGAATCGCTTTCTTGAGGTCATGCCACAGCATCTCAATCGGGTTGAGGTCAGGACTCTGACTGGGCCACTTCAGAAGGCGTATTTTCTTCTGTTTTAAGCCATTCTGTTGTTGATTTACTTCTATGCTTTGGGTCATTGTCATGTTGCAACACCCATCTGTTGAGCTTCAGCTGGTAGACAGATGGCCTTAAGTTCTCCTGCAAAATGTCTTGATAAACTTGGGAATTCATTTTTCCTTTGATGATAGCAATCCATCCAGGCCCTGACGCAACAAAGCAGCCCCAAACCATGATGCCCCCACCACCATACTTCACAGTTGGGATGAGGTTTTGATGTTGGTGTGCTGTGCCTTTTTTTCGCCACACGTAGTGTTGTGCGTTTCTTCCAAACAACTCAACTTTGGTTTCATCTGTCCACAGAATATTTTGCCAGTACTGCTGTGGAACATCCAGGTGCTTTTGTGCAGACATCAATAAGTAAATAATTATAAAAAGTAAACAAAACTTTCACTTTTTCCATGAGATGTTCTGTTTTCTTACTGGATTTTTACGAAATGAAATCTTAATCCAGTTCAGACAACCCAAAGCTTAGACAAGGGTTGCAAGATGTGAGATGCAACATTGTTTAATTTCTCCTCCTCTCTCTATTTTTTTTTTCTTTGCTGACGGCCAGGTTCAAAGGGCAGAGTTTATAGATATGTTTGACAACGTGCAAGGAAAAGAGGTTTGATATATATTTGTTAAATAAGGAGATAAATAAAAATAATAATAAAAATTATGGGAAGGGACAGTCTTTGTCTAAGTTGGACAGGCATGATTCACGGAAAAGGTGCTGACATGACTGTGAAAGTGCTGCCTACACAGGTTTAATACAACCGATAAAGAAAATTAAAACAAAAGAAATAAAATATGACGTGAAAAAAATTAAAATCCATGCTGTAAGTCAATAATATATTCATAAACTTGTTAGGCTGTATAAAATGTGTAACACTTTGCTAGGTTGTTACAGTGAAATATTTTCTCACAAGTAAAAACACTGTGTACATATTTATAGGGCAAACAAAGAAAAATCTGTAAAAAAAAATATATATATATATTTATATATATATATAATCCCAATAGCATAACACTGTTATACAAATAACCCCCTCACAAGTACAATTGCACTCACAAAAGCAGACCAATATAAGGGCATCAAGGGGCCTTCCCCCAATTTCATTGGAGGGAACGAAATGCTCACTCCTGCTGGAAACTGGACTCCTCAATGTTCAGCACAAGAACTTCTTCTAAAAAAAAATCAAATTAAATATAAAATGTATTTTAGCAGTTTAAAATGCAAACATGACAAACAACGTGCACTTTCTTATATTAAGGATGTTTCTTATAGTTATAGTTGATGTGTTTCTTCCACCAGTGTGGACCTCAATTCCACCACTACTAGGGATAAAAACATGGGAGCCAAAAGGCTCCAATAAAATCTGCCTAAACACCATCTGTATGTGCCCAGTCTAACTTTCTTCATGAGTATCATACAGATCAGATCTCTGCCTATCCCACACGCATACTTACACAGGAATGGGTTACATTTACCCATAATACACACTGTCAAGTAGCCCCAAACTGTATATGTAACCACTTTGTTGTGGGGAATATATAAGGACCATGTCTATTAACCCCTTAAGGACACAGCTTCAAAAGCTTGTCTTACCCTTAATGACACAAGCCATTTTTGATTTTTTTGCTGTTTGTGTTCAAACGCAATTTGCATCTCTGTCATTTATTGCAACAATACATTTTATATACCGTTTTTCAGAGGGCAAACAGGGATTTAATTTTATGTCACATATACATAGATACATTCTCATTAATTATTTTTTAAAAAGCCACAAAATAGGGAAAAAAACAAAAAATATTTAAATAGTGTGTGCATAATATGTCCAGCTTAGAAAAAGTAATTCAAAATAAATTAATTTATGTGTCTTGATTTATAGAATACATAATATGTATAGGATTTCAGCTTATTTTGAAAGTTACAGGTCACAAAATACAAGGACTAAAATAAAATTTTAATGTGAAATTTTTTTAGATTTGGTGTGTTTGTCTTGTAGGTTTAGTAGCCACCACAGAAAACAAAATTGCGACACAAAAGTATATTTACATAAAGTAGACATCACAGGCTATTTACCTAAGGTTAGTTTGACACTTTTTACATAATCATTTCATCGCCAAGCTCTGCTAAATATTGGCGTAAAATTGTGTTTTTTTCTCTATTTTGGCATATACACATATAACAAGGTTTTTGTAATGTGCATTTCATAAAGCTAGAGTGTGCTATTCATGCACAGACCCCCATATTGTGTTCATCTACCTCTGCTGAGTTTAACGATACCCCCATTGTATGCCTTTGGCACTTTTCTGTAAAGCTACAATGCCATATAAGAGACAAGGCTATTTCAGTTTCTATAGTTAGAATTTTCGTAGATGGGCCTATGTCTCATTTCAGGGTATTATAGCAGTGTGACTGTTCAAATAACCCCACAAAGGGCTTTCATTTGCTAAAGCAGGAACCCCAGGGTATCTATTATGGTGCATATTGTGCCTTAACTTGTCACTATTTTTTCACCAATTTATGTTAATGTTTGTGGTGATGAGGGAAAAATTGCATTTTTACATATATGTTGCATTATTGCTGAGTGTTTTTTGCATTTGATATGTACCACTGTCATAAAATTGCACAAATTATGCTCAGTTACATCTTCTGGGTAAAACAATATGCCCAATGTATGACCTAGACACTATTTTGTGAAGTTACAGAGCTGTAAAAGAGACGTGACAAGTTCAGGTTTTTAAGTGTGAATTTTCATGGAGGGATTTGATGCGTCCGTGTCCCACTTTGGAGCACTTGAGCAGGCTACATATTACAATTACACCATTAAGGCATGCCATTTCTTAAAGAAGACATCCCAGGGAAATTCAAAAGGCATATTTTGAACCTTAGCATTTTTCCGCTAGCTTGTACCAAGTGTAGTGGTAATAAGCCTTTTTTTTTGCCTTTTTGATACACAAAGTGAGTTTGTGCAGTATATTTTGCAAACCTTATGCGTGCTATGACTGTATAATACTTCATATGTTGCTCAGCTATGTCGGCTGAGTACAGTAATACCCCCGTATGTACCTTTGCCAGGTATGTGTGGACATAGAAGGGACACATCTGAGACCCAGCCATTCCAGTTTTTTTCAAACATTGAATTTTTTACGCTGTGTCCATGTCCCATTTTAAAGTATTCTACCAGGCTATGTAATCCAATTACCCCATAAAGGCATACCATTTCTTAAAGAAGACATCACAGGGAAATTCAAAAGGCATATTTTGAACCTTAGCGTGGTATACTTTTTCCGCTAGCTTGTACCAAGTGTAGTGGTAATAAGCATTTTTTCTGCCTTTTTGACATACAAAGTGAGTTTGTGCAGTATATTTTGCAAACCTTATGTGTGCTACGACTGTATAATACTTCATATGTTGCTCAGCTATGTCGGCTGAGTACAGCAATACCCCAGTATGTACGTTTGCCAGGTATGTGTGGACATGGAAGGGACACATCTGAGACCCAGCCATTCCAGTTTTTTTCTAACTTTGAAGTTTTACGCTGTGTCCATGTTCCATTTTAGAGTATTCTACCAGGCTATGTAATCCAATTACCCCATAAAGGCATACTATTTATTAAAGAATACACCACAGGGTAATTCAAAAGGCATATTGTGAACCTTAGCGTGGGATCATTTTTTCGCTAGTGTAGTGAAGTGTAGTGGAAACGAGCATTTTTGTATGTATTTTTTTACTTTGTAAAACTTTTTTACTTTGTAAAATTAATTTTTAAACTTTTTTAACTTATTAAATGTTTTAAACTTTCTTAACTTTTTTTACACTTTTAAATTTTTTTAGAAACTTTTCTATTACCGTTAACCCCTAACTAGCAGCACTAACAGTAAATTCCCAACTTTCCTATAACTCCCACCTACCCCAGCTTGCAAAAAATATAATTATAAAATATTTAAATTAATTAAATAAATTGAGCTCCGGAGGGGTAAAAAAATAAATAAAAGTTAATCCTCAGGGGTTAAAACAAAATTAGATCACAGTATAGTACTGTGATCTGTATTTTGATCACTGTAGGCAGTGATCAACTGAGAGGGAAGGGGTTCATTTTTATATGGACTGGGTAAAGGAGGGTGGTAAAAAATTTTTTTACTTAAACATTACTAAAACATTTAAAAAAAAAACTTTTTTTAACGATTTAAAGCTTACTTTAAAACTTTTTTAAATTTAACCCCTAGTTAGCCTAACATAGAAACATAGAAACATAGTATGTGACGGCAGATAAGAACCATTTGGCCCATCTAGTCTTCCCAATAAATTATTTCCCCCCAATTCCCCACTGACTTCCACAAACCCCAGTTAGCAAAATATATAATTTTTAAATATTTAAATTAATTAATAAAATGAATTTAACCCCTGAGGGTTAAAAAAAAAAAAAATTAACCCTCAGGGGTAAAAAAAAAAATCAGATGACAGTAAAATGTAATCCCTGCCAATTGATCACTGTAGTCAGTGGATTTAACTTTAAATAAATTGAGCTCCGGAGGGGTAAAAAAAATAAATAAAAGTTAATCCTCAGGGGTTAAAACAAAATTAGATCACAGTATAATACTGTGATCTGTATTTTGATCACTGTAGGCAGTGATCAACTGACAGGGAAGGGGTTCATTTTTATATGGACTGGGTAAAGGGGGGTGGTAATTTTTTTTTTTTACTTAAACATTACTAAAACATTTTTTTTAAAAACTTTTTTTAACGATTTAAAGCTTACTTTAAAACTTTTTTAAATTTAACCCCTAGTTAGCCTAACATAGAAACATAGAAACATAGTATGTGATGGCAGATAAGAACCATTCGGCCCATCTAGTCTGACCAATAAATTATTTCCCCCCAATTCCCCACTAACTTCCACAAACCCCAGTTAGCTAAATATATAATTTTTAAATATTTAAATTAATTAATAAAATGAATTTAACCCCTGAGGGTTAAAAAAATAAAAATTAAGCCGCAGGGGTAAAAAAAAAAATCAGATGACAGTAAAATGTAATCCGTGCCAATTGATCACTGTAGTCAGTGGATTTGACTTTATTTTTTTATTTTTTATAGGGAGAAGAGGATCAACACTGATCCATCTCACTGCACTTCACAGTGAACCAGGAAGTGCAGGGAGGCGGATCGTTAGTGATGTCGCGAACCCGAAATTTTCGGTTCGCGAACGGCGAACGCGAACTTCCGCAAATGTTCGCGAACCGGCGAACCGCCCGAAACGCCATTGACTTCAATGGGGAGGCGAATTTTAAAACACACAGGGACTCTTTCTGGCCACAATAGGGATGGAAAAGTTGTTTCAAGGGGACTAACACCTGGACTGTGGCATGCCGGAGGGGGATCCATGGCAAAACTCCCATGGAAAATTACACAGTTGATACAGAGTCTGGTTTTAATCCATAAAGGGCAGAAATCACCTAACATTCCTAAATCACAATCAATATGGATTGACACCTGACATATGACATATTGACACCTTGACATATGGATTGACACCTGTCCTCAGAGCCCCTGATGCACACGGACACAGAGCAGAATAGAGACTGGTCCCCCTACATAGGGTCACTTGGCAGATATGGATTGACACCTGTCCTAAGGATCCCTGATACACACTGACACAGAGCAGAATAGGGACTGTTCCCCCTACATCGGGTCACTTGGCAGATATGGATTGACACCTTGTTACAAACTGCTATTTGTAACGGGCCCTTTAAATGGCAAATTGCCCTGCTTCCCTGGGTTGTGGAGAAGCCTATTTGCCAGCCTCCTCCCGCATGACTATGGCCCCTGGGAGATTGTGAAAATGTATGCACTTTTATTTGGTTTGTATGGCCCTTTAAGACTGTCGGTGGGCATATTGGGGCTTATGGACTCTTTGTGTGACTGGTGCTGGCCCTTTAAACACCTTTTTTGGGACATCAGGAAGATTGGGACACTGCCCCTTTAAGGCCGTGTCCCCAGACTTGTTGGGGACACGGCCCCTTTAAGACGGTGTCCCCTGTGTCCCCAGACCTGGTGCAAACCCTTTGTGCCTGCCTTGCTATTTCCCACTTGGTTCAGTAAATGGGAAATTATTTCAGCTGCAGAGACTAAGTCCCATTCGGCGATGGGACTTAGTCTTTTTTTCAGCCGTTTTTTTCAGCCTTATTTCAGCTGCAGAGACTAAGTCCCATTCGCGATGGGACTTAGTCGTTTTTTCAACCTGAAATAGACCGACCTCACAGCCCAAATCTATGGAACTGTTTTGGGCAGGAAAATGTGCTTGCGGTCGGTCATAAAGGGACCTCCAGCTAACTTTTTAACCCTGGATGGATTTGGCTGATTTTTGGTTATGTTTATGTTTTAAGTGTGCTGATTCCAAATATGTAATTATGAAGATGGGATGTGTAGTTTTAAAGTTACAGTGTATGGCTAAAAACTGTATTTTTACTGCCTGCGTTTAATTATGTTAATCTCTTCCCAAACGTCATTTCGTTCAAAGTGGAGAAAATGTTAAAAAAATATATTTTTGTTCGGAGTGTGAGAAATGCTTTTCAGCCGCTTCTAATCTTAAGCATCATTTGAGGAGCCATACAGGAGAGAAACCTTATTTGTGGTGTGTTTAGTATTGTTCTGATCAGTTTAATACCTTCCGCGTCTCCTATCAGTGGACGTGTATATGGCAGCCATTTTAGGAACCGTGCACCTGGAGTTGCGAGCAAGGTCACCTCGTTCAACAGACAACATTTGTCCCATGGAAAACTATCCTGAACATTCTGTACAATTTGTATGGGGTGTGGCGAGTGATTTCTATAACAGGGAGATGGAAGAAGATGCTTGAAAATTGGGGTCCTCTTAATTTGGAAATTTGGGGGCACTTTTCTTGGCGATTAAAGCTAATGTGCCGCAGAT
>OW240914.1:56878775-56944594 GCA_933207985.1 Pelobates cultripes | reverse complement strand
ATGATTGCTATTTGTTTTCTTTAAACTACTGAAATTATCACGGTTTCTTTTTACAAAACCCAGCAAGTACATTATTAGTCAATTGTCAAGGCGCGCATAATCTCCCACAGGTGTATTTACTTATCCCATTGATTAATACAGCATCAGATCTTGTGCGGAAATTTGGGTTGAGTGGGTTAACCCACGTTTGATTATTTATTTGCCTCTCGCTGGTGTTTCCTTTAATATATTCCTTTGAAAATAAAATGTATACTTTATCTGCAAATAGCAGTATGGTAACAATCATCACAATATGATCTCTATTAATCTTTTCTTACATGAAAGGGACACTGTAGGCACCCAAACCACTACACAGCCACTACACAACCTATGCAATGCTTAGTGAATATTCCCCTAGAGCTACAATATATATACACAGAGCTATATACAGTGGCGTACACATGACCCATGGGGCCCCGGTGCGAAAATTGATCCGTGCCCCCCCCCCCGCGCGCGGGCCAGGCCGCAACACATGGCGGTGGGCACCTGGTCGCAGGGGTTACAGGGCTGCGTCCCCTGCGACCGCGGTATGTACACCAGTGCATGCAGATGCACACACACTTAAAGGACCACTACAGACACCCAGATCACATCAGCTCAATGAAGTTGTCTGGGTGTCAGGTCCTTCTAGTTTTAACCCTGCAGCTGAAAACATAGCAGTTTCAGAGAAACTGCTATGTTTCACTGAGGGTTAATCCAGCCTCTAGTGGCTGTCTCACTGACAGCCGCTAGAGGAGCACACTGAATGTCCATAGGAAAGCATTGAGTAATGCTTTCCTATGGGCGGTTTGAATGCGTGCGCGGTCGCATTCGGAGCTGAGAGGCTGAGGGATCTCCAGCGCCAAGGGAGTCTGGCGCTGGAGAAAGGTAAGTGCTGAAGACACACACACTCTCACTTACAGAAGCATACACACTAGCTAACAGACACACACATTTACTGACAGAGACACACTCAGCGACAGACATACATACACACTCACTTAAAAAACATACACTCTCATTGACAAACACAAACTCACTAACAGACTCATTAACACACACACACACACTCAGTAAGACACACACAGTAACACACTCACTGACACTCACACTAACACTCACTCTAACACTCACTCACACACACTCTAACACTCACACATGGTTTAAAAAAAAAAAAATGAATCCCCCCAGCCTCCTTACCTTTTGGAGTGCTGGGGCCTGGGGGGATTCCCTGGGGTCCAGTGGTGCTGCTGGGCTGGCTGGTCGGGCAGGCGGGCGCGCGAGGGAGCACTCTGCTCTGAGTGCTTCCTCTTCAGCTCCCTCGCGCGCCGCGCAGGGATGCCGGCGCCGGAAGATGACGTCATCTTCCGGCTCCAGTATCAGTGCGGTGTGCGAGGGAGCTGAAGAGGAAGCACTGAGTGCTCCCTCGCGCACCCGCCTGCCGGGTGTCAGCAGGGCCAGCCTCAGGGGCCCTGGGGGGGTCGGCTCCTGGGCCCCCCAGGGGAAGAGGCTGGCCCAGTGGGTACATACCGGGTCGCAGGGGCGGCCGGGCCCCCTGGTGGGCCGGGCCCGGTCGCAGCCGCGACCCCTGCGACCCTGGTATGTACGCCACTGGCTATATATATATTTTAGTCAGTCTCATGTCCTGCTTTCTGCTTCTATATTTCTTATTACATAGCTAAAGTAATACTGTATACATAGCTTAAGACCAAATGGTCAGTATGCCTGATTATAATACAAGATAGTGGTAGATACAGGATATCACTGGTATGATATTTTTACAGGATGGTCTTCCTCCGCTAAAGGAGTCTTAAATATCATACTGCACTCACTAATTGTTGTGATATGTCCTTTCTTTCTCCTTACCTGTTTTAACCTATGGGTGTATTGCAAAATGAGACATGGATTTAATAACATATTATCCTGTAACCCACAGATATCTGGACAAGGTTTCCTTGATGGCTCCTTTGGTGTGAGATGTCAAGGGAACCGAGGTAAAGATCTAATTAAAGTCCCACAGGTATAACTAGTATACCTGGACATACCTTGCCTAGAACTCTCACATTGGGCTCCAGAAGAGGGGCATTGTCATAGATAAAAGTAAATAAAGGGTTAAAACGTTTCTGCAGCTGCTCCTTCTTTCTCATGAAATGTTAATTTTGCTTTAAGCTTGTAGATAAGACTCTCACGTAAGCAATTGTCCATTGTTTCCATGTACACATGCGCAGTAGCCTATATAGACAATACTCTGGTATTTTGGCACATTGATTCCATGTACACATGCACAGTAGCCTATATAGACAATACTCTGGTATTTTGGCATCTTGTCTACTGGACTAATACAGCTAATCCAATCTACACTACTATATATATATATATATATATATATATATATATATATATATATTTGTGTGTGAGGGGGGTGCTGTGTGTTAGGGATCGACAGATTATCGGTCTGGACGATATTATCTGCCGATATTCTGTATTTTCAGCGATATCGATATAGGCCAATAAAGATACCGATATTGCCGCTCGGGTCCCAGCATACTCTTACTTACCGTCCCAGCAGCTCCCTTCAGCTCCTCTGTCTAACTCTCGCGAGTCCTGCAGCCGTCAGAGCATTGCCATGGGTTACCATGGCAAAGCTCCACGTGGCACGCAACCTGCGAGAGTTAGACAGGGGAGCTAAAGGGAGCTGCTGGGACGGTAAATAAGAGTGTGCTGGGACCCCCAGGACTGTCGCAGGACCCCCAGGGGAATGCCATATCCTCCCTCCCTGGCCAGGTATGAAGCAGAGAGAAGGGGTCTAAAACTTTGTAAAAAAATTAAATATTTAAAAAAAAATTATTTTTTTTTGAAAATCTTTTATTTTGTAGAAAGAGTAAGTAGTACAGAGTGAACATAACGTTATCCTCGTGGACACGCAGGTCCGATATGAAAATACACGTAGTCAACAGCTTACATGCAACATAAGTAGCACCCGGGTAGATTTGTGTGTGTACATTGTATCAAGTATCGCAGTGATCTGTGTTGCAACTGTCAGATGGTTGTTCTAAGCTTGTACCAGCATTATTCATTAGCAAGGACTATAGCATCCATCAATAGGGCCACTCTCAGTAGGGTGTAGCCTGTTATACCGTCTGAGCGCATGTAATCGCGTGGGAGTTACCACAGCGTGGCTGACGTAGTTGAGTCAGGAGTGTCCCTTATTTCTGTTGCTCTCTCGGTCCCTGTCCCAGGGTGTGTTTTACTACCGTATATCGCGGTGCTGTATTCGTGAACCGGTGCTTAGCTAATGTTAGGAGGTGCAGTCTTCACAAGGTCTCGGTGGTTAGTCATGCGTCCTGATTTTGGGTGATGGAAGCGTATATTTAAAAAAAATTAATTGAATTAATCAAGCACGAAAGGGTGCAGCACGCTTAATAATTGGAATTGGAATCACAACATCTAAAATTGAACTACTATAACTAAAGGAAAGCGGAATTTTTTTTGTTAAATTGGGAAAAACAAATAAATAAAGAAAAAAAAAATAATAAATAAAGAAAAGAAAAAAAAAGAAAAAAAGAAAATATATAATGACAACAAGGAAAACAGCGGATCAGAAACAAGACTTGAAGTCTCTTTCAAAAAAAGACCGGGAAAAAAAAGATAAACAGGAAAAGAGACTTTCAAATTTTTTTAATGCTCCAGTAGACAAAAGCATTTTGGAATCCTCTTTGATTTCTACGCCAAATAAAATGCCTTTAAGTAAGCACACAGGAGATCTAAAGGAGGTAGAACCACAAGAATCTTCAGAGGAACTAATGATCACTCAAGCATATTTAAAACAATGTTTAGATCAACAATTGGATCAAATCAAGTTGGAAATGCAAGGGAACTTTGTAAAGTTAAAGGAGGAAATAATATCTGTTGGACAAAAAGTTAAAATAAATGAACAGAAAATAGAAAATCTGGAATTCCTCCTACAGAAGCAAAAAGAATCTATAGAAAAACAACAAACGAAGATTAATGAATTGGAGGAGAGATTAACTAATATAGAAGATAGAGGAAGAAAAAACAATTTAAGAATAAGAAACATACCAGAATCTATTTCGCAGGGCAATTTGGCAAATTTTCTTGCGGAATTTTTTGAAGCTCTCAAAATCAATATCGATGATAAGAGGGACTTTCTTGAAAGATCTCATCGGTTAAATAAACCAGGAACACTTCCAGACAATTTTCCAAGAGATATAATTATCGCCTGTCATTCTTATTCATTTAGAGAAAAGATTTTGAAAGCAGCAAGACAAATGGAAAGAGATCAAGGCAAATTTAAAGATATAAAAGTTTTCCCAGATTTGTCCTTTCATACTAGGCAAGCGAGAAAACAATTTATTCCAGCTACCCTGCGTCTGAGGGCAAAAGATCTAAAATATCGATGGGGATTTCCAACTAAACTTATAGTTACTAAGGATGGGACTATACACATATTTGACTCACTTGACAAGGTCACAAAGTGGTTGGAAAATTTGGTTTAATTATGGTAATAACTTGAATAAGTAAGATTCAGCTCTCTGATTGATCTAGATTTTACCCCTACTAGACCTTATTGGGAAAGGTTTAATAGTTTTGTTAAAGGAATATGTATTATTTCATGGTTTTATGATTAAGCACTGATGAAATTAATATGTGGGATGGTGTAGTAAGTTTATTATAAGGGAAAATATTTAGAGTAGTATAAGTTATAGAATAAACGATAGGAGGAATGAAAAAATTGATAAATTTAAATAGGTAAGATATGTGGATTATCCTCACGATGAAACACTAAATGAGTAAACACTAAGTAAAATAATAGATATAAGTGGCACTTATAAAAATGGATTAAATGAAAGTAGGTAGAATTATATTATAGAGATTAAAGTATTGGAATAGTTGTGATGATCACTGGAGTCACTTTAGGATATTTTTAAAATTATTGAAACACGGTAATTTAGTTGAGACTATAGAAAGATAAAATATTTGCACTTGGGAAATAGTTATTTATACTTGGAAAATAAAAATGGAAATGTCTGATAGTAAGGAAGTAATATTCTCACAAATAGTCTTAAGAGAGAAGTATGGGAAAAGTAGGTAGGGATTCGTAAACAACTGGAAGAGGAGAGAACTGGATAGATTCTTTAACATAAACAGAAGAGTCTAAAATGAGGATCTAGAGAAGCTTTGTAATAAACGCTTGGAGGGGGGAGGTAATGTGTTATGGGAGCAGGCGAAGATAATAGGTAAAACTAAGGGACGATCCTAGCTCAGCTTTTAATTTTTCCTCATTTAGTAATTTTCTATATGAGGACTAGACTCCATTTAGGGAATTTTTCCCTTTTGGATCTAAACCCAGAGGTTAATACTCAGGGTTTGTTGAATGACTGCCTCTTGTATATGAGAGGATGGGGTATGTTTGGTATGAAAGTGGTAATTGTGAAGGGGGCTCATCCTCAGAATAGAAAGAAGTTCAGAAAAAAGATTAAAAAAGAGAAATGGTTAAAGTTATATCGTTAAATGTTCAGGGTTTAAATTCCCCTAGTAAACGAGCAATTTTGTTCGATTATATTAAGAAAGAAAAAGCTCATATCGTCTTTTTACAGGAGACACACTGGAAAAGAGATGATAAGTTTAGATTCATTCCACAAAGTTTCTCAACAGTAATATCCGCCACATTAGAGAATCAGAGGAAAAGAGGAGTAGTCATTATGATAAGTGAGGACTTAGATGCTAAAATCATATATCAAGAATCAGATGAAGAAGCTAGATTTATTATAGTGATAATTAAAATCCAATCAGAAATTTATACGTTAGTAAATGTGTATGCGCCTAATAATCCCTCTAATAAATATTTCTATAACCTTTTTGATAAAGTAGATAAAATAAAACAGGGTAAATTACTTTTGGCGGGTGACTTCAATCGGCTCCCAGATGTAAATATGGATAGGAAAACCTTAAATCCTGAGGGGTCAATTAAAGGGGTAACCGCAAAAGCTGTACAATTTCAAAGGATAATTAAGAAATATGGATTCATGGATATATGGCGAGTGCTTCATCCACTGGAGAGGGATTTTACATGCTTCTCCAGAGCATATTTCTCATACTCAAGAATTGATTTATTTTTGGGTAGTGTTGGATTTATTAATAGTACTAAAAAAGTTCTTATAGATGAGGTAACTTGGTCCGATCATAATGCCATAATCTTGGAGTTGGACATAGTGGATAATAGTGCAAGACGTACCCATTGGAGATTAAATGATAATATTCTTTCCAGTAAGGAAAATAGAGAATATATAGAGGAGATGACAGCTTTTTTCAGGAAAATGAGGGGGGAGAAGTATCACTGCCGATGGTCTGGAACGCATATAAATGCGTCATAAGAGGCTATTTAATTAAGTTAGGTACAATCGATAAAAAAAAAAAGGGGAGACCCCTGAAGGATTTATATGTAGATTACTATAACTTATCGAATGAAAATAAAATTTTACCAACTCAGGAGAAAAGTATAAATATGCTATTATTGCAGAATCAAATAAATGAATTATTAATTGAGGAAAAAAAGAGAAATCTCCAACTCCTAAAGATTAATTGGTATTATAAGAGTAACAGGGCGGATAGGCTGCTTACAAATAAATTGAAAAACAAAAAACAAATGAGGAGGATACATAAAATTGAGGAAGGAAAAGAAACGTTATTAAGTCCGAAAAAAATTGGGTCAGCTTTTAATGACTATTATAGTCGATTATATAACTTAGAATCAGTGGGACAACAACCCCCATCTTCAGAGTATTTTAAAAACAAAAAAATGCCAAAAATAACTAGGGAACAACTCAACGAGATAAATAAACCAATAACCCCAGATGAAGTTATAGTAGCTATAAACAAGTTACAGATAAATAAAGCCCCTGGTCCAGATGGTTATTCAAATAAATTTTATAAAATATTTAAAGATACCCTTTCGACTCGTCTCGCTAGGATATTTAATATAATAGTGGAAAATTGTGTGTTTCCTAGGGAGATGCTTCAAGCGAATAACGTTCCTATTTTGAAGCCGGATAAGGATCCAGCAAAATTGGTGAATTATCGTCCAATATCGCTTTTAAATGGGGATGTAAAGATTTACGCCTCAATTATTGCAGATAGATTAAAAACATGTATTCCGACTTTAATACATCAGGATCAAGCTGGATTTGTATACGGCAGAGTAGCATCAGACGGATTAAGAAGAATAATTGATGTACATGACGCTGCGAATAGGAAAAGAGCTCCCCTTCTGACCCTGTCATTAGATGCTGAGAAAGCATTTGATAGGGTCAGATGGGACTTTCTGGGAAACACATTGAAATCATATGGCATAGTAGGAACAGTCTATGATGCCATTATGGCACTATACACAGTTCCTTCGGCAAGGACCATTGGCCCTGGGATAGAGGCAGATTGGTTTACTATTAAAAACGGAACCAGGCAAGGATGTCCTCTTTCCCCGTTACTTTATGTTCTGACCATTGAGCCTCTTGCAGAAGATATAAGACAAAACGGAAAGATTGAGGGGTTTTGGCTTAATAATCTAGAACATAAGATTAATCTATATGCGGATGATGTCATGCTTATGATGCAGAATCCTAGATCATCATTGCGGGAATTGATAAGAATACTAGATCATTATAGTGTATTCTCAAATTATAAATTAAATATTAACAAGACCACAATAATGACAACTAATTTATCCAGGAAAGATAAGGATTTTATTAAAATATCCTATGATTTTGTCTGGGTTAAGGAATATATCTCATTCCTTGGCATAAAAATAACAAGAGATATGAATAGAGTTATTGAAGTTAATTTTCTTCCTCTTATAAAAAATACTAATAAATTATTAAAAGAATGGGCAGGCAAGGAGATTTCTTGGATAGGCCGCATAAATACTATTCGATCATATATTTTGCCTAAATGGAACTATCTTTTTAGAATGATACCTATACAAGTTCCCAATCCATGGTTAAAAATGATACAATCAGCCTTTTCTAAATTTATTTGGAAAGGTAAAAAACCAAGAATAAGTTTACAGTTAATATCTAAGAAAAGAAAAGAGGGAGGTCTTGCTGCCCCAAATATAATTGAATATCATGACGCATGTATGTTGGCCCATACTGTTAACACATTAAGTATAGATCAAAAAGATCAATCTTGGCATCATATAGAGCAATCACTAGTAGAGACAAGCAGCCTATCCTCCCTGTTTTGGACAACAAGGAGGAATTTAGAAAAAAATAATTTGGTTCATCCAGAAAATTCGACAATTATAGATAGTATATGGAGATTCTGGTATAGATTTAAGAAAAATTATAAAATAGAATATAGATTATTCCCTTTTCTACCCATGGAGGTGATTAATAATAATATTGATGATATTAGTATTAGAGGTTGGATACAAAAAGGTATTACGCACATTCAACAAATTATAGACGTAAAGGATCTTAAGTCATTTAGCCAGCTACAGGTAGAATTTGGGATTGAAAGTAAGGAGGTTTTTACATATTTGAGAGTTAAGTTTTATTTGACGAAATTCTTGGATATTCAGCTTAATAAAAATATAAGTAACATTAAGAAGATTATGGAAACATATAGAACTAAAGGTCATATTTCTAGATGTTATGAATTCTTAAAGCTATCCCAGAAGGCTCCTCTTTGGAAATCTAAGAGTAAGTGGGAAAAAGATTTACAAATAGTAATCTCTGAACAAGATATGATAAATGCGATAGAGAAAGTTAATAAATCGGTACACTGCTTGAACATAGTAGAGAATTTTTATAAACTCCTAAATAGATGGTATATGGTCCCAGAAAAATTGGCTAAAATGTATCTAGATCAGAGTTCTTTTTGTTGGCGATGTGAAGATGCGAAAGGAGATTATCTCCATATTTGGTGGCATTGTACAGTTTTAAGTAAAATATGGAAGGAGGTATATAAGCAGATTTATAACTCATGTCAGCTAAATATACCTTTTACACCACAAAGTTTTTTGTTACATCTGGGATGGCCTTCTATGTCCCCTGAGAAACAAATGTTGATAATTCATATTTTAATGGCAGTAAAGTTAGCGGTGGCTAGAAACTGGAAAAGTAAAAAAGAAATACAGTGGAGTGAAATCAAAATACAGGTAATATATCAATGTAAGATGGAAAAGGGATTAATTTTAGATAACTCTGTAGGTTTGAAGAAATACAGTAAATGGGAAATAATGGTTGATAACTTTATTACTAACTATTAGAACTTATAATTCTTAGGATACGAGCCGCCTCGAATGCGAGACTGACTCTCGAGGAACTTTAGTAACAATGTACCTTATGGGAAGGACGGGAAAAGTGGATAAGTGTAGGATTGGTTCCCCGGGATTGTATGTATGTGTGAATGTAAAGTAAAAAAAAAATAAATAAATAAATAAATAAAATGAATTTAACCCCTGAGGGTTAAAAAAAAAAAAAATTAACCCTCAGGGGTAAAAAAAAAAAATCAGATGACAGTAAAATGTAATCCCTGCCAATTGATCACTGTAGTCAGTGGATTTAACTTTAAATAAATTGAGCTCCGGAGGGGTAAAAAAATAAAATAAAAGTTAATCCTCAGGGGTTAAAACAAAATTAGATCACAGTATAATACTGTGATCTGTATTTTGATCACTGTAGGCAGTGATCAACTGACAGGGAAGGGGTTCATTTTTATATGGACTGGGTAAAGGGGGGTGGTAATTTTTTTTTTTTACTTAAACATTACTAAAACATTTTTTTTAAAAACTTTTTTTAACGATTTAAAGCTTACTTTAAAACTTTTTTAAATTTAACCCCTAGTTAGCCTAACATAGAAACATAGAAACATAGTATGTGATGGCAGATAAGAACCATTCAGCCCATCTAGTCTGACCAATAAATTATTTCCCCCCAATTCCCCACTAACTTCCACAAACCCCAGTTAGCTAAATATATAATTTTTAAATATTTAAATTAATTAATAAAATGAATTTAACCCCTGAGGGTTAAAAAAATAAAAATTAACCCGCAGGGGTAAAAAAAAAAATCAGATGACAGTAAAATGTAATCCGTGCCAATTGATCACTGTAGTCAGTGGATTTGACTTTATTTTTTTATTTTTTATAGGGAGAAGAGGATCAACACTGATCCATCTCACTGCACTTCACAGTGAACCAGGAAGTGCAGGGAGGCGGATCGTGAGTCCCTGCAGCACATGTGCTCGCTCTGACAGCCTGTCAGAGTGATCACTGCTGAAAGGACAGCACGAGCCGGTGCTCCCCGTCTGCTTCGGATATCGCAATCGCCTTAGAAAATGACGGAAATTTTCCGTCAACGGTCCTTAACTGAAGGACAAGGTTGATGGAAAATTTCCGTCTCCGGTCGGGAAGGGGTTAAAGGAGTGGAATGATATGTGGAAAGGGAAAATAATTTAGTTACATCTATATAGGAAACTGAAAAGTCCTGGTGTCTGTGACTATAACCTTGTATGTGATTGTTTGTTTAGATATTAATCAATTGTTACCGTTTTCCTTACAGCATTGTTTTATATACTAAATGGGAGTGTACCATCGCATCAACGACTCTACAGTTACGGAATTTATTCTAATGGGTTTATCTTCAAGGCGTGATCTACAGATTGGTTTATTCCCAATATTTTTAATAATTTATCTATTTACCATTTTAGGAAATACAGGAATAATTTTCCTTGTGTGTAATAATAGCAGATTACGCACGCCCATGTACTTCTTTATCTGTAGTCTATCATTTTTGGATCTCTGCTATTCTTCAGATATCACTCCAAAAATGATTGTCGATCTCCTTTATGAGAAGAAGACTATCTCCTATGCTGGATGTGCAGCTCAACTCTTCTTCTTCTGTGCTTTTGGCACAACTGAATGTTGGCTTTTTGCTGTAATGGCCTACGATCGCTATGTTGCAATATGCAACCCATTAAACTACAACACTGTCATGCGATCCAATGCATGTATAGTACTAGTGTCTGGAGCTTACACTATTGGCTTTGTGCATGCTTTGATTGAGATATGTTTTACATTTCATCTCTACTTTTGTGCATCTAATATTCTCTTTCATTTTGTTTGCGACTTTCCTCCTCTGCTAAGTATCTCTTGCACAGATACATCTATTAATGAACTTATTCTATATATTTTTGCATCTTCTGTAACAATGTTTTCTCTTTTCATTATCCTCATGTCATATTTTGCCATCTTTTTGGCTATTTTAGAGATAAACCATATAAAGGGAAGAAAAAAAGCTTTTTCAACGTGTTCTTCTCACATCATCGCTGCCTCAGTTTTTTATTGCACTGCCCTTTTTGTTTATCTAACACCCAAATCAAAAGCTTCAGGGCCGAGTGAAGTGATAGCAACAGTGATTTACACTGCAGTAATACCCATGGTCAATCCAATAATTTACAGTTTTAGAAATAAAGATATTAAAGTATCAATAAAAACAACTTTCCAAAATATAAAAGTTGTTTTTTCAAACCGTTAAATATAAAAATATATACATATATATATCTTTATTCCTACTGTTTTTGTATTTTGTAATGCTTTGATATTGTTGCCATGATGTGTACTCTGAAAATAATTTTGTAATCTTATTGTTTTTAACTGTCATTTTTGGAAAAATATTTATTGTCAAGAATAAAAAAAATTAAAAAAAATAACTGAACAAGCTATTTTATGTCTAATGCATTTTGTACGTAGACAGGGACATAATCATACACAAACATTATTTGTAGGCATAAGTGCATTATTTAGCTGTAGTGCTGCTAGACCTATACAATGATCCAGGTTTCTACATTGATTGTTTAATGATCACTTAATTGCTTGATTGTATGTTTGTTGCCCTTTCACAATTTTTTGTCCATAATTGTCTGTACTGTTGAGCATGGAGCAGCTAGGTAAAGCCTCAATTTTGGGTTGAAATATTGCAGTGTTTCTTTTGTTCTAATAATCTTTACCTGAGGGGTGAAGGGTGTGCAAACAATCTGCTTATGTGAGTGCAGTACTTTGTGAAACAACTGGTGCTTGTGTATCATGAAATCCTTACACTTGGACGTCCTGTCCCATGCCAAGTACATGACAATATTCCAATCCCCTCCTACCACCAGGACTCCACACCAAAGGCTGCCAGTTTTCCCAGAACCTGTTTAATTTATGGTACCTGATTTCTATTTTGCACACATATTTTATATAAAAGGAATAATTAGCTTATTTCTTTTTTATTTTTTTATTTTTTATAATTCTTTATTTTTGTGTGCACATGTTTTACATAGCATCTTTCAATGCCCCGACAGCACTGATCAGGTAGTTAATTAGAGATTTACATGTTACAAGGCATTTGAGTATTCTGCACATTTTTTGTTTGTTAAGCATGGTAGATTACAAGCTAAGTGAAGCTAGAGTTAGTTAACAGTAGGTATACTCAGCAGATGGCATTCAGAGAGATATTGCCACTGAGGTCTGACAGATAAGCCTAAACTGAGTGTGAGAAAGATAAGATAAAATAAAGATAACACATGAAAGTCCTATTTAGCATTGATCTGATAAGCAAAGTTTAGCGCTGCTGAAAATCTGGACCTACACCGAAGATAGACAGTGTTATTTATGAGAGGAGTGATAGCAGGTCATAGAAGCTAAAGGCAGGAGGCTTATGCTGCATAGATAGTATCATTTATGCTAAACAGTCAGGATCGATTGCCCACCGAGTTACCGCTCCATACCATTACACTGCTTGTAAGTGATAGTCCCCTCACCCCTGCACTTCTCTATGCAAAATGTATACTGTATGTCTGGCTGACCGTGTAGCTGACCAAGAGAGAGCAGGAGGAGGACATTCCTTAGTTGGAGTGATGAATGCTTGCTTGTGTAGATATGTGTCGGCAGAGACAGGTGGGGTGTCGCTGTTGATTCTATGTGAAATCGTTCATGAGTCAGACCGAGCATTAGGCTGTAGTCAGAAATGCCAAGTGCTAAGCTCCACTGAGTTCTCACCGGAGGGATCATGCTGTCTTCTGCATGGTGTTACTGAGCTGCTTATGCAGTAGGCTTGCTATGTCTAGTGGCTCACCCTTCTCCAGCCCGATGTTGCTGTGAACGGAGGCTTGATGAGCGGGCTGGTCTGGTATACTCTACTCCGCCAGCCCCGGGCTCTGCTTCAGCGACCGCTAGTGCCTTCGGTTCCGGTTCCAATTCTGGCCGGTAACGGGATGTCTGGCTGATGGTGCGTGCTTGGGCTTGGGGCTGCGGTTCGAGGAGTGTCCTCAGAGGGCTCCAGGCCCAGGAAGGCTCCTGGGTATGCGAGTCAGGTAGGCTGGGAGTTTGCCGTGGTGTGTGGCAATGCTCTGCTGCTGTGTGCCCTTGTAGTGAGGCGACAGGACTCGGGTTCTCTTGTTGCTCGTCGGTGGTGTGTGCACTTGCGCCTGGTGTGGACCTTTGGGTCACCATGTTGCAGTCCATCAAAGGTAGTCCGGCATCAAGCCTCATGCGGGGTGCGCCCTTGCTCTTGCGTTTGCTGTAAGCGTTGTGAGTGCTGGGTTGTTGTTGCAGGCCCTCACATTGCCTTCGGCACGCATGGCTTCGGCCATCTTTGGTGAGATGCTTAGGCCGCTCTTCTTGGTAGCAACGCTGCTGGGTCTTGGTGGTTCTGTGGTTGCTGTGTCCACTGGGCAGGGACCGGGATATCCCCCCCGGTCCAGAGGGGGGGGGTAAGCGAGACACCGGTCGGAGACCCGGGAGAGCGGCCGTCCCTACCCGGCTCAAGCTCCAGAGCGCTTCGGGCCTTGTCGGGTTACTATGGAGTGCCAGGCATGGTCTTAAGAGGTATCCCCGTAAACCCCAGCTGCTGGAGGTTGCTGTGGACACCAGTATGGGTCAGTGGTTGCATTTGGCACCTAGTTGGCACCGATGTTACGGCCCAGAAGCAGGAGCTCAGACGGAACACGTCTGATCCTGTCGGCGGTCAGGCCCCGCCCCCATTAGCTTATTTCTAAAAGACAATTAAAGGGTCCTGGGTATTAATAATAGGGCATTTTCAGAGAACATGTGGAACATTCTCTGAAGTCACACAGAAATAAGTAAGGACATGTAAAAAGATATTTTCTGTTGCTGTGGGGATCTCTGAGGGTATCTGTGACCGGCTTAAGTGCCTTCCTGAGAGACCAGAGATCCTCAGGTTGTTTCTTTGTCTACGATTATTGATGTCTTCTAATATCCTCTTCAGGCTTGAGAGCAGTGGCGTACACATGACCCATGGGGCCCCGGTGCAAAAATTGATCCGTGGGCCCCCACCCCCCCGCGCTTACTCGGCGCGGGTCGGGGTCGCAACACATGGTGGCGGGCACCTGGTCGCAGGGGTTGCAGGGCTGCGACCCCGCGACCGCGGTATGCACACACACTTAAAGGACCACTACAGACACCCAGATCACATCAGCTCAATGAAGTGGTCTGGGTGCCAGGTCCCTCTAGTTTTAACCCTGCTGCTGAAAACATAGCCGTTTCAGAGAGAGAGTTTCACTGAGGGTTAATCCAGCCTCTGGTGGCTGTCTCATTGACAGCTGCTAGAGGAGCTTCCGCGATTCTCACTGTGAAAATCACAGTGAGAAGACACTGAACGTCCATAGGAAAGCATTGAGTAATGCTTTCCTATGGGCGGTTTAAATGCGCGCGCGCCTCTTGCCGCGCATGTGCATTCGGAGCTGAGAGGCGGACACTGGGGAGTCCGACGCTGGAGAAAGGTAAATGCTGAAGACACACACACACACTCTCACGAACAGACGCATACACACTAGCTAACAGACACACACATTTACTGACAGAGACACACTCAGCGACAGATATACATACACACTCACTTACAAAACATACACTTTCACTGACAAACACACACTCACTAACAGACATCAAACACACTCAGTAACAGACACACACAGTAACACACTCACTAACAGACACACACCCAATAACAGACACATTCACTGACACACACACTAACACACGCACTAACACAAACAAACACTGACACACACACACATACACTAACACACACACACACACTAACACACACATACACTAACACACACACACATACACTAACACACACTCTAACACATGTACACTAACACACATACACTAACACATACACTAACACACACACACATACACTAACACACATACACTAACACACACACACTAACACACACACACTAACACACACACACTAACACACACACACTAACACACACACACTAACACACACACACACACACACTAACATACACACACACTAACACACACACATTTTTTTTTTCAAATTTAATCCCCCCAGCCTCCTTACCTTTTGGGTTGCTGGGGGGATTCCCTGGGGTCCAGTGGTGGTGCTGCTGGGCTCCTGGGCGGCAGGTCACTGGGCGGGCGGGCTGTCTGGGCGGCAGGCGCGCGAGGGAGCACTTTCCCCCATGTGCTTCCTCTTCAGCTCCCTCGCGCGCCGCGTAGGGATGCCGCTGCCGGAAGATGACGTCATCTTCCGGATCCGGTATCAGTGCGGTGCGCGAGGGAGCTGAAGAGGAAGCACTGAGTGCTCCCTCGCGCGCCCGCCTTCCTGCCCGACCGGCCACCCGCCCGCCCGGGTCAGCAGGGCCAGCCTCGGGGGGGCCTGAGGTGGCCGCCTCCTGGGCCCCCCTGGGGAAGAGGCTGGCCCTGTGGCTACATACCGGGTCGCAGGGGCGGCCGGGCCCCCTGGTGGGCCGGGCCCGGTCGCAGCCGCGACCCCTGCGACCCTGGTATGTACGCCACTGCTTGAGAGGATAATAGAGTGACTATGTAGGTGTTCCTGCACAGTCTTCTAGTTGGAGGAGGAGGCCACTTTATCAACCTCCAGAGCTTGCACCATGGAGCCCAAGTCATGCAAATCATTACTGAGGGTAAGCATTTTGTCCCCGAAGCTCTATGTCAGCTTGTCCAGTATGTTGACGAGATCTATTTTAGTGGGAAAATGCAATAGAAGAGAGTAGAGGATAAATCCATCAACTGAGGTCTCTGAGGTTGCAGGGCTCAGAGAAAGTCTTTCATGCGGCCACGATGAGGATACCATCTTGGATGGATGTGAGATACACATTAAATCTCCTAAAAAATACTTCTGAGCAAGTCCACTTCGGAGAGAATGTAGGAGGTATTTTCTGCAAATGTTTTAGCTTTTTTGCTTATTATTATTAGATTTCTCTTCAAGATGCGGTCCTTTTGCCCTCTATGTCATGGAGAGCAGTGCTTATGCAACCGGATTTTGAGCCTACCAAGCCACACACCCTAATGTTTTGTGAATTTATTAGAAAAAATATTTGCTCCAATAAATATGTCCAGGATCTTTTGCATCTAGACAGACACAATATTATTTAAATAGAAGCATTGATGTTGGCTGAAAGGTAGGAGATACATTTAGAGAATCATGAAATAGTTTTATGTAATTTAAAACCTACAGCTTTACTCATCCACAATTGGGTAAAGCTCCTAAGTTTTCCTATTGCAATGGGTCAACATTTTAGGCTTGTTTTTTATATATATTTTTTTTTATTTAATGTTGGGCATGTATTCAGAAGAAATACAATGTGCTGCAATAGTCAATGTATGTATAGCTATGTACTGTGGTTTGTGTGGTGCGGTCAAGAAAACCCATTTTAAGGCTCACCAATAGTTTATAAGAATGACAGTGTGCCCTTTAAATATAAGGATAGCAGAAATTAAATTCATAGATGAATGGGTTCATGGACATTTGAATATAGGAGGAGCCTCATGGGGGTTGTCGAGCAATCTTAATTTGGGTGCAAACACAATGGCATGTATTAAATCAAAACCGTCACTTAAAACTATTTCAAAGGAAAAAAATTACATCAGAAATTGCTACTAATAATCTGATTGCTAAGAGTTTTCTTTATTCTCTATAGGATGAATTAGAGACTGATTCCAAACCTTTTGTTAATTTTAACACCTGCCAATAAGCCTACAAATTGGCTAGTAGTGCTAGTTGACCCACAATTTGCTATTGATGAACATAGGGATGGTATGGTGTATCTAATATTGGCCTAAAATATAGATAAACTTTACTGAGAGTTTATCAGTGCCCAATAAGCCATTTATTGGTTTGGATTGATTAAATAGACACGGTTTACGGCTTTTCATTGAAAATATTAACTTAGACAATTAAATTCCATTCATTGATCACATGGTAAATAATAAATGACCATATCAGACTGATAATCTTTTTTTATTTTTTTTACCATTTACCAGTATTCAGCACTAGCAGCCAAAAGGCATATAGTAAAAAATAAAATAAAAACATGTTAGCCAACACATAAAAAAGGCTTGGGTTGGATGGTATTAATGACACAGGTACACTGGGGGAGGCGGTGGGGGGGGGATAATAATACTCGTAGGTTTATATTTATTTAATTATTTTACTAGCACCAACAGGGTTGTTTATTAAAGGCCAATAAATGTCCTTTGACGCCCATTTTTAGTGACTTTATTATAGTCAGCTGAATGTTTGAGAGCTTGAATACTTGTGGCCATTAAATTAGCCAAAATTCTGTGAAAATGTCAGTCGACGGAATTAAATTGAGACCATTGAATCTCACTGATCTTTTATCAATCTCCTTTTATTATTGAGGTAAGTACGCAGGCAGAACACACAGTGTGATAAACAATTGATCTTTTAAAAGAAATACAAGCTTAAATATTATTTTTGTTTACACTGTCACTGTGTGTTTTTGTTTACTTATAAATTAAGTCGAATATATTGAAATTGTTTGTTTCTTTATTTTATTTATTCCACTGAGAGAAACTGGTGTAATTGCAAATAATTCCCTGAGCAGAGGTAAAAAATAAAATAAAAATAATATATATATATTTTTTTTTTTTTTTTTTGCCAAAAAGATGGCAAAATATGACATAATGATAGTACATTTCAAACTAGAAAATAATGTATGTGCTTTATGGAAGAATTCATTCTACCACTAAGCACATACATTATTATCTAATTTGAAATTTACTATCATTATGTCATATTTTGCCATCTTTTTGGCTAGTTTAAAGATAAAATATATGAAGGGAAGAATAAAAGCTTTTTCAACGTGTTCTTCTCACATCATCGCTGCCTCGATTTTTTATTGCACTGTCCTTTTTGTTTATCTAACACCCAAATCGAAAGCTTCCGTACATAGTGAAGTGATAGCAGCATTGATTTACACTGCAGCAATACCCATGGTCAATTCAATAATTTAAAGTTTTAGAAATAAAGATATTAAAGTATCATTAAAAACAACTTCCAAAACTCAAAAGTAGTTTTTTCAAACAGTTAAACATGACAAAGTACTTATATATGTCTAGAAGAGTGCAGTTCTAAAACAGCTAAAATGTTGCGCAGAACCCTCAAACTCCCAGGCCTCTGGTAGAGGACCCGAGAATGAGGAATAAGCATACCACCTAGGAGGAGTAAGAAAATCAATTTATATATTGATATACCTTACCTTGATGGAGAGCACTCACAGGACTCGATACTTATCAAAAAAGTGATTTTATTTCAGCAACATAGGATTACATCAATAATTTCGATATTGGCGTTTCAGTCACACTGGACTTATCTCAAGACAAATAAACAGTGATTCATAAACCATTTAAATATTCAGTGCTCAAGTGTTAATTGGATGATGAGAAAGGTGAAAACGAGACTTGGTGAGGTCATAAGTGACATATCCATTTTTGAAAAACGTCATCAGTGCAATTAACCCTATATTCCACAAAAATTCGAGAAAAAGTATATGAAGAAACTATGAAAAAAAAATATAAAAGAGATTTATTTTTTTAATCTATCTATTGTTCACGAGTGCCAGTCAAGCCATGTAACCTCAATAATCTGGGAGTATAACTCCCAACACCGACAACCTATCCCACTGGGTGCCGAGAAGTAGTAAGGGACGAGATAGACAAAAGTCACAGAGCACCAAGTAATCACAATGCCAATGTGATACATAAAAAGATACATATAAATGAAATTAAATTAAATACCGGCTACATTTGTGTCAAAGCATACTAAAACAATCAATGATTATTATCCACTTTGTGTCGTTGATTTCTCACATAGTCCGGAACTCTCCTATAAAAAGAGCTAGTAACAGTTCTTATTATTTCTTTATTAATTTGCAATGTTACTAGCTCTTTTTATAGGAGAGTTCAGGACTATGTGCGAAATTAATGACACAAAGTGGATAATAATCATTGATTGTTTTAGTATGCTTTGACACAAATGTGGAAGTGGAAGTGAGGAAGTGAGGATACAATATTACAAAAATACAATATACAAACTATATATATATATATACATATATATATATATACAAATATATAAATTTAACACATAACAGGTAATAAATATATTCAACCATGGGAGGTGCATCCTGTGCTGAGGTATATTGCCATAGATCTCCTAAAAGATTTTAGATTGAATGAAGATTTGATTGTGTCCCTGAGGTTATTCCATAATTGCGGTGCTTTATTTTTGTATTGCGGTATGCTAAATATCATGCTAGTACTGGATCAGAGGTTATAGGAGGTTGGAACAGCTGTGGAGAGCATTTCACTCAGGTAGGGTCGGAGCTTCCCAGAAATGCTCTTATGCACAAGGCTGTAAAGATGAAGAGTGTGTCGGGATTCCAGCGACAGCCAGTTTAGCTCTTTTAACATGTCACAATGGTGGGTAAACTAATTACATTCTAGTACACAGCGGCAGAATGAATTATATAACGTATTAAGTTTATTAAGGTGGGTTTGCAGTGCGGATGCATACACTACATCCCCATTATCAAAGATCTGTTTCATTTCTGTATGGCTTATGCAGGATTTGTTTCGGTAAAGGTGCACCTAGTTTGGGGTAAAGTTTTGAAGAGATTTTTTTAAATCTGAAGGCCAAAGAATAGATTGGGGTCTAGCAACCTACTTAGATATTTGAAAAAAAAGACTGCTGTCAGTGTGCTATTTGAATTTGTTCTGATACACAGTTGTTGATTTTGTAGTCTACGTAAATTAGGTCATTGTAACTGTTTTGTCAGTGTTTAGGAAGAGCTTGTTAACCGCTGTCCACTTTTCTACCTCTGTGAATTGGTTTTAGAACACAGCCTTGAGCTGCAGTAGATTGTGTTTACTAGCGTATATTACAGTGTCATCTGCATACCGGGACTTTATAATGTGTTATGTTGTGGATGGCAAAATTTCCTGTGCACTCTACAATGAAGTAAGCAATTTATCTAATAGTATACATTTTCTTCTTCATGTGTGTAGTATTCAAAGATTCTACTTCTTTATTGAATATTAGACTTTCAGATTATTGAGAATGTGGTTAGAGTTAGGAATGTAAGTGAAAAATTAAAACTGTAAACGTGCATAATTTACATTTTTACATTTGTCTACAAAGCAATATATACACAGAATAATTGTGTTAAGAATTGTATATATTCTAGCTGTGCATCTCTTCCTTCAAATACATGTTGTGCTAATATTTTTTCCATCAAAAAGTGCTTGAGTGCTGTTAACCTCATCAGTTGATGACTAGGGTTGCTCACAGTGATTTAAAGCTGAGATTGGAAATCCATTTAATAATGCATTCAACAAACAGTTCTTGGGATTCCAGAACAAAAAATGTCGGAAAGTATAAAAAAAATGCTTCAATAAAGTTTTATAGAAAAATATTACTATCAATTAGTGTAGATGACCAAAACAAACAAACAAACAAACAAACAAACACACAAACACCAATGTGCTTTCCCTCATAGCACACAAATTTACTGAAGTATCCAAGTCAATGGATGGATTGCTTATTATTTAAACTAAATAAAGTGCATGTAAAAGGGCATTCATCAGAAAAGTTCATATGGTATATAGGGTGCCCTTTGATAAATTGCTAATTATCATTAAACATTACATTTTCAATAACACCTGTGATAAAAAAGTGCTTTATTCGAAAGTACCGTATATACTCGTGTATAAGTCGATCTTATGTATAAGTCGAGTGCAGTTTTGTGACCAACAATTGTGAAATATGTTATGCCTGGTGGATAAGTCGGGGTTAAAACTTGGGGCTATGAAATTCTGTGATTTTTATAATTACATACACACACACTCATACAAACACACACACTGCATTATAGACACACACACTCATACACACACTCTGCATTATACACACACACTCTGCATTATACACACACACACACACTCTGCATTATAGACACACACACTCATACACACACTCTGCATTATACACACACACACACTCTGCAATATACACACACACACTCATACAAACAATCTGCATTATACAAAAAATACAAACACACACTCTGCATTATATACGCACACACTCATACAAACACACACTCTGCATTATATAATTATATAATGCAGAATGTGTGTGTGTGTGTATAATGCAGAGTGTGTGTTTGTATGAGTGTGTGTGTATAATGCAGAGTGTGTGTTTGTATGAGTGTGTATATAATGCAGTGTGTGTGTATACAATGCAGAGTGTGTGTTTGTGTGTGAACTGGGTGGGGGAGGGCATTTTTATTATTTAGAATTTTTAAAATTTTAATATTTACATTTTCTTTATTGTAATATTATTTTTTTATTATTTAATTTTTATTTCCGTTCCCCCTCCCTGCTTGTTAGCTGGCCAGGGAGGGGGGCTCTCATTCCCTGGTGGTCCAGTGGATGGGCTGTGTAGTAGGGGGGATGGCAGAGAGCGGTTACTTACCTTTCTTGCAGCTCCTGTCAGCTCCCTTCTCTCTCCTCCGTTCCGGTCAGCTCCACTGTAAGTCTCACGAGATCTGCGGGGTCAGAGCGTTAGCGCGGGTTACCATGGCAACGCTCCGCGCGGCAGTCACACCACAAGACTTACAGTGGAGGAGAAGGAAGCTGACCGGAGCACAGGAGAAGGGAGATGACAGGAGCTGCAGGAAAGGTAAGTAACAGCTCTCTGCCAGCCCCCAACAGGACTGCCGGGCTTGTAATGAGCCCGGCGGTCCTGGTCTGTATTATGGAAATGTAAGTTTGCTGAAAAACTAGACTTATACTTGAGTATATATGGTAAATATAGCTATAGATACTCACAGGGTTATTCAGTAAACTTTGAAGTGTCCCATACTGAATGGAATAAAACTGTCTTTGTTGTATGGGGCCATTTGGAGGTTTAGTGAATAACCCTTAAAGGTTGCTGAAGAGCTTTATGGGTGAGGAGTATTCCAATAAAAAGGCACTTTAGAAAAGTGCTGATTTCTATGAGAATTGTCACTTTTATTATTAAACTAGAAAAGCTACAATTTCTGGGGAAATTCAGTGTTCTTGCCTCCACCAGTAGTCTACAACTAAGTGGAGTGGCTTGAGTAACTGTTGTGTGGTTGGAGTGGCTGGAGTAACTGTGGAAAGGTTGGAGTATGGTTCACTCACTCTACAGCAAGGGCAGAGAAGAGCTTTTAAATCTTTTAAATCCCTCGAACATTCAACCAACTACCAACAGGAACTAATACATTTCAAATAGGGCAGAGAAGAGTGGTTAAAAACAAACTGCTCCAAATTGCTCACTTCACTGGTGGTTGCCATCTTCAAACATATTTAAAAACTATATTCATATTTTAAAACTTTTAAATCCTACAGTGAAGAGCTTTATATTGTGAGAATCACAAGACCCATACCTACATTTTGATGCATAGTATGTAATATTAAAAATGACACAGTCGCAGTTTAGATATTGCCCTTCAAATTTGAGGTGGCTAGAGTGGAGTTTCAATGAATGTCAATGGACGGCATGAGTTGCAAACAAATGGTCATATTATGAAAACTATCAGGACTATGGCTTAGCCGTGGACATGTTTAGTGGCAGCAGGGATAGCTGAACGTTTTGATATAAGATTTGTGTAGGTGGGCTTGAAAATGAGGGAGAGGTGGCAATTTAGAAATCATGTCCTGTTTTTTCAGCTTTTGTCAGCTCCCACTCTAGTTTTGAACATTTCGCGATTCATTCCTATGGGACCAATTTTGCCACAAAAACGACGATATTTTGTGAATCATTCAGCGAAACGTTCCACAAAGTAATAACACACCAATCGGGAACAATCCGCATATTTCGGTATATTACTGTCTATGTAGTGTAAATACTGTGGGAAGAGTTAGGGTGGTAAATTTGGCTATCATAAGAATAATATATATGTGAGATAATATTAAGTGGTCTTGCTTTGCAAGAACACTTAATAATTAAACACCCCTCTGGCTGTCAATCAAACACCCAGGCAGGTCTGTTTCCATTAGCTTCCTTGAGCTAATTGAAGTTGCAGACGCACTCTACTTGAGTGCACATGCCACCCCCTTGGATAACTCTTCTCAGAACTCAAATCAGAACAGTGTTTTTTTCTCAACACAGAGCAATGTGCCTAGAGGAATAGCTTCACAGGCTTCTCCCCTCTATCTTTCCCTATATACTGATAGTCTGTTTTGGGGGAAAAGTGGGGGCTTGCAAAGGCTGTAGATCATTAGTACTGCAGCAATTACAAGCTCTTGTATGATATACCCCTAATGTATAATGTATAAAAAATATAATTTTTTCATGATTTGAAGTGTGGAGTGGTTCTTTAACAATGTCTGGATTTTGCAGAGATGCCTCAGAAAAAGACTAATAATGGTCTAGTTTTCAGTTTGACAGAATGCTGCTTCAAATCCAGCCCAGAATTAAAAAATCCAAACTGTTTACCCACTAGAAGCACTAACCGCCAGTGGGCAAATAGTTGAATACACAGAAAGTGGGGGCATATCTACAAATCATTGCTACCGAGTCGCTAGAAAGGCCCCAAACAATAAGGGGAAACCTAACTCCACCCGTGTCCCCACCTGTGGTCATTAGATGGGGGACTTATATTAAATAATGAGAAGGTGGACAGATAATTAAAAAAGAAATTGTAGGGACATCCGAATGTAATTTCCTGCCTCCACCTGTGGTCAGTAAGTAAAGGCTATTCAATAAAAAAAAAACAAAAAAAAAAACAGGTTGGGGATGATATCCTGAAGTTCTCCAGCACCCTCCCATGGGCAGCAAGTCCCTAGCCACATTCTCAACCCTCCAAAAAAACACTAGCTACCCCCGTCACCCTAATAATACATTAAGCTTTTCAGTTATATATGATCTCTAGTGAGTAGAATGGAATAGCCAACTCTTTACATATATTTTATCTGTCTCATCTTTCTAAACAAAAAGTGAAACATTTGATCTTAAAAGCTACACCATCATGGCTAGGTTTTACATCTCTCAACCACCAATTAGATTTTTGGATGGGAGATTTTCCCCCATTCCCAAATTTTCCCACACCTGTGCCTATAACATTGTAAAAGTAATTGAGATTTTCAGTATATTACATTATAATTGGAATAGCTTACTTTTATAACTAAAATCTGTACATCTTTCTGTCACAAACTGATCTTTAACCGGTGCCCACGCTTATCCTCTCCTTGGGCCAAGTGGGCAAAACGCACCGCGTGGATATCGGTATACTGGTTGATCCAGTACGCAGAACTGTATTACACCTAGGACTAAAGGTAACGTCTTACTGGGCCTTAGAATGGCCGAATTTAACGTACTAGGGAATAGTCAGAATACGTGCCGAGGTTGGGGACACAGAATGAGACACAACGATGAGGGAAAGCCAAAAGTCAAGGATACCAGAATACAGGGAAGTCAAACGAAGCCAGAGTGGGAAACCACGAAAGGGCAATGAGGAAAGGCAAGAAAAGAGTTTAAATAAGTCTCCTTTAAAATCGATTGGCTTTGCCCGGTCTCTGACCCAAGAACGTGCATGTGCATCTTTTGTGTGACGACACACGCACGTTGACGTCATCAATACTGTGGGTGGACGTGGGGTTATAAATTGGTATGGATCCGCAGCGGCCTGGCGTCTTTCAATATGCCGCAGGAGTCAGACACACCGGCACAGGGCTGCCGACCAGCATCTTCACCAATGATCCATAGAGACACCACAAGGTGAGGATGAACATGTGACAGGCACCTTGCCTCAGTCCTTGGACTGTGTGGCCCAAATGCTCCATGTTGCTTTGTGGCCTGAATAGAATACTTACCTTCCGTCTTGCAAGCGGCTCCCTCTGACTTGTGATTTCTGGTATCCTGACCTCGGCTTCATATTTGACTTGTGATTTCTGATATCCTGATCTCAGCTTTGTATCTGACTTGTGATTTATGGTATCCTGACCTTGGCTTTGTATTTGACTTGTGATTTCTATATCCTAACCCGACTTTGTCTTGACTCTGAGTATTTATGTAATCCTAACCTTGATTTATCTTGACCCTGTTTCTTGTTTTAATACGTTAAGTCTGGCCATTCTAAGGCTCAGTAATCCGTCTTTCGGATCCACCTTTTATGGGTTCCCTCTTTCCTACGTGTTGGTGTACAACCCATGTGACATTACAACAGGGCCTTGGACCCTGCAGAACTAAAGGTTACGTCTTACCCTTGCCAGGATAAATTTGAGGAAATGGACCATAGAATGGACCAATTCGCTCAGGCCTTCAAGACCTTGTTAACCAAAACAGGCCACCTCTCTCCTGAGAACCTACCATCTATGCCTACCCAGCCTGTGTCTGTGGCAATTAAAGCTTCTGGTCAGAACAGTATGACCACCAGCCTGATACCACCTCCTAGATATGTTGGCAATCCTAAGAACTGTCAGGGGTTTATAATCCAAATAGAGTTTCACTTTAAAACATCTCCCAGGTCTTTTCCCACTGAAAGGTCCAAGGTTGGTTTCTTTATGCATCAACCAACTGACAAAGCCTTGGAATGGACCAATCCTTTATGGGAGGCAAACAAGGACTTGGTTTATAACTACAAGACCTTTGTAAGAGCCTTCCGTAAATTATTTGATCCACCTGGCAGTGAGAGAGTGCAACGAAACCTCTTGAGAATTAATCAGGGAAACAGATCCATAGCGGATTATGCTATTAGTTTCTGCACTCTTGCCTCTGAGGTGGATTTATACCAATAGTGGTTTGGTTTCTGTGTTCATGGAAGGGGTTAATGATAACATCCTGGATGAGGTGGCAGCCAGAAATCTTCCAGTTCTTGTAGAAGACCTTATCAATTAACTAATCAACACTAATAATCGGCTAAGGGAAAGAGTCCAACAGAGAACTCGTGTTAGATGTTACCCGTATAACTCCTAGGGCTTTGGTTCCTGACATTTCTTCATCTACAGATACTGAGCCCATGCAACTAGGGGTGACCAAATTGTCTGTGGCAGAAAAACAGTTTAGGACAGTGATGGCAAACCTTTTTGAGCACGAGTGCCCAAACCCAATACATGCCAACTTTTTTCCCCTTAAAGTACCAACACGGCAATTAAACCTCAATACTGAGGTTTAAGTTTAGAAAAAACTACTCGTACTGTTGTCCGAACTAATTAACAACAATTAACACAACAACAGAGTTCAATGATACAAATTTTAAATAATTATATAAATAGATAAAATTAAGCTTATATTTATTAGTATCTCCAACAAATGCAATACATACACACACAGTCTGCTGAATACACACAAACAAGACTGCTGAATACAGAGACTGATGAACACACACCGACACAGTCTGAATACACACACACACAGACTGCTGAGTACACACACACAGACTGCTGAATACATACACACACAGTCCACTGAATACACACACTGCTGAGTACACACACACAGACTGCTGAATACTCACGCACACACACAGACTGCTGAATACACATGCACACACACAGACTGCTGAATACACGCACACAGACTGCTGAATACACACACATACTGCATTGAGGGGTGTAGTGTATGTGTTTGTGTGTGAGGTGCTGTGTGCTGTGTGTGAAGGTTGCTGTGTGTGATGGTTGCTGTGTGTGTGAGGGGTGTTGTGTCTGTGTGTGTGTGTGTGTATGAGGGGTGCTGTGTGTGTATGAGGGGTTCTGTGTGTGTGTATGAGGGGTGCTGTGTGTGTGTGAGGTGCTGTGTGTGTGTGTGTGTATGTGTGTGTGTGTGCTGTGTGTGTGTGAGGGGTGCTGTGTGTGTGTGTGAGGGTGCTGTGTGTGTGTATAGAGGGTGCCTTGTGTGTGTGTGAGGGGTGCTGTGTGTGTGTGAGGGTGCTGTGTGTGTGGAGGGGTGCTGTGTGTGTGTGGGGTGCTGTGTGTGTGTAGGGGTGCTGTGTGTGTGTGTGTGTGTGAGGGGTGCTGTGTGTGTGAGGGGTACTGTGTGTGTGTGGGGGTGCTGGGTGGGGGTAAGGGTGCTGTGCTGTGGGGGTAGGGGCTGTGGGGGTAGGGGGGTGGAGGGATGCTGGGGAGGGAGGGGTGCTGTGTGGGGGGTAGGGGTACTGTGTGTGGGGGGTAGGGGTGCTGTGTGTGGGGGTAGGGGTCCTGTGTGTGGGGGGCTGGGGTAAAGGTGTTTTTTTGTTTTTTTAAAGTATGCTAAATCAGTATCCGCTCCCTCCTTCTTACCTTTAATGAAGGAGGGGGGGGACACAGCCATCCATGGTGGTCCAGTGGTGGCAAGCACTGCTTCCGTGTCGGGAGGCCGGGGGAGGGATCTGTGAAGCAGCTCCCCTGTCTTCCCGTGCGATGCTGTGTGGAGCGTTGCCATGATAAAACGCGGCAACGCTCCACACAGCTTGCTCACGGGTGGACAGGGGAGCTGCTTCACAGATCCCTCCCCCTGCCTCCCGACACGGAAGCAGAGTAGGCGCCTGCCGTTTTGGGCAGCCAGGTACCTACTTTGCATTGATGGGGTTAATGATAACATCCTGAATGAGGTGGCAGCCAGAAATCTTCCAGTTCTTCTAGAAGACCTCATCGATTATCTAATCAACACTAATAATCGGCTAAGGGAAAGAGTCCAACAGAGAACTCGTGTTAGATGTTACCCCTATAACTCCTAGGGCTTTGCTACCTGACATTTCTTCATCTACAGATACTGAGCCCATGCAACTAGGGGTGACCAAATTGTCTGAGGCAGAGAAACAGTATAGGAGAAAAGAGGGGCTCTGCCTATATTGTGGCCAGAAGGGGCATCTTAGATTGACTTGTCTGGTGTGTCCAGAAAACTGTTGCACCTAAGGTCGTTTAGGGGATCAGTTTTGGGTGTGCCTTATAAACTCCTTCCTTAACTTGGGGAGAAAAGTGTATAGACGTTCTAGAGTTCATAGATTCTGGAGCAGCTAATAACTTTATAGACTGGAGTTTTGTCAGGACCCATTTACCTAAGAAAGGAGACACCATTGGCCTTTAAGGCAATAGATGGTAGACCTTTATATTTTCTGTTAATCACTCTTGAGATAGAACGATTGACTACGTGTTCTGGTCTGTTACACACAGAGAATATATATTGTCAGGTGATAACCCCTCTCCTTCTTCCTCAATAGTATGGGGTTTTCCATGGTTATGTCTGCATAACCCCACTATCATAGTTACATAGTAACATAGTTACATAGCTGAAAAGAGACTTGGGTCCATCAAGTTCAGCCTTTCTCACAATTGTTTTTTGCTGTTGATCCAAAAGAAGGCAAAAAAAAAACAGTTTGAAGCTCTTCCAATTTTGCAACAAACTAGGGGAAAAATCCTTCTTGACCCCCGAGTGGCGGTCAGATTTATCCTTGGATCAAGCAGCTGTTACCCTACATTGAAAAATATATCCTATTGACTGGAGGCAGGGAAAGATCATACTATGGAGTGATATTTGTCAGGAGAGATGCATAAAAAAGGTTACATCTGTTCACAGTATTAATGTACCTACTGCTCCACCACTGTCTACAGACATACCCTCCTCTTACATACACCTTAAGTCATTGTTTGATAAGAGGGAAGCAGACAAATTGCCACCTCATAGGACTTTTGATTATTCCATAGAACTTCTACCTGGTACTATGCCACCCAAAGCTAGAGTTTATTCTTTGTCCATCCAGGAGAGTACTATGATGGAGGAGTATATTAGTGAATCTTTGGCAAAGGGTTTTATATGTAGATCTTCCTCTCTGCCTGGGGCTAGTTTCTTTTTTGTATCCAAAAAAGAGGGAAATCTACGCCCTTGTGAAGACTATAGAGGGTTAAACAAAATAACAATAGAAAATGTGTATCCTATTCCCCTTATCACTGAGCTTTTTGACAGGTTAAAGAGGGCTTCTGTCTATACCAAGCTGGATCTGAGGGGTGCACATAAAAGAGGCACATGAGTGGAAAACTGCCTTTCACACCAGAAGCGAGCATTATGAATACGCATTCATGCCTTTTGGCCTATGTAATGCTGTGGCAGGTTTACAAGATTTCATCAATGACGTCCTCCGAGACTTCATACATTCATTCATGATAGTGTACTTGGATGATATTTTAATATATTCCCCTGACCTGGGTACACATCATGTACACGTTTCCAAGATTTTACAAACAATTCTCGACAATGGTCTGTATTGTAAGCTGGAGAAGTGTTTGTTTGATCAAGCTGAAGTCCATTTCTTGAGTTATGTTATCTCGGGCTCTGGATTCAGTATGAATCCCAAGAAATTGTCAGCTGTTGTTGAGTGGCCTTTGCATCAGGGATTAAAACCTATCCAGAGGTTCATAGGGTTAGCAAACTATTATTGGCGGTTTATTAACAACTTCTCTACCACTATAGCCCCTAACACGAACCTCACTAAGAAGGCTACCAACCACTATGCTTGGCCCCCTGAGGCAAAGGAAGCCTTTGATAGCATAAAAAGAGCTCTTGTTTCCACTCCTATCCTCCGACATCTTGACCCTTCACTTTTATATTGGAAGTAGATGCTTCCAATATAGTAGTAGTAGTAGTATAGTAGTAGTAGGAGCTGTTCTTTCCCAGCACTTGTTGCCTGACCAACCCTTACACCCATGTGGTTTCTTTTCTATAAAACTCTTGCAGGCAGAACGAAACTATGATATTGGCAATAGAGAACTAGTGGCCATTATTGTAGCCTTGAAGGAATGGAGACATCTCCTAGAAGGTTCGAAAGATCCCATTATGGTGCTAACAGATCATAAGAACCTTCTGTACCTCGGAGAGGCTAAATGGTTGAATTCCAGGCAGGCTAGATTGTCTCTCTTTCTATCCAGATTTAATTTTTTCATTACTTAGAGACCTGGACGACTCAATGCCAAAGCCGATGCTTTGTCCAGGCAGTTTGATGTGAGTGATGAGGAGAGAACAGAGGAATGTTACATCATATCCCCGGTAAGAATCATAGCTACAACAGTTCTTTCTGTATCCTCTTCGCTGTTAAGTTGCATCATATCTACTCAAGTCCCCTGAAGACAAGCCTAATGATAAATTGTTAATTACCCCTTCTGTCAGACAGGTAGCTATGTCTTTATGTCATGACAGCAAACCCGTCGGGCATCCTGGAATAACCAAGGCCACTAACCTTGTAACTCGAGACTTCTGGTGGCCTTCTCTAATAAAGGATATCAAATACAACCTTTACCCATACCCACTAAACCCTGGTCCAATTTATCTATCAATTTTCTATTTTACCCCTTCTAATTGACATACTGCCATTTCATACCCCTGAGAAACCTCCCCTCCTCTGCTGAATTAGCTAGGATTTTCTCCTGGGATGTATTCGGTCTACATGGCATAACAGAACAAATTGTATCTGTCAGAGGTAGTCAATTTGTTTTTCGCTTCTGGAGAGCCTTTTGCGTGGAGATGGGTATTGAGTTGTTTGTTTCCTCTGCTTACCATCCTGAGACTATCGGAGATGCCGAACATGCCAACCAGTCTCTTGAGCAGTATCTACATTATTTTGTTTCTCTTCACCAAGATGATTGGGTTGACCTACTTCCTAGGGCTGGTCATGAATCCTCTGGGTCACGAATCCTCTGGGTTCAGCCATTTTTACATAGTCTATGGCCGGCATCCTGTTGTTCTCCCAACTGCATTCTCCTCACAGAGAATGCCAGCTTTGGATGAGCACATAGGACTTGGGAGCAGGTTCAACAATTGCTGACTAAAGCTGCTCAGAGACAGAAAGCACAGGTGGATAGACATCACCATGCAGCTCCTTCACATGTGGTGGGGGTTAGGGTTTGGCTTTCTACCTGAAAGATCCGTCTCCATGTGCCCTCCACGAAGTTCGCTCCTCATTTCATCTGTCCTTTTCGCATCCTGTGCAAAGTGTATCGTATGCCCTAGAATTACCTCGTTCCATGCGTATCCCTAATATCCTCTGATTTGTAATCGGTTTACTGGATCTCCCACTTCTCCACCTCCTGTATCAGTTGAGGAGGTTGAAGAGTATAAGGTTGCTGCCATCCTTGACTCTAGGTTCCTGAGGAGTAGTATCCAGTATTTGGTCCATTGGGAGGGGTATGGTCCTGTGGAACGTTCCTGGGCCCCTCAGATTGATATGCATACTCCGAGGTTGGTCCGCTCCTTTCATCACTGTCATCCGGGCAAGCCTGGTACTTCATGCCCGGTGGGCATATCTTACCGGGGGTTCTGTAACAAACTTCCCTTTAACCGGCACCTGTGCAGCTCCTCTCCACGGGCCATGCAGGAAGAATGCAGAGTGTGGCCGCATTGCCTCAGTCCTCGCCTGAATGGAATGCTTACCTTCGGTCCCACGCACGGTGCCCTCTGCTGGTTCGCAGCACGAATTACAGCCCCTTGAAATAAAATATAAAGTCATGACGTCATTACATTAAAGGGACCATGTCATCTAGGTGACCCAATACTGTTTGGTCTAGTAGCGATGACGTGGACCAATGGGAACGTTTTTGTTTTAGTCTACATTCATTGCCCTATCGTGGTTTATATTAGATCATCGTTTAGTGCTCCTAAAGATTCTGATGTGATTAACTGTGTTTGACCTCAGCTTCGTATTTGACTTGTGATTTATGTTATCCTGACCTTGGCTTCATATTTGACTTGGGATTTCTGGTATCCTGACCTCATCTTCATATTTGACTTTTGATTTATGGTATCCTGAGCTGGCGTTGTCTTAACTCTGAGTTTTTCTGTAATCCTCTCCTTGATTTATCTAGACCCTGTTTCTTTATGTTTTAATACGTTAAGCCCGGCCATTCTAAGGCTCAGTACGTCTTTCGGATCCACCTTTTATGTGTTCCCTCTAACCTGCATGTTGGGGTACCACTCCCGTGACACTTTCTGACTTTATATATCAACGTAAATCCACTGATTACAGGTCAGGTGCCTCAAGTCTGCTTAAAAATAGTTTGATGACTATTGACCAGTCACCCCCTCCCTTGCCCACAAAAGGTGCTGCACTGAACTACATCTGGTGATTGCAGAGTTGCTAATTGGATTAGAACACTCATTCGGTGTTCTCAATCAATGAGCTGGCCCTGTGTGCCAGGGCTTATCTCACTGGAACTAACAGAAGTTTTTGCAGGTGCTTTCAACTATGGGGGAGATGCCCAGTGGGTCCCATATACATTGTCAAATCTTTTTAAAAAGTTTTACTACTTTCTTGGGAGTGCTAGGATACTTCTAGCACATAACTACTGGCAATGGTGCTTGGTGTGTTCCTGTATTTTTATTTTTTCAGTTCTTTAATTTTTAGGGCATAAAAGTCATACAGCTTCAGTATAGGGCGCAAACAATATATCGACAAGATACAGGTTCCATAAGCAATAGTGCTCAATTTTTAAGTTATGATTAAAGTAAAGTAAACAAGTTGAATTAAGGCTATTAAGTTGTTCTACAAAAATGCAGTAGAGGGCTTTTTCGATTATTCAGCTGTGATCAATGTGCTGGAAAAAAATCGCTCTGTGACCCCGATATCGGGGGGGGCCGAGGTGACACAGAGGCTGTAGTGCGAGGGTACAAAGGGTACAAATCCTTATTAATCTGCTGATTTAGTGATGACAGTGCTCAAGCCTAAAAAAAATGACTTGGTAAGGAAGAAAATAAATGCATGAAATGAAAATCATAATCTGTAAACAGGTAACATAATGTAAGTAGGGATCTATGAGCTTCAGCAAGATGTGTAGCTAGGATACGATTAGTATTTGATGGGTAATCTAGACCATCAGTTCCTGTATGATGCTATACATGAAAGTGGGGGCAGTTTATATAAAAAAAAAATAGAGAAGGGCTCAACATAATTCAACAAAATAATATTAACAATGCACAAAATAAACATTTATACAGCTAATATATTCTAGCCAGGTTCACATTCAAGTGTCCCAGTTCTACAGGTGCCCATTGGAAGACTGCCAATGCTCTGGGATCTACAGGAGGCTGATGGGGCTGACAAGGGGCCAATGCTTAATTAGAGGGCATGGATGGCTTAAAGGCCACTATCTTAGACATGTCCCAGTTGTGTGGACCATGGCAGTCCAAGAGTATAAAACACAGAGTCCACCCCAGAGGTGTCTGTAATCTGTAAAGTTTACCCATCATGTGGAATCAACAGGCTCTGAGGTTGGGCCCATCTATATGGCTTAGCGCAGTGATGGCGAACCTATGGCACGTGTGCCACAGGTGGCACGCCGGGTCCTTTCTGTGGGCACGCGGCCATAGGTTCGCCATCAATGCAAAGTAGGTACCTGCCTGCCCAAAACGGCAGGTGCCTACTCTGCTTCCGTGTCGGGAGGCAGGGGGAGGGATCTGTGAAGCAGCTCCCCTGTCCTCCCGCGAGCAAGCTGTGTGGAGCGTTGCCGCGTTTTACCATGGCAAGAGACCACACAGCATCGCGGGAGGACAGGGGAGCTGCTTCACAGATTCCTCCCCCTGCCTCCCGACATGGAAGCAGTGCTTGCCACCACCCGACCACCAGGGATGGCTGTGTCCCCCCCCCCTCCTTCATTAAAGGTAAGAAGGAGGGAGGGGGGATACTGATTTAGCATACTTTTTTTAAAACACCTTTACCCCAGCCCCACACACACAGCACCCCTACCCCCACACACAGTACCCCTATCACCCCCCACACAGAGTACCCCTTCCCCCTCCACCCAGCATCCCTCCCCACCCCCACACACAGCACCCCAACCCCAACAGCACCCTTACCCCTGCCCAGCACCCCTCACACACACACAGCACCCCTCACACACACACACACACACACACAGCACCCCACACACACAACACCCCCCCACACACACACACACAGCCCACCCACACACACACACACAGCACCCCACACACACACACACACACAGCACCCCTCACACACACACACACACACACACACAGACACCTCTCATATACACACACACACACAGCACCCCTCACACACACACACAGCACCCCCCACACACACACACAGCACCCCTCATACACACACACACATCACCCCTCATACACACACACACAGCACCCCTCACACACACACGCAGCACCCCTCACACACACACACACACAGCAACCATCACACACAGCAACCCTCACACACAGCACACACACAGCGCCCCACACACAAAGACATACACTACACCCCTCAATGCAGTATGTGTGTGTATTCAGCAGTCTGTGTGTGTGTATTCAGCAGTCTGTGTGTGCGTGTGTATTCAGCAGTCTGTGTGTGTGTGTGTGTGTGTGTGAGTATTCAGCAGTCTGTGTGTGTGTACTCAGCAGTGTATGTATTCAGCGGACTGTGTGTGTATGTATTCAGCAGTCTGTGTATGTATTCAGCAGTCTGTGTGTGTGTGCTCAGCAGACTGTGTGTGTGTACTCAGCAGTCTGTGTGTGTGTGTATTCAGACTGTGTCTGTGTGTATTCATCAGTCTCTGTACCCAGCAGTCTTGTTTGTGTGTATTCAGCAGACTGTGTGTGTATGTATTGCATTTGTTGGAGATACTAATAAATATAAGCTTAATTATATCTATTTATATCATTATTTAAAATTTGTATCATTGAACTCTCTGTTGTTGTGTTCTTTTAAAACAAAAGTTGTTAATTTGTTCGGACAACAGTACGAGTTGTTTTTTCTAAACTTAAACCTCAGTATTGAGGTTTAATTGCCGTGTTGGCAAAAAAGTTGGCATGTATTGGGTTTGGGCACTCAGGCTCAAAAAGGTTCATCATCACTGGCTTAGCGTGTTGACAGAGAGTAGTGGTCAAGGGCTAGAACAGTCTCCTCCAGATCAGAGTCATTCTGGTTAAGTCTTGAAAGAAGGTCAAGGTAGCAAATTCAAATGGGTAAGAAGGCACTTCCCATACTGCTGTCATGAAGGCAATCTGTATAGATCTTGTCTGGAACTGGAAAATAACATTCCTTGGTGAACCAGCTGATGCTCTCATTGCTTTAGGGATGTGGAATACTCCATCTATCACAGCCTGTTTGGTCCACTGAAAGGCGAGTAGAGTGGCCAGCAGTCTCCTTTTGTAGTTCGGCAGCTCCATAAGGATGACACTTTCAGGGATGCCCCTGATTTTCACATTCCTTCACCTGTGCCTGTCTTACATAGTTACATAGTTACATAGCTAAAAAGAGACTTGTGTCCATCAAGTTCAGCCTACCTCGCATTTGTTTTTTTGCTGTTGATCCAAAAGAAAGCAAATAAACCCAGTTTGAAGCACAATTTTGCAACAAGCTAGGAAAAAAAATCCTTCTTGACCCAGAATGGCAGTCAGATTTATCCTTGGATCAAGCAGTTATTACCCTACATTGAAAGATTATATCCTTGAATATTCTGTTTTTGCAAGTATGCATCTAGTAGCTGTTTGAACATCTGTATGGACTCTGATAAAACCACTTCTTCAGGCAGAAAATTCCACATCCTGATTGTTCTTACAGTAAAAAAACCTTTCCTTTGCCTTAGACGAAATCTTCTTTCTTCCAGTCTTAATGCATGGTCTCGTGTCCTATGTAAAGTCCGGTTTGTTAATAGATTTCCACACAATGGTTTGTATTGGCCCCGAATATATTTGTATAATGTTATCATATCCCCTCTCAGGCGACGTTTTTCTAAACTAAATAGGTTTAAATTTGTTAACCTTTCTTCATAGCTGATATGTTCCATTCCTTTTATTAATTTTGTAGCCCGCCTCTGCACTTTTTCTAGTGCCATAATATCCTTCTTTAGAACAGGTGCCACGCCCTCTAGGCATTGCTCGAGCTGTAAAGCTCTGTTGTTGTGCCCTCCAGTACAGTATTACATGCAGTGAGGTATTATGTATCCTCTACCACCGCCTTTACACGTCCCTCTATAGCGTGGATCTTTTCTTTTATTATTGCGAGGTCTGCCTCAAAGAGCTGGCGAATGGTACGGAGTAGAGCTTTGAAGTTCCCTTTAGTTGAGGGCAGCTCGTCGTCCTCATCGGAGGATGGGTTGTGCAGTCTTTCTATGGTAGGGATCTCGTCCAGTCTTTTGGGGATAAGGTCTCAGGGGCCTTTTCCGATCGGAGCAAAAGATCTCCTATGTCTTGGGTGCATGAAGGTTTTACTGGCCCTGGACTTTTTCCCCATACTTGTGAATAGTGTTTCATGCTTTATGGTGTGAAAGTAGAGCTTTTAAGTAGACAAAAAACTTTTTTTGTCCCAAAGCTGCACTGCAACACATCTGCTCTGTTTAGGTGGAAAATCTAGTGGAGTGTTCCTTTATTAATCAAAAAATGTTTATAAAAGCCCATATTATTTCTCGGAAGTTACACATTTTTTTTTACATAATTAGTTGATCGTTCATTTAAACTATATTTCATATAATTAATTATTGTTAAGAGAATGACTGCTGGAAAAAATAATGCACTATTCCCTACGTCAAAACATGTATTAACACACCATTGCTGTCAGTCTGTCTCTCTATCATTTTTAATAAGTTGTTTTTTTTCTCTTCGACTACCAGGTATTTTTAATTGCTCTGACTACAATTCCCTGAGTGAGTTTGTAGCACTTAAATACATCCTGAATCTTTAGTAAAACATCAGAAAATTCCCTCCATAATCAGCCTGCTGATTTAACTGTGAGTACATTTTTTTTTTTTTTGCATATTTTTGAATACTAAAACAAAAGAAAATAAGTGATTTTTATTTGCTCAACAGTGTGTTGTGGTCATTTTAAATTCACTTTGAATTACCAATAATTCTCACTTTAGTATAAAACCCTGCTAGTAATTTTAAAGTGAATTTCAAATTTAAGGCAAAAATAACCAAACTTTAAAAAGTCAGATTTCCTACCAGTTCAACTACTTAGATCTTTATTTTGAAATTCACGTTGACAAAATACTCAAAGTAAAAACAGAGGTGCCTTAAAGAATGTTTCCAAAACCACTATTTTGGCCTAATAATGTTCACTTTAATTTCCTGGCAAGTCCGGGCAAATAACCGTTCCTGTATGCCTCCAAGATATCACGTATTTTGGTATTTTGGATTTACCAGAGCAGGATTGTCTGCTTTGGAAAATATTTATTATTGTCTTTTGTTTAAATCTACAAGTACCTATGATGAATAGTGAATAAACTTCAAATTTTAACCCTAATAATATGATTAAGTTATCTCTTAATAGACAACTCAAGGCACTATGACTATATCAACAAGATGAAATGTTTAGAGTGACTACATTGTCCCTTTAATTTTTCATCTTTGAGAAATCTAGACATTTGCTAACAATTCTGGTAGCAACGTATTAATGGAATTTGAATCACAATCATTTCAGATTAAGTTGTATTTGTCATGACAGATACCCTTTCATTAAACTAAAACTATAACTGAGCTCCTTTGTTTTTCTTCTAAATCACTGAGAAAACATTAATAAAAATTCAAAACATAAAAAAGTATTCACAAAATAACAGTAGCCAAATGTACACAAAATGTATAAAAGTTCATGTAAACCAAACCAAGCTGATGCAGAATTTAAAGTAGAGACTTATATTTTGGACAGGGAGCAAGGGTTGGCATATGACACATATTTTGGCATATCTTGTGTGCATGCTGAGGATATTTTTTAATTGTCAGTTTTCTTCTCTAATGTTCTGCGCTATTGATTCTAACAAGTAATGCCAAGTATGTATTTTCATCACTTCTCCATTCTATTATAATAGCAATATCATATGAAAGAAAAAAAAAATTAAAGTCAAATTCAGACTTTAACATAATTCTATTGAAGTCAAATAAAAACAATTTAAAGCTATTTCCAATTCTACCAAAACATGAAAAAATAATGTTCTTGATTCAAAAATAAAAGTCAGATTTCTTTTTCAATCAAGAAGTGGTGTCCATATGTTAACTATTATATATTTTTATACAATGTAGCTCAGTATTGGAATGCACTGAAATAAATTTTCTTTTTCAGCAAGCACATCAGGGAGGCTGGCGCTGCTCCCCCTAGCTGCTTCATCCCTTCCACCCGAATCCGGTATGCTCTGTCCCGGTCTGCTTTTAGGAAGGTGTTAACCTCTGCCTTGTTATGCTGCAACATCTCTGCTGACCGGTTAGGGCCATTGTAGGCCAGTCGCATCTTCATCTCCATCTGGAATTCATGCTCTTCAGAGGATGAGTTGGAGAACTCACTGTTGGCTTGGTCCTCCATCAGTTCAGCGATTAAAGCAGCCTTTGACTTGTTGCTAGCCACCCTCCCTCTCACCTCCAGCAGTTTCTTCAAGGTGTATGAGCTGCAAATAAGTCAGCTCCTTATACTGCTTAAGTGCCTTGGTCTGCTGTACTCAGTGGTCCTCACTGAGCAACTCTCCTAGGGACTGGGACATCCCACTTCAAACACCAGTTGTAGCGGGTGAAGCACAAAACTGAGGCTGAGTACCTCTGTTATAATTTTCCTATTCCAGGGTTAAGTTGTGCTTCAGTGATTATAGCTTCCCACAGACACTCAAAGACATATGCTATGAACAAAAATGGCCTTTATTGTCACGAACAGTGGTCTATACAGGGACAATAACAACAGGGGGTCACGAATAAAAATAATGGGTTACCACCCTGGTGCCTCTGGCTCTGGGAGATATTTTAATGAAGTATCACTCATTTTATTCCATTCACATACATCAGGGTGCCAGAATAATAAAACAGTGTAAAAACATAACTGAAACATATTTTTCATATACAGTTTATATCTTCCTGGACAAGTTCATTCCCCCAAGTGTAGTGTCCAAAAAGTTCCTAGCCCAGGAAATTATTGAATGGAGGTTTACTGCCCTGAGGCTACATACCGATCCGACATGTAATTCCATGCTGCGGCAATTAAGAGTCTGTCACTGAAATTAACTGTTTCTAGCGTGGAAAAGTGGGGTTCCCCCTGGCTCCTATATAGGGATTTGTAGCCTCCCTCTCCTGTACCAACCCTCTAAAAAGTGTTTATGTGTGTGTGTATGTATGTATGTAAATGTATGTGTTATTGCTTGGTTAAGCTTTTATCACTGTTATCTTTTTCCTGGCAGCATTTTCTATCCAATGAATGGGAATGTACCATCAAATCAACAACTCTACAGTTACAGAATTTATTCTAATGGGTTTATCTTCAAGGCATGATATACAAATAGGCTTATTTCCAATATTTGTATTAATTTATATATTTACCATTTTAGGAAATACAGGAATAATTTTCCTTGTCTATAAGAATGCCAGATTACGCACGCCCATGTACTTCTTTATCTGTAGTCTATCGTTTTTGGATCTCTGTTATTCTTCAGATATCACTCCAAAAATGATTGTCGATCTCCTTTATGAGAAGAAGACTATCTCCTATATTGGCTGCGCAGTTCAACTCTTCTTCTTCTGCGCATTTGGTACAACTGAATGTTGCCTTTTTGCTGTAATGGCCTATGATCGCTATGTTGCAATATGCAACCCATTAAACTACAACATTGTCATGCGATCAACTACTTGTACAGTACTCATGTCTGGAGCTTACAGTATTGGCTTTGTGCATGCTTTAATTGAGATATGTTTTACATTTCGTCTCTCCTTTTGTGCATCTAATATTCTCCATCATTTTGTTTGCGACTTTCCTCCATTACTAAATATCTCTTGCACAGATACATCTATTAATGAACTTATTATATTTATTTTTGCATCTTCTATAACTATGTTTTCTATTATGGTCATCATCATGTCATATGTTGCTATCTTTTTGGACATTTTAAAGATAAAAAATCTGAAGGGAAGAAAAAAAGCATTTTCAACGTGTTCTTCTCATATCATCGCTGCCTCAATTTTATATAGCATTATCCTTTTTGTCTATCTAACACCCAAATCTAAAACATTTGTACAGAGTGAACTCATAGCAACAGTGATGTACACTGTGGCATTACCCATGATCAATCCAATAATTTATAGTTTTAGAAATAAAGATATTAAAGTATCACTCAAAACAACATTCCAAAATTCAAAAAAATAAAATGTTTTAATCTACGGTTTGTGTGTTTTCTAATGCATAGATAGTGGTGCAATTATTTACTCTGGAATGCTTATGTGGTATTTATTATTATTTGTGATGGACCCCCTGGTCACTTAGGACTGGTGCAGTACTCCCATCCACCACCTTTCCTGAAAAGGACAATAATCACTGTGGTATCTCCTTCCCACTGTTCCTATCCTATCCATCCCTGCACTAACAGAGCCAAACTAACCACCCGAAGAACATCAGGGACTAGTGAAGGGCTGGTACAGGCATAGCGCACTTGACTGGAAAATGCCCAGGAATCATGTGGAACTGTGTATTGGGTTGTAGAATTATCTCTGTCTAGGTAAACAGGGTTATGAAATGTATTTTTTCCATGATGAGCCCTGTTGGGGACTGTGGCATAAAAAGCCTGTTGTCACTCAATTACCATGCATCAAGACTTGGCTGTTGATTAGGGAGAGGGCAATATCACTCTTGGTCTTTTTAATGCTGGGAAGAGGAAACATTTGGCGATGCTGGTCTGCTGTGTGCCAATAGTGGCCGGTGGGGAGATTAAAGATCTCTCTCATTGGCTCATTGGCACTTCAATCTATCACACAGAAGGACCCGGGAGCTCTAACCTTCAGCTTCACCAAGTCCTGAAGGTTCCTCTTGTAAGGTTGGAGCATTGCTGCAGTTACCACTGCAATGCTCAGACAGTGCCAAATCGCGTGAGTGTGAACTCTATCCCTAGGAGCTGCAGGCTAAAGTAAGCCAAACTTACCGTTCATATTTGCTTGTGTGTGTAAAATGCAAAAAACAAATATGAACACTAACTTTGTCCAGTGTTTGTGGCTACTAAAAAAGACTGGGCATACCATACCCATTTGCAATACCTTGGGTTGTCTGTCTACTTTTGTACATGGTATGCATGGCATGCCGTCATGGGGGTAATTCTCATTACTGAGCTACCATATGGTCTCAAAGGCAACATAACCAATCTGACAAATTTCAATCTGAAAAAGAGAAATGGGTAAGACATATTAAACCATGTAATTTTCTAAGACAACAATCGACAGTGAAAGTGCCATTTGAAGGAAAATGGCACATTCATGGACAATATTGTTGTGATATGTTTTACTGTTTTGAAACATTATTATTTGTATTCAGCGAAGTCTCCCAAGTATAACAGTACCCCCATGTACAGGTTTTGTGTTACAGGGTTAAATAGAGGGCTTGGGAATTAAATTCTCTGGACTTTCTGTCATGGTTGTCAAGCAGGTCTCTGAAATTGAAATCAATAAAATTACTTAATTATGTAAAATTCGTACATAAATATATACGTAGAATTTAAATATATATACAGTTGTGATCAAAGGTTTGCATACCCTTGGAGAATTGTTAATATACCATCTTTACTTGAATCTAATGTGCACCTTTTTTGGAAGATAAAGTTTCCAAAATTTGAGTGCGCATTAGATTCAATGGCACATTACATTTAAAATATTACATTACATTCGCCAGCAAAAACATTTTTCAGCTTACAGGTTTCAAAAATTGAGGTACGCATTAGATTCAAGTAAATACGGCACTTGGCATTATTAAAGAAAACATGAGTGAGCAGGCAAAACAAATTTATTTTATTTCTTATGGGATTCATATTCAACTGTAGGTTATAACAGAATTGCACAATCATGAAACAAAACATGGCAACAGAGAAAAAAAATAAATGACCCTTGTTCCAAAATCTGCATACCCTTAGTATTGCCCCCGTAAGCATAAATGACAGCATGCAGTCTGTTGTAATAGTTGTCTATGAGGCCCCTAATTCTTGCAGGTGGCATAGCTGCCCATTTGTCTTGGCAAAATGTCTCCAGGTCATGCAAAATCTTTGGTCGTCTTACACGAACCGCACGTTTGAGATCTTCCTAGATCTCGATGATATTAAGGTCGGCAAGCTGTGATTGCCACTCCAGAACCTTCACCTTTTTCTGCTGTAACCACTGTAGTGTTAACCTGGCCTCATGCTTAGGGTTGTTGTCATGCTGGAAAGTCCAAGAGTGTCCCATGCACAGCCTTTATGCAGAGGAATTCAAATTGTTTGCCAGTATTTTCAGAGAACATGCTGCATTCATCTTGCCATCAATTTTCACTTGATTCCCCCCGCCTTAAGAGCTCCCACACCCCCAAAACATCTATGAGCCACCACCATGTTTCACAGTGAGGATGGTATTCTTTTCACTACAGGCCTTGTTGACCCCTCTCCAAACATAGTGCTTATGGTTGTGATCATAAAGCTCTATTTTGGTCTCATCACTCCAAATTACAGTGTGCCAGAAGATGTGAGGCATGTCAAGGTGTTGTTGGACATATTGTAACTGGGCTTTATTGTTGCATTGGTGCAGTAAAGTCTTCTTTCTGGCAGTTCATTTTTGTTCAAGTATCGTTGTATTGTGCTCCTTGAAACAACCACACCATCTTTTTCCAGAGCAGGCTGTATTTCTCTTGAGGATACCTGTGGGTTTTTCTTTGTATCCAGAACATTTCTTCTGGCAGATGCAGCTGAAATCTTTTTTTGGTTTGGTCTACCTGACCTTAGCTTGGTATCAAGAGATCCCTGAATTTTCCACTTCTTTCTTCTTTCCACTAAATGATTGAACATTACTGACTGGCATTTTTAAGGCTTTCAATTTATTTGTGTATCCTTTTCCATCCATATAAAGTTCAATTACCTAGTTATGCAGGTCTTTTGACAGTTCTTTTTTGCTCCCCATGGCTCAGTATCTAGCCTGCTCAGTGCCTCCATGTGAGAGCTAACAAACTCTTTGACGATTTGTACACAGACACTAACTGCAATTTAAAAGCCACATGCGTGAAAAATTAACCGTTAATTGCCATTTTAACCTGTGTGTATCTGTAACAAGGCCAAACATTTAAGGGTATGTAAACTTTTGATCAGGGCAATTTGTATGATTTCTCTTATCATTATGATTTAAAAAGGAACCAAACAAATATGTGATAATAAATGGCTTTATATGACCACTATACTTCAATAAAATACTTTTTTTGCATGATCAGTCATGGAACGTTTGAGCATAACTGCATATTTAATTATAATTTTGAATATATATAAAATTAACTTAATTCTAAGTCTACTTTCCTATTAACATATCTATATTAACATACATATATATATATATATATTAATATCAAAATACACTTAGAATGGCTAAACGCCAGACAAGAAGGATGCGTGATCCTTAGCTCCGGCGCCCAAGCTTACAATCTACTTCAATTCCAGCACAGAGAACAGTGCATCTTGCCAGAAAGCGGCAATGTCACAAAACAAGAGCAAGAAGAATTCATCGAAAACTGAAAAGATTACTGAAAAGGGGTCTGAGGATGGAATTTCACCGCCAACCCACCTCTGCGTAGGAGATGGGGCTTTTGATCTTCAGAAAGAAAACAGTTGGAATGGAGCACAGCGACGGGAGGCCGCTGACAAAGACCATGAACCCTATGGACTGTAACGCAAGTATCCCATCTCACACCATCCTCATACTATAGCTACCCACTTCCCACTCATAACTGACTGAGCTTCAGACACAGAGAGGTTGAGTTATAATCATTTGAACCCATAAAGACTATCTTACAAAAGACATAACATAACGGCATGAACACCAAGCCCACTCCTCTCCTCGGTACATTACCTATGCACATAGCATGATGTGACTGGAATACCGGTGCTCACACTCACCCATGATACCAATCTCACTCCCACAAGTAGATGACTCACAGCACGGAGAAATTCCCCCACGGGATACCAACATTTATTATTCTTGTCTTACTGTTATGTATCGTTAGTTCGGCTATCCCACATCCTACAGAATGCAAGCAAGTACTCCACGTCCAATGACCATCACACCACACCATATTCAGAATGTATGCATTTACTGCTCATTGGCATGATATGCCAAGTTTATGTATTTATTGCTTCACTGGCATGATATATCAAGTTTGTGCATTTGCTGCCCATTGGCATGATATATTAAGTTTATGCATTTGCTGCTCATTGGCATGATATAAAGGTTTATGCATTTATTGTATTAATAGAATTACTCTGCCACCCATGTGTTTTTGCCAACCAGGGCATATATGTGTGACTGCGTCGAAGTGTGATTTTTGCTATTGACCAGTGGTTCCCAAACTTTTTAGGTTCAAGGTGCCATTAATGTTTCAATATTTTTCCAAAACGCCCCAAGTTAAAACAATTTTCTAGGTTGTATATATGTGCAGCGCAGAGGCATTCACTGGGCCCCTGTTCGGCTGAAATGCTTGCTGTTCAAACGTAGATCCAGAACCTAATCTTGGGAGGTGAACTGGTAGATTATTTAAAGAAACAATCCAGGCACAATATCCACTACAGCACATTGTAGTGGTTATGGTGCCAGTAGTGCTGTAGTGTCCTCCCAGAGTAAGTAATCAAACTGTTTGAGAACAGTTTTACAACTTACCTGGGATCTGCTGGGATAGGGGCTGTAGTAGGCAATAAGTGCAGTAGGATGCCTGCAGTGTGCCATATATGGGTGAGAGGTGCAGTGTGTGTGTGCGTGTGTGTGGTGTGCAGTAAGTGTATGGGGTGTCTTGTGTTTGTGAAGGATGTAATGTGTGTGTGTGCAGGATGCAGTATGTGTGTGTGAGGGGACCAGTGTGTGTGTGTGTGTGTGAAGGGTGCAGTGTGTGTATGTGAGGCAGTTTGTACATGAGGGGTACAGTGTGTGTGGGGGGGCAGTGTGTGTGGGGGGCAGTGCTTGTGGGGGGCAGTGTGTGTGGACACAGTGTGTTTGTGTGTGTGTGTGTGTGTGTGTATGAGGGGGCAGTGAATGTGTAGGGGGGGTAATTCTGTGTATAGGGGGAGTTAGGATGGCAGATAAATATATACTTTTATTTTATTTTTTAATTTCATTTTTTTTATTATTTTCATATCCCCCTACCTTCTTACCTTTGCCTGGGAGGGGGAACAGTACAAGGCAATACCTGGTGGTCCAAGTGGTGAGAGTAAACACTAGCAGCCTCAGGAGCTGCTAGAGTGCACTCTCGCAAGATTCAGAGCGTTGCCGTGGTCAGCTTAGGAACACTTTGATGACTTACCTTGATCTGCTGTCACTGGCTTCTATGATCCCAGGAGTTCCGGCACTGAGCTACACCGGGGGCTGCAGGGAGGTGCTCATTGGATTAGAATACTCATTTGGTGCTCTCAATCTGTGACCAGGCCATGTGTGCTAGGAGGTTAGTTCACTGGAGATAAGGGAAGTTCCTTGCAAGTGCTTTTAACTACATGGAGTCACCCAGTGGATACATTTTTATACATTTTTTTATGTTTTTTTCCTCATACTTTGGGTGGGCTAGGGCACTTCTAACACCATTACCACTTCTATAACCAGGGCCGGTGCAAGCATTTTTTGACTGCTCAGGCAAAGAAGCATTGTGCTCCCCTCCTTCCCAAAAAATGCAACTTAACCTGTGTGTCTCTTAACCCACCTTTTGAATTTCATGCTCCCTTTTTTTGTTTCTTATCCCATATTTTGAACACCTTTTTATGTATCCTACCCAGTTTTGTCTTTCATCCCCTTGTGTGTCTCTAACATTCCACCTTAAACCTATTTAATAAATCTATTTTCATCAATAATGGACTTATCCTCTTTTGGCCCTCATCCGCTTGAAAGGTTCCATCGATTAAGAAAGCCTAAAGAAATCTCTGCTCCCACAGACATTATTGTGCGGTTTGCAAATTACTATCTCAAAGATTTAATAATGAAAGGAATGAGGAATATAACCCTCAAAGATGAGATCTATGAGGTTGTTATCTTCTTCATAAATATTTCTGCAACTACTCTATCAGAAAGAACACGCTTTCAAGAAGTAACGACTGTACGAAGGCAAAAAAAGATCAATTATCAATGCAGATTCTCATTTAAACTCATAATACAGCACAAAGGCAAATCACAAATTTTTACCCATCTATCACAAGCAAAATATCAATTATCCATATGGGGCCTGACCACGTAATTTTTTCAAATTTTTCTTTGCTTTTTTCTTTCTATTCCCTTTCTGTTCTTCACTAGTTTTTAAGTTATAAAAAAGGAATATGCACAAAAAGATATGAGATGACGAAAGGTTATAATATCTAGCACGTAATAATTATAAATATTCTAGCAGTTTGCACTATGACTTAACACAAATTGAAAGAATTGGATGAATCAAAAGTTAAACACTCACATAAAGAGAGTATCACAATCTAATTACTAAATATACAATAGAAGGAGTAATAGGCATTTAAGGATTTTTATTGTTTCAATTTTAATTTTTTAAATTAGGTAAAATACAGGACACTATATCAAAATTAAATTTGCTAAAATCATAGATATAAACACTTTATATACTTAGAAGACAAGGAAGTTATTGGTCTATTTGGCTTAAATATTTGACGCAAAAGGAATTAAAGTAAACTAAGATAGGATTGGAAGATATGGTTAGAAATTCACATATGATGATGTTTTTGTTAGTTTTTTTGCTTTTGGGGAATGGAGGAGGTAAGGTGCCAGTAAACAAATAGTAAAGTTAATTAAAAAAAATAAAAACAAGGGAGCAAGGAGATTAATAGTTGATATGGTAATCAAAATTAAGCAGACAAAAAAAGAAAGAAAAAGGGGATAAGAAAAAAATGTTTAAAGATAAAATCACAGTTAGCCAGCCCCCTCAAAATGCAACCTAAGGTGGCACTAGGTCAAATTGGAAATGTTATTCCTGATAGGACAATAAGTTTTCTTTTTGAAGTATGAATGTAGAATGGAAGTAATTTTTTGTTATGTGTTATATATCTTCGGTAGGGGCTAGAGAATGAGTATACAAAATATGTTAGGACAAAAGGAGCGGAAAAGAAGTAATAAGTAATCAATGTCCAGGGTCTGAATATTCCCCAGAAAACAGACCATCTGTATCATTCTCTTTGTCAAAATAGTATTGATATAGCTTTCGTCCAAGAAACTAATTTGACCGATTCTGCTAAAAAAACTATAGAGATTTTCCCGTTTTCCGTTGATTTACCAATCAAATTTCACAAGTAAAAAGAAAAGGGGGGTGGCAATATTAATTTCAAAAACGTAAAATTTGAGCCTATCTTTGAGGAGAATGACGATTTTGATCTGTAAGATAAACGATCTGGTTTATACGTTGGTAAACATGTATAGTCCAAACCACTCTCAAATTCGATTTCTTCAAAAAATAATAAATAGAATAGATCAAATTGAATGAACTGCTTTGCTCGCCAGGATTAAATGCTGACAATTTAGTCAAACAGGCAAAGCAATTTATGGAACTTAACGATAATGGGGAAACTGCAATTTCATCAATATTCATATGTTTTATGCAAGGCCTTTTTATTAAACTTGGAACCTATCTGAAAAAAATGAATGGAAATCCCTATCAGATATATATATTTCTCTTATAGTACCTTAATTAAAAAGGGTGATAAATGTGGATTAAACCTCCCAGACGTAATAGAAATACACAATATTACATTGTTCAGGGATTTTGAGATTTCTATTGATCTGAGTTGGAAGTCAATGGAAGAACGATCCAGTCATAAAATATCTTTATTTAATCTAATATGGATTGACTCTAATTATTATACATTATTTAAATGTTAAAACAAAATCGTGAACAATGTGATTTTAGCCTTAAAAAATGTAAAAAAGAAATTGGGGATCTCCAATACACCATCTTTTCACACCTATAGATTTTATATAAAAGATATTGATCTATCAAAGTGGAAAAATTGTGGAATTCATAATTTATCTCAAATTGCCCCATTGGCGAAATGTAAATCGTTTTCTAAGTTAAAAACCCAATTTGGAATAATAGAAAATTAATTTTTTAATTATATAAGAATTCAACATCCAATTAAGCAGTTACAGATTACAAAGTATCATAACTTTGAAAATCTTGTCAATAAACATCATACGAATAAACTTATTTTTAAAGCCTCCCTAGCGTTAAGATGTTCAATAGACATAGATAAACCCCCATCAATAAATAAATGGGAAAGAGTCTTAAATAAAGTTTTTCCACTTAATGAATGAGGGGACTCCTTTACACAAGTTAAGAAGATTACCCATAGTTTGAGCCTACATGAAACCTTCTTCAAAATTTCTCATAGTTGGTATCTCACCCCGTACAGAATTAAGAAATTTAAACATAATTACTCAGATATGTTCTGGAGATGTTTAGGAGCGGTGGGAACATTATATCATTTGTGGTGGGACTGTAATGGTTTGGCTGGGATTAAGAAAAATATTGATATTTTCAAAGCCCTTAAAATACAGGGAGAATTATCTCCTCAAACTTTTCTCTCCCACTTGGAATTCCCTAAGTGTAGTTTTGAACACAAAGCATTTTTAACGCATATATTTATGGCAACTAAACTCATAATAGCCAGAAACTGGAAGCTGTCCTCTACGACTAAATGGTCAGATATAATAAGTCAGATAGTATGCTAGGGCACAATGGAGAAAGGATTCTATAGAATGGTAGAAAAGATTCCCACTTATAGAGCCATTTGGAGGTATTGGAATAAAATTTACCCTTCAAATATTGTCGATGCTTCATGAAATAAATAAATAAATATTATAATTTAATATTTGAAATTTGGCAAATCGGAAGTAGAATCTAAAATGGATATAGACAGGGCTTCTGAGCATTGAATTTATTCTATCATATTCTTAGCTTCTTAAACTCTCTCCGTCCAAAATGTGCTCATAGCCAAAGTTATGTTATGTCTACAAGTTTCACATGTTTCTCTGATTCAAATGATTGGTATGAATGTTGCGGTAAACTGATTATATTATGTATTATAATTGAGAGATAGTATAATAATTCCAATACAAAATGACCACAATCAGTCTACTTCTACTTTGTCTGACTATATATAATGAAATATAAAGGTCTGCAGATAAGGACTAAAGATTTTAGAAGTATAAATAAAGTTAAAGTTTTAAGCGTTAGAATAATAAGTGAACTCCTAAAGAGGTCATATTAAATAATAAAAATAAACTATGTAAACAAATGATGATATTAGTTTCTGCCCATTGATGAAAAACATAACACCTGTTGATAATAATGAGAGAACATATATCTGATGGGGGGAAAAAACATTCCCCCTTAGTGCATTTTACTTTCCCCCATCCCCTTTGTGTGTCTTCCTTACCCCGCCCTCTTCATGGGTTCCTTACGTCCCTCCAGACCCTTATGTGTCTCTTACTGCCCCCAGCCCCTTTGTGTGTTTTTTCCCCTCCCTAGCCCCTTTGTGTGTCATTGTCCCATTCCCTAGCTCCTCTGTGTGTGTCATTGTCCCTTTCCCCAGCCCTTCTGTGTGTCATTGTTCTCTTCCCCAGCCACTCTGTGTGTCATTGTCCCCTTTCCAAGTTCCACTGTATGTCATTGTCCCTTTGTGTGTCATTGTCCCCTTCCCCAATCCAACTGTGTGTGCCATCGTCTCCTTCACAGCACCTCTCCTTCACAGCACCTTGCTAGTGATCTTCTTATCCACTCACTGTTTGTGTCATTGTACCCATCTCCAGACCCTTTATGTGTGTCTTTATACACTTCCCCAGCCCCTCTCTGTGCCATTGTCTCTTTCCTAGTCCCTCTCTGTGTCATTGTCTACTTCCCCAGCCCTTCTTTGTATCATTGTCCCTTTCTCCAGCCCATCTGTGTGTTGCTGTCTCCTTCCCCAGCCCCTCTGTGTGCCGTCGTTCCCTTCTCAACCCCTCCCTTATGTAGTGTGACCGAGCAGACTGCAATAGTGGAGCTTGTGTTTCCTCTATCAGATTGACAGGAAGCTATTCGGTGCTTTCACCAAGCACTTCCTGTCAGACCGGGTAGAGATTATAGATCCTTTACAGTTGTGCAGTCCATTTGGCCAAGCTACATTAAGTGATGGGCAGGAGAGGAAGCACTGTGCGCTCTCCTTCGGCACTCACCCGGAGCATTGATAATTCGCCCCATGGACCAGTTCACCCTAAGGCAGCCCACTGTGCAGAATTATGGTAGTGCCAGCCCTGACCAAACTACTGCCAATCGTGCTTGGAGTGTTCCTTTTTTTTTGCATACTGAGATTATTCAGATTTACCTAGCATTGGACCATGTATATATATTTATATTTTTATAAAGTAACCTTTATATTTTCTTTTTCTTCCATATAATAGGATGTGTATTTATATATGTGTATTTAACCCAATTAATTATAATGGTATTACTAGTAGGATTAGTAGGATATATGTGATGTTTGTTACCATGGACATTTTTCATAAAGAGACATTTAGGCGATATGCCTTGGAGCCCATGTAACTTGATTGCAATTGGGACTATTGAAGCAGATACCACGCCCACATAGACGGGTATATGTTCTGAGAGACGGCAACCATTCGAACGTGATTTGAGGAAGCCGCCAAGGCGAAACGCGTCATCACGTTTTTTGGACGTACAACGTCATTACGTGTCAGTAGCACCTCCTACTCCCGGAAGCATCTATCCACTGAAAGACCGCAAGTGCATGCCGCGAGTCAGAAGGGGATTCGTACCAGCTTGGCTTTCCAGGGAGAAGGGTGATGACTCACTGTGAAATTTTATACCAATAAAGTCTTATTTTTATTTGGTGCCGTCCTGCTTGTTTTAAGCACATCTATCTACTATCCTACAGAATCCTGATGAGAGGATTTACACGCTTTTATAGTTAGAGCAGACTTTATTCTGCTCTACCATTGTGAGTGATATTCTTTTATTATTTCCTGGTTACATTTGTGATACAGAGTTACACTATATTGTGTTCTTTTGTCCCTCTATCTTATGTTTTTATGTGGAGCGTTTTAAAGAGATACTCCTTCAAGTGTCAACAGAGTCTAAATTTAAAGGAGTAAGTTCTCTGTTGTTTGTATTTCACAAACAGCACATATTCACAGGGTATTTACCACTGGATTATATTTATTTGCACTTTAATAATATATATATACTGTATTTGCACTTTATTCACTACAGTTGGACCATTATTGGTTTACATATTGTTCATATTGTTATATTAGCACTTAAAGGCACAGCGCACTTTTGTTCTTTTTTTGTATTCTATTTGAGTGGTTTTAGAGCTATTTCACTTTTATTAGTGCTTGCTAGCCTTTGTGAGTGATATATTTTTTTATTGATTTTATAGCGCCATTTTTACTTGATAGTTTTATACTTGGAGTGTTCCTTTAGTAATCAAACACAAAAAGGATTATAAAAGCCCATATTATTTGTCTGATTTGGGAGTTCTCCGACTTCTATAATGATATCCACACAGGTTTCTGAGGAAACTATTTTTGCTAACAGTAGTTTAACTGAGGTAAAAAATAATTAGTTTAAAAAATACATGAAAACTACAATTTTTTTTTAAAAAACTAGTTGATCGTTTACTTAAAATATATTTCATATAATTCATTTTCATTAGGGAATTACTGTGTACTTCACTCCATCAAAACATTTATTAACACACAATTGCTATCTATCTATCATCTATCTATCTATCTATCTGTCTGTCTGTCTATCAATCTATCTCTCTATCTCTCTGTCTATCATTTTTAATAAGTTGTTTTTTTCTCTGACTGCCAAGTATATTTAATTGCTTTGCGTACAATTCCCTCGGTGACTCTGTAGCGCTTAAATACATTGGGAATCTTCAGTTAAACATTAGAAAATGTCATCCAGATCATGTAAGACATACTCAGCCTGCTGATTTAACTGTGAGTATGTCTTTACATTCTTTTTATTTTTATTGATTTTTAAACACTAAAACAAAAGAAAATACGTGATTTCTATTCACTCAAATGTGTGTTGCGATAACATAACAATGAATCAGTATATAATATAAAATAAAAAAAAGCTGAAAATATTTCCAGCCTGTTGATTTTGGATATTTAATTGAATACCTATTGTAGTGGCAAATTTTATTAGGCATTTCTAGGTAACCTCAATTTACTGTCTGAATGGTCACACCTTTCTAATGGTGGGGTTGTTGGGCAAAATTCATATATTATTTAATTAACTATTTAGAAGTTACTAAACCTGTTCATGATTTCATTAGATGTATTAACGTTTTCTTTTCTTCTTCCAGTCTTGGGCCTCAAATTAATATTTCTGGATGAGCTTTTCAGATTGTCACAATCTGTTAGATCTATCTAAAAAATGTGTAGGCTTTAATGTTGGATTCTGTAGATAAAGCATTTGAAAGGTTTTATTTTATTTTTCCCAACAGATTGTGATAATTTAAAAAGCTTATCAAACATATTAAATTGAGACCCATATCTGTCCTGCAATAATTTATTAAATTCGGCTGTACTCTGTGTCTGTATTATGTATATGTTTGGTCTAATATGTACCAATCTTATGAAAAAAATAACATTTATTTTGTATAACGATAATAGCATTGTAGACCATACCTCCCCAGTGTCCCTATTTAGGAGGGATGGTCCCTAATGTGTCTGTCCCTCTTTTCTATCCTAATGTCCCTCTTTCCTGGGAGCTCCATATTTTTGGTGTGAATAACAGAGCTCCACAGCAATAACACTTACAGTAATGTGTAATTAAACTGCTAGAAATGTGTTTAGAAATTGGCCTTTATAAATAAGGTGCATGGCTCATCTTCATAATTAAATTTCAGATGCATAAATAGTTATTAATTAGGCACCTACAATTTCTCAGAAAACCCTGCCCATTGCCACCCATCATCCCAAACCCACACACACACACACATACACACACACGCAATAAAATTTAAGTGTCCCTCTTTGTCCATATGAAATGCTGGGAGGGATGCTCAAAACAGTACTAGATAAATTAGTTTTTGAATGTTTGAAAAACATTAGTGAATGAAAAAAGAAGGGTAGAATATGTTTTCAAACTTTAGTCACAATACGGGGCTTCCTGAAATTGCACCCTTAAATTACCATTTGATCACCTTTGTAACATGACCAAGTACCATCATTTCTTTACCTCTTTTTGTGTTCTTGACCCATGCTTTAACTATATTATAGTTATTGTTCACCCAGGAGGAATATCACTTCATAACACCACTTTCTTCAGGAGTGGAAGACTGGTAAGATTAACAAGGCCCGCATTGGCTACTATTGGTTACCATTATACTCTAGAAGACAAAACGTGTTATTTACTAGATTGTGAATAGTGGGGAGTTTAAAGTGAATACAAACAGGGTTATTCACTAAAATTAGAGTTTTTGTGAATTCAGACAGGATTATTTACTAAAGTGAGATCTGTCAGGAATTCAAAGTGAATTTTAAATTTAAGGCTGAACTGGAACTGTACCTAACTTGTAGAATTTTTCCAGCTTGGTGAGTTTGGTCTTAAATTGAAATTTATTTTAAATTGCCAACAATTCTGACATTAGTATGAGACCCTGCTAGTGATCTTAAAGTGAATTTCAAATTTAAGCAAAAATAACCAAACGTGTAAAAAAGTCTCCACATCTGCTTTTCTACCAGTCCAACTACTTTGATCTTTATTTTGGATTCCCAACAATTTTCACTTTAGTGAATAATTTAAAATTTTGACAAAATACTCAAAATGAAAACAGATCTGCCAGAAGGACATTTCCAAAACCACTATATTGGCCTAAAAGTAATTTAGAATTCACTTTAATTTTCCTGGCAAGTCACATTTTAGTAAATAACCCTTCTTGTATGGCTCCAAGATATCAAGTGTATTGATAAAGATAATCAATATTAATTTACTAGAGCAGGATTATCTGCTCTGGAAAATATTATGTTAAAGCAAACTCACTATATTTTGCTGTCTTTTGTTTAACTCTAGATGTAGTTATGATGACTTTTGAATAAGCTTTAACTTTTAAGTCTAATAATATGATTTAGTAATCTCTCAATAGACAACTCCAGGCACTACGACCAGTTTAATGAGATGAAATGTTTGTAGTAACTACATTGTCCCTTTAATTATTGATTTTAGAGAAATCTAGACATTCGCTAACAATACCGTTAACAATGTTTAAATGAAATTTGAATCACTATCATGTAAGATTAAGTTATATTTAAATGACAGATAACCTTTAATTAAACTAAAACATAACTGAGCTTATTTTTTTTCTTCTGTATCACTGAGAAAGCATTACTTAAAATGAAAACATAAAAATGCTTTTACAAAATAACAATATTTGCACTAGCAGTAGCCAAATATACACAAAATTGATAAATGCTCTTGATTTTTATTTTCTGACAGATAATGAAGCAAACCAAGATCACTTAAAATTTTAAATAGAGACTTAACTTTTGGACAGGGAGCAGAAGGAAATTTATTTGATTTGCAGTTTATAATGTAGAGAGGGCCCCCCTCTAGTTCAAGTATGGCAAAAGATAGATACCCCTGTTTTGTACAATTCCAATGATGCTATACCAGCTAGGGATCTACCATTTGTTCATTCTTGAAGGGTTGTACTTGTGAGCAGGGTTTGTGCGTTTAAATGTAAGCATGTTTTTGTATAGAGTATATGTGTACATGTGTGCATGTAGGGGTGTATTTGTATGTACTGTTGCCATTGGAATGCAGTCGTGTCCTTGTGTGTAGTGTTTGCTTTTGAATGCAGGGGTGTGTTTATATATAGTGTCGGGTTTTAACCCCTTAAGGACACATGACATGTGTGACATGTCATGATTCCCTTTTATTTCAGAAGTTTGGTCCTTAAGGGGTTAAATGCATACGTGCACACACTGATATACACAGATATACACTCACCCTGACACACAGAGGCAAACACTGATATACTACACTCTGATACACAGAAACACACACTGATATATACACACCCTGACACATACATACGCAATCTGTCATACAAAGACATATACACACATACATGTCATATTAATGTTTGCAGCCACCCTCCTGTTAAAATACCTTTTGTGTGCAGGAGGTTGGCTTGCTTTAAGCTTCCCCCACTGAATAAATGCTTTCCAATGTGGGCTTCCATATCGCCAAACTGAATTTTGTCAGTGCAGTTAAAGCACACTCTCCATATGACAACCACTAGAAGTGGACTGCAATTTTTGCATTACAGGGTTAAAAGTAAAGGGCCACTGCACCCAGAGCACTTAATTGATATTAAGTGCTCTGGCGACTATAGCGTTTCTTTAAAACCATGTTTTTAGAGCAGGGGATAAGTGGGGTGTTGTAAATTGCAGAATATAGGCCTGAAAGTGAAAATAGCAGTATGATTGAAAATATCTAGAACAAGAAAATACTTTTGGACTCCCAGAGGTGTAGTCTGATACTCACCTTCAAGACTTCTCTAGGGCAGCACTATTCCTGTGGAACGCCATTCTCTTTTAGATGATCACCCAGTCTCCACTCCTTAGAAAAATTATTAAAAACTCACTTTTTTCCCAAAAGCGTATCAATTAAACTGGTAATGTCTCCTAACGGATTTCTCTTTTGCAACTGTCTGCAAAAAAACAACAACACATTTAGTCTTCATTGAATACTATTCTACCAATCTACTTCCCTAATACTATCCTTACATTTTTGTGTCACTGTAACCCACTCCCTCTAGCATGTAAGCTCGTTGAGCAGGGCCCTCAACCCCTCTGTTCCTATATGTCCAACTTGCCTGGTTACAACTACATGTTTGTTAGTCCAACCATTGAAAAGCGCTATGGAATTTGTTGGCGCTATATAAATACAGGGCCAGATTAAGAACCCAGTGGGCCTGGTGCTGACAATTATGATGGGGCCTAATTACAGAATCTTATTGACCAAAAACATTAAAACAGTCATACCTCTCAAGCGTCATGTATCTGAAGGAGATGGTGTTGGAGGGAAACTCAAAGGATGCAGCTATAAGAAAACACATACTCTATGCTAATCTCTCTCTAATTTATGCTTTCATCTTTCAAGTAAATCCATACCCCTTAACAACAGTGTCCAGTGAAGCAGGAAGTCAATGGGTGGGGTAAAAGGGTGGACCACTGATGCGAATCAAGTGACCAGAACAGCCAAAAGGGGCGAACATGCCCAAAAAGGGGGCATGTCTGTTCAAAGAATTGGAAGGCCAGCCTGGCATCAGTGTCCCTATGTATCACAGTGTCAGTGTCCCCATGTCGCTCAGTCCCCTAGTCTCCCAATGTCTCAGTGTCCCCATTTTCCCTAGTGTCCCCATGTCTCAGTGTGTCCTGTGTCACTAGGATACTAGGGGACACTGAGAAACATGGGGACACAGTGAGACATGGGAACACTGAGAGATCCAGGGACACGGAGACACTTGGGGACACTGGGAGACAAGGGGGCACTTGTGGATCCAGACATGGAGACACTGGGAGAAAGGGGGACACAGACACTAGCGACACAGAGACAAGCAGACACAGACACTGAGACATTTGGTGACACTAAGACATTAGGGGCACTGAGAGACATGGAACACAGACTCTGGGAGACTAGGGGACACTGGGAGACATGGGGACACTGAGACACTAGGAACACTGGCTGGGAGGCATGGGGACACACACACTTAGGACACTGGGATACATGGGGGCACTTGTGGACATAGACATGGGGACACTGGAAGACATGGGGAAACTAGGTTCACTGAAAGACATGGGAACAAAGACACTGGGAGACATGGGGGCACTGAGACACTGGCTGGGAGACATAGAGACATGGGGACACTGAGACACTAGGGACAATGAGAGACATGGGGACCCAGACACTGGGAGACTAGGGGACACTGAGACATTAGGGACACTGACTGGGAGACACAGGGACATTGGGAGACATGGAGACACTTTGTCTCTAGTGTCTCCGTGTCACAATGTGTCTCCCAATGTCCCTATGTCTCAACGTGTCCCCTAGTGTCTCAGTGTCCCCATGTTTCCCAGTGTCCCTTAGTGTCCCAGTGTCCCCATATCTCCCTGCTGCCTTTCCACCCATTTTTCACTTCCCTGAGCTGTAGGCTGTCTCTGCAGGCTGGGAGCTGCTGTCTGGATTCTCTGTGCTGTGTAGCTACTCCCTTGCGAATCAGTGAGTAGAGAGAGGCAGGGATGGGATATGCTGTAACTTCCTATTCCTGCCTCTCTCCACACACAGTGACCCCTACTGGCCGGTGCTGGTATTGCAGAGTAATGTCCATTTATACTGAGAAAAATATCTGCATTTGTATTGCCGGTATTACTGCAATACCGGCACGGCCAGCCAGCCTCAAATTAATACATAAAATACCAGTCAGGTTGCAGACCATTTTTTTTTTTTAAATGGGCCTATTTCATGAGCCTGGGCCTGGAGCTGCAGCTCCATCAGCCCCTATGGTAATCCGGCCCTGATAGGCAGGAAGGGATATGCTGGAACGTCCTATCCCTGCCTGTCTCCACACACAGTGACCCCTACTGGCCAGTGCTGGTATTGCGGAGTAATCTCTTATTTATACTGAGAAAAATACCAGCATTTGTATTACCAGTATCACTGCAATATTGGCACCAGCCAGGCAGCCTCAAATACTGGCTGTGCCAATAAAATAAAAGCCAGGTGAAATCCCTAAGAGCAGTGTGTGAAAAAAAAAATGTAAAAAAAAACATTTTTTTATAAATCAATGGGCCTATTCCATGGGCCTGGGCCTGGAGCTGCAGCTCCATCAGCCCCTATGTTAATCCGGCCCTGTATAAATATAATAATAATGAGAAAGAGAGGAAATTTCTTTAAAGCTTGTATTTACATATGATGTTAGTCCAATAAAAAATACATAACTGCATACTGCAATACTGTTCTGTTGCATACTTATGTTACCATAAGGTACAGGAGTAGCAATATTTGAGGGAGGAAAGAGACTGCCTATATATATATATATATATATATATATATATATATATATATAAAAAAAACAGATAAAATTTGTATCTTGTAATACCTTTCTTAGTGTATATGTACTTGTGTATATTTGTACATATAAACTTCTTGTGCATATGTATATTATTATTATTATTATGTTATTATTTATATAGCGCCAACAAATTCCACAGTGGGAAAGACCAGAATTTCAGGGAGGAAAACCAGAATTTCGGTTTTGGTCAAGTTGAGTTTAAGGAAGTGGGCAGCCATCCGGTTAGAAATAGTAGAGAGGCAGTCAGAGACTGCCTATATATATATATGTAAAAAGCAGATACAATTTGTATCTTGTAATACCTTTTTTAGTGTGTATGTAATTGTGTATACTTGTACATATACACTACTTGTGTATATGTATATTATTATTATGTTATTATTTATATGGTGGCAACAAATTCTGCAGCGCTTTACAGTTGGTGGACGAACAAACACGTAGTTGTAACCAGACAAGTTGGACACACAGGAACAGAGGGGTTGATGGCCCTGCTCAATGAGTTTACATGCAAGAGGGAGTAGGGTAAAGTGACACAAAAGGTAAGGATAGTATTAGACTAGTGACAGTTGCAGAAGAGGAATCAGCCAGGAGCTATTAACAGTTTAATTGATACTCTTTTACGAAGAAGTGGGTTTTTAATGATTTTTTTGAAGGAGTGGAGACTGGGTGAGCATCTAACGGAGGAGGGAAGTGAGTTCCACAGAAACGGTACAGCCCTCGAGAAGTCTTGAAGGTGAGCCTCAGTGGTGGGAGTACGGACAGAAGATAGTCGTAAGTCTTCAGCAGAGCGTAAGGGCCTAGACGGGACATACTTGTGTATTAGGCAGGATAGATAGAGATTTGAAAGCAAGAACCAGAATTTTAAATTGAGCCCTATATCTTACAGGAAGTCAATGTAGGGACTGACAGAAGGGTGAGGCATGGGAGGTGTGGGCAGACAGGAAGATGAGTCTCGCCGCTGCATTCTTTATGGACTGTAATGGCGCAAGTTGGGAGCACGTAAGACCACTGAGAAGCAGATTACAGTAGTCAAGGTGAGTAAGGACAGTGGAATGGTCCAGCACCTTAATTGCATCTGGCGTTAAGAAGGGTTGCATGCGCGCAATGTTTTTGAGATGGAAGTGGCAGGATTTGGCGATAGACTGAAGATAAGGCGTGAAGGACAGGTCGGAGTCAAAGAGAACACCTAGGCAGCAAGACTGCACTATGGTGCTGATGGTATCACCATTGACTTGGAGGGAGACAGACACAGGGGTAGCAATACTTCAGGGAGGAAAGACCAGAATTTCAGGTTTGGTCAAGTTGAGTTTAACCCCTTAAGGACACATGACATGTGTGACATATCATGATTCCCTTTTATTCCAGAAGTTTGGTCCTTAAGGGGTTTTTAAGGAAGTGGGCAGCCATCCAGTTAGAAATAGCAGAGAGGCAGGCAGAGACAATAGTCAAGAGGGAAGGGAACAGTGGGTTTCAGGAGAGGACAGGAGAGGACAGATAGATTTGCATGTCATCCGCATAGAAATGATATTGGAAGCCAAAGGAGCTAATGAGTTTATCAAGGGAGGCAGTATAGATAGAGGACAGTAGGGGACAAAGGACTGAACCTTGGGGGACACCAACAGAGTTGTGGAGAAGAAGCAGAGCCAGAGAAAGAAACACTGAAAGAGCACTGGGAGAGGTAGGAGGAGCACCAAGAGAGAGCAATATCTTCTTTAGAATTGGGGTTTGAAGGACGATGGAAATATGCCAGAGGAGAGAGAGAGATTGAGAATTTTAGTGAGAGGTAGAGAAAGAGAAGAAGACAGAGTACGGATTAGATGCAAGGGAACTGGATCTAGGGAGCAGGTGGTGGGGCAGGAGGACTGGAGCAGAGCAGAAAGTTCTTCCGCTGTAGTGGGTGCGAGTGAACATAGAATAGAAGAGGGAGTGAGGTTAGGGGAAGTATTGTAAGGGGAAGAAGAAAGATGAGAGATTTCTTCCCTGATTGTAGAGATGTGTGTGAGTATGTGCGTGTGTCTGCGTATGCTGGATATAGGCCTTCATGCATATCCTGTAACTCTTGGATGGAAATTCATGCATTCTTAATATAAGTAATTATTTATTTTTTTCACTCCTCCCTTCTAGCACCATTTTCTGCACTGTTTGCTTGTTTTTGTTTTTTTCTCTCTCTTCCCCCTCACTCTGTGATCTTCACACAATATATTTACGACCCTATGCAAGAATGATGTCTATTTTCTATCAAACCTGTGTCTTAGCTGCACAAATGTCCCTTTAACCCCTGTATCACAACTCAACTTTGAATTTTATGTGTCGTCTTGTTTAGAAATGTTTTAGACTTGAGAAAGGGAGGTTCTCCCAAAAGCTTGTCATTAAAAATTTCTGTTAGTCCAATAAAAAAGGTATTACAAGATACAAATTCTATCTGTTTTTTACTTCCAGACTAATACAGCTTCAATCTCTACTTATATGTATATATTTACTTATGTATTTATTTATATACACAAATAATAATGTCAAAGCAATAATGGGTATTTAACTGCAAATAATTTCCCTTTTTGTTTTATTGCATTCTCAGGGTAGAAATGAAGAAAAGCACAAAGAACAAAACGTATTTGAAGATAAAGACCCATGAGTGCTGCCATTATTATTTACTTTTGTCTGTGATCTGGATGAGCATACGGTATATATATATATATATATATATATATATATATACACAGAGAGAGAGAGAGATATTTATATATATAAACTTTAATCACTGTTATCTTTTTCCTTGCAGCATTTTTCTACATACTAAATGGGAATGTACCATCACATCAACAACTCTATAGTTACGGAATTCATTCTAATGGGTTTATCATCAAGTCGTGATCTACAAATAGGCTTATTCCCAATATTTTTATTAATTTATCTATTTACCATTTTAGGAAATGCAGGAATAATTTCCCTTGTGTATAAGAATGCCAGGTTACACACGCCCATGTACTTCTTTATCTGTAGTCTATCGTTTTTGGATCTCTGTTATTCTTCAGATATCAGTCCAAAAATGATTGTTGATCTCCTTTATGAGAAGAAGACTATCTCCTATGTTGGCTGTGCAGCTCAACTCTTCTTCTTCTGTGCTTTTGGCCCAGCTGAAGGATATCTTTTTGCTGTAATGGCCTATGATCGCCAAGTTGCAATATGCAATCCATTAAACTACAACATTGCTATGCGATCAGAGACATGTATAGTACTAGTGTCTGTAGCTTATACTATTGGTTTTGTCCATGCTTTTATTGAGGTATGCATTACATTTCGTCTCTCCTTTTGTGCAACTAATATTCTCCATCATTTTGTTTGTGATGTCCCCCCATTACTTATTATCTCTTGCACAGATACGTCTGTTAATAAGATTTTTATATTTATTTTTGCATCTTTGACAACAATGTTTTCTATTATGGTTATCATCATGTCATATGTTGCTATCTTTTTTGACATTTTAAAGATAAAAAATCTCAAGGGAAGAGAAAAGGCTTTTTCAACGTGTTCTTCTCATATCATTGCTGCCTCAATTTTTTATTGCATTATCCTTTTTGTTTATCTAACACCCAGATCTAAAACGTTTGTACACATTGAACTTATAGCAGCACTGATGTACACTGTGGCATTACCCGCAATCAATCCAATAATCTATAGTTTTAGAAATAAAGATATTAAAGTATCACTAAAAACAACATTCCAACATTTAAAAAACTAATGGGTTTTGTGGGAGATGAGAGGGGCATGGGGGGCATGACCGGAAGCCGTGCCATTCAAATGCTGTTGTGAAAGCTCTGCAACACGGAAACCCGGATTTACATTAATCTAATGGCAAAATCTACCTGCAAATCTCCAACCCACACAAAGTCTCAAAGCAAATCTAAATGCCAGCAACAACGTGCCGAAAAATTATTTTTTTTCCAGCAAAAATCTGAAAAAAACTGCTGCGGCACCAGAAATCCAAGACGCAAGCCCACCACATTTACTGGACTCATCCAAAATATTTCAGGCATCTCTATATACTCTATCAGCTAAGTATATAGCCTGGCAATCAGGCATTGATGTTCTCTGTAAAAACAAAATTTGGGCACCAGAACCTCACACATTCAGGAAAAGATGTGAGAGTATACTTGTAATGGTATTTATTAATTAATGACTTTACATCATAAAGAAAGCATATTTAGTGTAATGCTTTGGGGGCACCACTAGGGGGAGTGTGTAGGAAGACATGTGCTTCTGGCAGTGACATCACAGGCCAGCCTACTTACACTGAATAAAAACCAGATGTAGGAGAAACTCTGTCTCTTTTTGCCTGTACCTGACTGATCATGTAGTACCAGCTCTGACTTAGCCCCAGCCCTTTGGCTGGGGCCTTGTAAGTAATATGAATCCATTGTAACATTTAGCAATTGTAATAGCCTTTTGTATAATATTTAGCAACCAATAGCGTTTTGTGTAGTATTGTATTGTATAATTATTGTGGTAAATTGACATTCATCTAGCATCTGTTTATTTATTATAGTTATATTAAATATACATTTAATATTACAACGTTTTGTGTAATTTCTATCCACATATTCGACCATAATACCATGAATTATAAAAATATTAATGTTGTTCCATATTGCTTAATTATTATGTATTAAGAGATTAATATTCATATTTAAGTCACGACCACAACATATGGCGTAGTCGGCAGGATTATGCTTGAATATTGGGGAAAATATAAATGTTATGCATTTTGCTTAAATAATACAGTAAATTGTCTGTCTGTATACAAATGAATAAATGAATGATGATTTGGTTTTAATGGAATGAATGCAGATAGCAGATAGGGATTAGATATTTGTTTTTAAGGTATCTCTTGTTGTAGAACATAGTGATGAATTATTGTGTTGCTTGTTACGTTTTACCAACCTTTGGTCATTTTTATATATAAAACAATTTTACTTTTTGTCTGACCATGGGGGTTTCAATCCACCATTGACCACATGGTGTGAATTGCTTGAGGCCTAGTACCATTTGCATAGGAAAAGACTTTTCACTAAACCTGTTCACTAGGTTTTTATTGCTGGTTACTTGACCTGGTTTGTTTGTTTGTGTACAAATTTACATTTGTTTGGCATTCAAGGATTTGTTTAGTTGAAAAGATATTTGGACTAAACTGATTAAATTAGTAGTTAAGAAAAAGATAAGTTTAGTAAAGCAGATTGAGCGAATAATAGATTTGTGAGCGTATACATAGAAGTTTAGTATGGATATATATATATAATTATGACTCATGAAGGAAAGACCATTTTTTTATTTAACAGCTGTGTGAACATGTAGTGTACATCCTAGTGAAAACAGTGAAGCACGTGTTTGGGGGATGGTTGGTGATGTAAGAGACCATCCTTTTCAGCTACAGCTGGGGGAGAATTTGTCCTTGTTGGGGGCGGGTAGTCTTACCTGTATGAGGAAATAAACTGCATAGTAAAGGATGCATTGTTTTGTAAATGTAATTGCCTAAACTAATCAATTTGTGGAGTGTTTTTCAGCTTCCATATCCAGGACTAAGAAATTACAGGATGTGTTCAGGAACTGGTAACAAATGAACAGAAAAAAAAAATGGTAAAATAATTCCTTGTTGTCCTATTTGGTCTGGTTAGACTATTTTAACAAGTTAGCATTTTTAACAAAGTAAGTGTATGGGCTCAGATTGAGATTTATATTCTTTTAGAAGCCATCTATATAACTGATTTTAATATTTCCATCCTATGAATATACGTGTCCGGAGAAGGGGGAGCATACCCAATAGTTGTTGTGCAGTTCTATCCTGTATTTGAAATCCTGTATTACTTATAAGTAGCCTTTTGTAACTTATTAGTAATAGTTTATATATATTGCTCTGGGAAAGGGATATGCAAAATCTCTGAGAGACCAGGAAATATATAAAATAAGGACGTATTACACTAGTGGTAGGGTGGCCTATCATGACCATAGAGACCCTTGGTGACTAGTTTTCATTGTATATTGCCTGGGAAGGGGATAAGCTATTTAATAGAAATTCCTGAGAGACAAGGAAATATACAATAAGTGATATGTGAGTGTACTGGTTAAATTGCAGACATATTGGCCCATAACCTTTAATCGAGCCGGAAAAGAGGTTGCTGTATGTTTGCAACTCTATAATTTTGCGGAGGCAGTCACCCCCATGCGGAAAGCCACTGCCACCACAGGGTGGATAGTTGTGCAGGCCCTTAGCCGCGAGGTGCAGACATGTCCGTGGAAAGGCTAAAAATTAATAGGGAGTCACTCATAGCTGTCAGAAGTGTTGAACTTTGAGACATATTGACCTATAGTCTTTCATCAGAGGCGGAAGAGGTGTTGTGGTTCACTCCTCTATAATTTATCCAAAGGGTGGAGAGTTATTAAACATGTTTAAGTTGGCTAGAAATTTGTTACTCATAAGTCCATTTGAAATCCTGTATTGCTTAAAAGTTTGTGTCAGTTTTATATTGCCCTGGGAAGGGGATTAGCTATTGTATATCCCTGAGAGACCAGGAAATATAAAATAAGTAATACGTGGGTGTATTGTGTATCTGCCTAGCGGGTGAACTGCCATAACGCGGGCTGTAAACTTAGTTACAGTAGCGGGTGGGGAACTTGGGCTAGGGGGTATTGAGCACATCTGCCTAGCGGGTGAACTGCCATAACGTGGGCTGTAAACTTAGTTACAGTAGCGGGTGGGGAACTTAGGCTAGGGGGTACTGAGCATATCTGCCTAGCGGGTGAACTGCCATAACGTGGGCTGTAAACTTAGTTACAGTAGCGGGTGGGGAACTTAGGCTAGGGGGTACTGAGCATATCTGCCTAGCGGGTGAACTGCCATAACGTGGGCTGTAAACTTAGTTACAGTAGCGGGTGGGGAACTTAGGCTAGGGGGTACTGAGCATATCTGCCTAGCGGGTGAACTGCCATAACGTGGGCTGTAAACTTAGTTACAGTAGCGGGTGGGGAACTTAAACTAGGGGGTACTGAGCATATCTGCCTAGCGGGTGAACTGCCATAACGTGGGCTGTAAACTTAGTTACAGTAGCGGGTGGGGAATTTAGGCTAGGGGGTACTGAGTATTGGACTTTTAGTGTTGTGTACTCCTGAATTGCAAGGAAGATGCAGAAAGCAGCTATTAGCTGATTGTTTATTTTAAGAGCCGAGTAGAAAATTAAGAAAGTTACCTTGTTGAACAAATTGTTTATAAAATGAAAAGTTTAAGGAATGTATTTATATGTGTGTATATATGCTAAGTATTTTTTTTAAATGTATTGTCAGATGAGATTTCATTGTCTTATAGAATTTATTTTCAAATCCATCCGGACCTGGCGTTTTATAA